>VKOC01000007.1:24864424-24919212 GCA_009364415.1 Spea multiplicata
TACAGATTACATAATAAAATCACATAAACACAGTAATTATTCTGGGTAAATAAGTTTGATGACATCATTAAGTTTTATTAATACGAAAAGGACTGCTGTAATCCCAACTTGATTTCTTATGATACGGACGACGCATTCCACCAAGACTCCGCTTAACGTGCTTTTCAAGTGACCTTTGGAGATCCCGACACATCCTATTATTCGTCACACCGAACCTACTGGCATACGATACCCTCTGTCACTCTAATCTCTCGACAGGGAGGCCGACCGGTTCACCTTCCGAACCGACCTTCCAGGACAGATTTGTCAGCGGCTCTTAGCATCGAAAGGATTCTTATCTTTAGTCTGGACTATAGAAGTTCCTCATAGAACCTGACAATCAGGTACGCATTAGGGAGGGAAAAAAAACTATACGAAAAACTACTAATTGGGTTTAATTAAATTGGTCAATTTGTTAGTCCATCCTCATCCACCAGAAGCATCTCAGATAACAACTACACCACAAGGGTATATTTTATAGCAAGAATGTCTCCTACATCCACTATATTAGACATTCAAAGCAACAGCCCAAAATGGTAGGGTCCCTGCACTGTACTGACCCCCATCAGTGTAGCCCACTCAGCGATATTAATCGTTCGCACAGCACAGTCCCGTAATACATTCACTGTATTGATCGCTCCCAATGACAGCAAAAGACCACATTCCGTAGCCTTCGGATCATGAAGTGCTCTGGTCTCACGAGACAGCGTGGAGAATGGGGGTTATTCTAGGAAAATGACTACTTTGTTGCCCTAAGCCAACTCCGTTGGACCATCAGGAAACAGACACATGGGGCAGCTAGACTTAAGAGGGCACAGCCGGGGCTGGTGACGTAGCCACAAGGAGGACGTTTCCCCGTCACATCCATGTGACATCATATTGACCTTTAAGTTGTCCGCGTCTAAACACACAGACGCGCCAAACCTCGAAGGGGCCTCCACTGCTTTCTAAACTACAGAATGAAAACGCCACAGAGAAGATCATCGCGTGACATCGGAGGAAAGGTCGCCTCCCCAACAGTGTTCTGTAGGCTGCTTTATGTGTTATCTCCAAGCTTGGCTGCGATGAAGGGTTAATGTAGGGTTTTCATGACAAAAGCCACACTTCATACACTCCCCAGCATCAGTGTTTTGAATCTAGGAAACTTTTCGGAATTGGTCCATGCCCGGCCCATCTTGGTCATTTTGTTTTTCTAATCTACGCCTATTTACTACATCTGAATTGGTGGAATAGCCTCTGTATCATAACACTTTCTCGAGAAGGTGCGGTTGATGCTATAATTCAGAGCCGTCTATCTGGAGCGCGGTGGGTCGGATTTACCACTCGAGGGTTTTCCATCAGGGGTCAGTTGTCAAGACCGTCGGTAAGCCAGATGGAACAAGTTCTAAACTATAAACCTCATAAGTTATTGTCCTGCTGGGTGGGACAGGACAATAGCAAGAGGACCAAAAAGGTGGGCAGCCCGACCACCTCCGCTGACTCCGACACCCAGCTCTAAAGTTATAGGCGTATGACCAGCCGCCTTACACAGCATTTTTTAGGCCGAGGAACGCTCTGCCTTTTTCCCAAACTTTTTCAGTCTTCGGTTTGCCTTCCTCTTCCTCTTCACTGAAATGTTCTTCTAGCGTTTCTTGACCATGAGAGGCTTTATTCTTTTTCCTGAAACACAAAGAGAAACATCAATGAAATATTCAAGTGTCTTCAAAAAAAACGGGACCTAGAAGCCATTTCGGGCCAAATTGTCACATGATTCCTATCTGCCTCCGTTTAGGTCAAGGCAAAAACATCAATTAGGAAAATGCGGAAATGATTGATCCTCTGCGGGAGCCACAGGTCAAGGAACCCTTTGCCCTTTCTCACCTCAAGAGATAGATCAACAGCCCTACAAATAGTAGGGCTAAAAGTAGTAGCACCAAAGAGATCACTGCCGGTATATGTGTTCTGCCAATTAGATGACCGGTTGGTTTGGTAACTGCTGAATTTGAACAAACTAAAAAAAAAAAAAAAAGTGTTGATCATTCTATTATTTATTATAATATATTATTATATATATATATATAATATATTTATATATATAATAACATTTTAGTAAATATATATATATATATTAGAATTAAGTTTAATTAAAGTAAAGATCTAGAAACTAAAAGAACCCTAAAAAAATCAACAAAACCAAATTTTCCAATATGATTTTTTTAAAGTTTTTAAAAAATATTGAAATAAAAAATTGGTGAGTCTGTTAAAAATAAAGAAAAACATTTTAAGAGCACGGATTATAACACAAAAGAGTCACCTTAATAATAATAATAATAATACACAGAATTTAGTTGAACAAATAAAAATGATATAAAACATTTGTTTGAACACAGAGAGAAAATAAAAGTCACAATACACTGGAGGCTGGCAAACATTGGTAAAAACTCTTTTATTTTCTTTGTGGATGCCCAAAATAAATATTTGTATTTTGCATATTATTTGGAGGTTTTGTGGCAAATCACCTTGAGGGCATGAAACCACTTTCTTTGGCTATATGTCTATTTGTTTTCTTTGTTCTGTTGTTGCGCACCCGTTCTCATTTTCTGACATTTTGTACAAATGCTCGAATTAGGCAAAATTGGTCAAAATGAAAAATCACATGAATCTTAGTGCACACGTGTAATAACAGAACATCGATGCCACTTTAGGAACAACTAAGGACTTTATCATTGGGGTTTAGTAATCTAAGGAAAAAAAAGAGCTTGTTGTGGTTTTGTGGCTTATGAAAAAAAGTTGTTTGAATTTTAAGGTTGAATGAATCAGATTCAGTGAATGAATGAATGACAAAAAAGTGGCTATCGGAAGATACAGGGTGTTCTCGAGTTTCGATATTTGTTATTAGATTATTTATATGGATTTAGACTTGGGTTAAAGAGTTGACTCAACTTGACCAACTTATGGGTCACCATTATAGGACTCAAACATAATAGGCCTAGAAGTAACGTGACTCTCGGCTCTACTCATCGGGTACTCTACTCCATTAGCTATGGAGACCATCTCAAAAAGATACTCACAATGCTTCTCCAACTTTGAGCTTTCACCGCGGTCCCTTCTGCCGTATTCCAGAAGGCAGTCTTTTTCTGGCCATTCCTCCATTTGGATTTTCATGCAGGTGTTGTTCAGTATATGGGCCGTTATGTTGTCTCCGCAAGGGTAGGTTTTCGGGGTGTCGTCCGTGCTTTTGAATGAACAGTAAACGTCGTGGTCGTTCCGAATGATCAGGGTTTGATTTAGAAGATCCGACGCGAGGAACCATCCCTCACAATGGCTGAGCACACCTGTGAACCGAAACAAAGGGAATCCCAGCATGTTCCAGGTATATCTACCCTACCACCTAGAACCCAAACTAGAGACAACCATCATTATATCTATAGTAAAAGCATCAGTGACTCAGTATTCAGATCGTGAGCCGTCTCTAACTCTTCTCTATGCGATACAAAGTTTCAAACCAGATCTGTCCTCTTTATATAATTATACGGTGTAGTTTCGGCACAGAAACAATATTGCGGAAATTCATATTTACCGAGCGGATTTACTTACAGGGTAAATTCAAGAAAACGTATGCGGCAAATAGGATTCCAAGTTTGATCCGTTTTTAAGAAATAATCTGCTAAAAAACAACAACAAAAACTATAAATAAAAGATTTTTTCCTTAGTTAAAATTATTTAAAATTAAATAATAATTATGAATTATATATTAATGCCTCGGGGGAGGGGGGTTACTTACTAGTCACTTGCTGTACATAATCTACATTTATATTTTATTACTTATTTCTTTGCTGACTTAAATGATGAAATAAACTCACTTGGCATCTTCAGTTTCCCAAAGTTCAGAACGAGCACATACGCAAGGAACTGGCCAGCAAGTAACAGGACTCTGAGAAGAACAAGTAAGATGCCATGAAGACATCGTGGGATCTTCTTGAGAACCTCCCAAACCTCCTCAGCTTTGTCACGGATGTTCTGGGCTGTCTTCTTCATCTCAGACAGCAGATATTCCTGCGCGTTCCGCTCCTCCACTTTCTCAGTCAGGTCCTCATCCCACGAATCCTGGTCTTCTTCATCCTTCAAACCGGAGTTTTTATCAGGTCCATTGTGCCATTCTTTTTCCGCATCATCCGAGGTACGATGGCTCGTCTCGGTGACGGACGTTGTCTCCTGAATGCTGAGTCGCACATTCCTGCAAAAGACAACAAGGAAAGGAAAAAAAATGTGCAGAACATCTGATTTCAGTTAAAACTATTTTACCTGAATCACCACAACTAGGGCCATCAAGCTTATGACGTAACTATGAGAGCTTAAAGCGTTTTACGAGCGTACATGACAAGTGTCTGAGGTCTTTAGTTTAGCTACAAAGCCTTGGTCTTGGACGAGTCCCACGACACCCCTGTTCGTGCTACAGAAACCTTCACAATCATGGCCCTTGAAAACGTGTCCCCCCTCTTATGTCCACATTTTGTGAGTTACACATTAAAAGGGTTTTCTCGCGCTGCCATCGTCGCCACGTCCATAACCATCGGAAATCCTTGTTTAAAATGTCTTTCAGTAACAAAGATGGTCATTAGGAGAGATAATAGTTATTATCACCACTGTCTGTCACCACTGGAATATTAGATAAGCTTATCTCCAAGATGCTGAATGTAACGTTGTATCTTACATTCAACTTCAGAAGCATTGTGCTTGGAAATGGATACTTTTTGTTCGTCCCCATCCAAAAAAATGCAAAAGGTAATGGTAAGCGCGTGTGTCTGCGTTATATAATTACATAATAAAAGTCGTTTTTAGGATTATGACATAATATGGAGGCTGTTTACATAAGGGGAGGACATAATTAGGTGAGGATGGGATGGAATGAATGGCGGTTGTAGACGGTTTAGTGATACCTGTGAAAATCCAGTCTGCGTTTCCATAATTTAGGTCTAAGCTTTTTTTTGGCATTATCTAATTTTATTCTGATTCGGCTAATAATTGGGATATTTGGCAGCAGGTACATGTAATAAAGACATTATTGTTTAGTGGACAGATAGGGGGGGTAAATCATTCTGATAATGCAGGCAGGAAACATGCACTTTCGTAATCTGGGATCTCGGCTCTTCTCTTCTACTGTTTCCCCCTCAACCACCGACTAGATTGTTAGCTCCTGGGAGCCGGGCCCCTCTTCTCCTTTTGTACCAGTTTGTTACCCTGTGTGTGATTTTTAAGCTATTCCACTGAACGTAAAAGCGCTACAGTATCTGCTGGCGCTATATAAATATTCCCGCAGTTAATCAGGAATACTGAATCTCGGACATTCTTCCCGGGCATTATTCCTTAAATATATAAAAATCTGTTATATATATTATATATATATATATATATATATATATATATAAAATATAAACTATGTTTAAAATAAGATTTTATCGAAAATAATGATATTTTCTTTAAAAAAATCACAAAAATATTAATTGATTTTGGGTGGGAATCAGGGATTAAAATTGGAGCATTTTCATATGATTTAGGTAAAGGATTGTCACAAAGCTGTATACGGTAAATATATATTATATTTTTTTATATAGATTATATATCAAATTCCGTATAGAATAAAATACGTTAATTGTTTTAAAAATGATCACTTACTCTACCAATCCCAAGTTTCGCCAGGAAGCCGCCATCGTCGCGTCGGGGACCAGGAAAAATTCCTACAGATAAACAGAAATTACAATAAATAAATAAATATACATTTTTACCATTTTTTTAAATATTGTTAATAACTTACATTGCCCAGAATATCAAATAAACTCCTATTTAAGATGCCGTTCCACCTACTCTGCCCAATGGAACATTTCTGGTTAGCGTTGAATGACACGAACCTTCTTTAATCGTATTATTATTTGATATTTATAGCACCGCCGTATTCAGCGGGGTTGTACGATCATCATATGAAGTTTTACATGTTTTTTTTTCCCAGAGAAGGAGGCTCCGTTGTCAAATAAATTGTAAATCAGGTTTGTTTGATCTTCTTTGCGGGGAAATCATAACTCCGACCTGATAAGGTTTATTTGCTTAACACACAAGCGAGTGCCGTAATTGTTCCGATTACATTGATTTTGCCCCCAAAGTGTTTGCACGATCCTTACGACTGTTTGTACAAAAAATATGACTTATCTAACCTTAGATAATGCATTATTTAATACATTTATATATAAATAAATAAATATATTAGACTTGGGCGCCGGCGGAAAGTTTGTGTTCGTTTTCGGGATGGGGCTCTTCCTGTTTGTTGAAATCCGGCCAACATTTTTCGTTTTCTGGAATCCTGTTCATCTGTCTAGTTGCCGTGGAAACAAGATATAAACGCGTAGAAGAAGTTGAATTACAATGGCGTGATTCATCCCCTCGTAGTGGAGCTAAAATGGCAGTGTCCAAAATGTCTTGGGATGTCCCCTTCAGGTCACCGTACAGAACCCGAGCTGATGACAGACCGTAGACTCCACCAAACGTTTGCTTAACCCCCTTAACCCACAGCGTGTGTATCTGTGTAAATCATTATTTAACCTCTTCAGTGCTGAAGGGCAAGGCCTCCACGGCTCAAAAGTAATAGATGGGGTGGAGGGAATAAAAGAGCCGCTGAAGGATGCGTACATTAATGACTTAAGTCAGTATGAAGTCTTTTCATGGTTACGATAAGGGTGTATGAGCATGATTGTTGGATATTTAGTATCCGGGGCTTAATATAAAAGAATTTAGGTCTAGAACCTCACAAACATGATTATTGCATTATAATATCCGGGGGGGGGGGGACTCCCAGTCCGACCCCGAAGACATCCAATTCCTCTACCTCCTATACATCCCGTATATCATATGTACTTTCAATACACGTGTAATATTCCGCATATTACGTCTACATTACATCAGTCAGCTTCGGAGGGCAGATATCTCCAAAACAAACAGATTGTAAAAGAAAAAAAGGAGTTTAAACTCAAAAAAAAAAAAAAAAAAAAGGTTTATCAGCAGAGGCGGCTTTTCTGTCACGCATTCTATTTGTTTTTATCTTTTATTCTTCTTTAAACGTTTATTTACAAGTGTCAGTTCATTTAGAACGTTTACAAACAAACGAAGGATTAATCGGATGTCCTGTAAAGCGTCTTTATTGGGAGCGCAGAAAGGAAATGTGGTTTTGTTCCCTAAGGGATGAAAGTGAAGTAAAACTTCATTAACCCCCTCTGAGCCTCTTGTTTTTTTATTATTGTTCTCCTCTCGGCGAGGAGCCGATCCCAGCCATGTACAGATCTGTCTCTGTCTCTGTAACTTGCGCTGGCATTAAGTCTGAACGGCACGGTAAAAGTACATAGTGTTTTTTTTATGTAGTCGGCCGTTTCTCCTGCTGTAAAGACTCAAACCTTAATCAGTCGTTGGTCTCGTCTTAGATTCAGGAGCCGTATGTCTATCCCGTGCATGTTTAATACCACTTCTGCTGGGAGGCTGCTCCACTTATCTACCACTCTCTCAGTAAAGTAAAAAGTATGCCTATTCTATGTACGTTCAGAAGGAGGAGGGGAGAGAGCTTGCCTTTTTTTAATTGGCTCTGGAGAGAAGGGGAATTCCAGTGGTGTGATAAATCAGGAGATCTGCTGATGGGTTACCACAGGCCATAACACCTATTCTCATTGGTTACGTTTGTTTCCTGACCTTACTAGTAATAATCAAAGAGAAGAGGATGAAAGTTTTCGCAAAACGTTGAAGAATGAGGAAGTCTTCATTAAATCCTAATCTATATGCTCTTATTATTATTATAATTATTGATTTTATTTTTACTATTATTGTTTTTATTATACTTTTTAGCATTATTATTATTAGTAGTAGTATAGAATGTATTATTATTTTTAGCATTATGATTACTATTATTATAATTATTGATTTTATTGTTATTATTATTGTTTTTATTATCATTTTAGCATTATTAGTAGTATTAGTAGTATAGAATGTATTATTATTTTTAGCATTATTAGTAGTATTAGTAGTATAGAATGTATTAATATTTTTAGCATTATGATTACTGAGACAGGACAAGTGATTCAGCAGAGTCTGCAGGTTTTTAGCACCCCCCCTAGTGTAATATAATATAAGAGTAACATATTCCAGTTACATAATTACAGGCGTGTTAAAGCACGGCACTGGAACTCCCTTGGGACTCGTCTTTTCATTTCAGTTTGAGATACTATGCTTTGTTTTGATGTAATGACATTTTTTTAAACTGCAATTGGTAATTTTTATTTTGACAGGTTCCCGGGTCGCCGGCGGAGGATCCGGGCGCTCTGCGGTCTGATGTCTGCCGAGGAGCCCACAGGCTGGATTACAAGGAAAGACCAACCAGAGGCGAAACGCGTCGTTTACAACGTAGTTGGAGCGTTCTGTTTTGGATCCTGACTTTACTGCTATACAGACTTTGATTGACTTATTTATTGTGTTATTTAATAATGTTTCAAGTTAACTCTGCTATCGGGTTCCAATAAATTATACTTTTTTTTACGGTATTACGCTATATCCGTTTCTCCCGTGATTTCGTTTTGATGCTCAGTTACTTGGCTATTATCTGAAGGTTTCTATTTTAGAGATTTTCTGGATGACCATGCATGTTTAAAAGCCCTCTACCACTTCTGCTGGGAGGCGTTTCCACTAATCTACCACCCCTTCAGTAAATTCTGCCTACCGTGTGTTTTTATTCAGCATGCTTAGAATAAAGACACCTAGCTTCATGTGATGAGTAGTGTTGCTCAATGTACATGAGATTAACATGTCTTCAAAAAAACGGTATTTTAGAGATTCTTTGTCTTTCTCCATAATCACGTGTTTTTAAAAGATTGATAGAAGACCAAGCAACATGACCCACAGTGCCACCTTTGCCCCAAACAGCTTGTGAGTGACAAGCATCCTATCTGTGCCATCCTAACCTCCCACACAGCTTATTTGTGTAATCTTTGCCCCATCTTATCACTGCCCCCAAACAGCTTATCTGTGCCATCTCTGCCCCAAACAGCTTGTTTTGCCATCATTACACATTCATGCTCACAAACACATAATTACACATGCATGTCACACACACACACTTACACATCCATGCTCATGTTCATATATATATCACATGACGTATCAAACAGGGCTGGGCTCATTGCATCACGTCTGAGAACTACAACTCTCATGATTCTCTGCCATGTTGCTCCCTCTGCACTTTTTTAGAGACTCAAAAAGTTCTGGGGTTGCTGCGTCCTCCAAACCAATATTTTGGGTCATTCGCCTTCATTGATTCTCAAGTAAAAAAACGCACTTAAGTCAACTTTTACTTACTTTTCGGTTCTGTAAACTTGGATCCCAGAAGGCCTCGACCTCTTTTACGTCCGGGGTTTCAGTTCTGGGAGTCACACCTGACAGCGGAGTCGGACAGCTTGCTTTAGAGATACTTTGTAGATAACTGCGAGTGATATTTAGCAATAATCAGCGAGGGTTGCAGCCCCAACCGGCGTTGTGTTGACGCTGAGCTCGACGGCAGCCCTTCCTGTGCTTGCGCACAGCCCCTTCCTCCTCCCTTCTGGGATGGCGACATTCTTTCAGTGCAGGTGTTTAACCCCTTCTTGACAAAGGCTGATTTTACTTTTTGTACCCTTCGTGACAATGGCCGTTTTAACATTTCTGCGCTGCTCGTGTTTAGCTGTAATTTTCTTCTTTACCGAAAAAAGCATTCATGCTGATTGGGACTTGAAAATCTAAAGCTGTAACTTTAATTAACCCCTTAATGACAAAGCCCGTACATGTACAGGCTCAAAATGCATTGTTTTCAATGGGTTTAGGGACTGCCCATTGTCCTAGTTTACTAATAGCAATAATAATAATAGCAATAATTATAATAATAAACTATACAGAGGGACAAAGATATATAATCTATAAACACCAGCTATATGGACAGTCTGCAAAAACAATCCACCGATGCACACGAAGTGCCCACTAAGAGGGTGGTAGATAAGCAGAACAGCCTCCCAGCAGAAGTGGTAGAGGCTGATACAGTGAGGGAAGGTAAACATGCATTGGATAGGCATATGGCTCCTAAGTCTTTTTTACAGCAGGAGAAAAATGGGGCCAAATGGGGGCCGGCCGTAAGGGCAGTAAACCTGAAAAAGGAAGATTAAGACTACAGACTGGAGATCAAAAGACAAAATAAAAAAACAACAGAAAAGAATCCGTTAAACCAACAAACGCGAAGGGAAGCTATTTGGGTGGTAAGACGCGGTCAAAGGGGTGAGAAATGGAATTCTGTCACCGGGATTCTTTCTTGTGGTTTGTGTTCAGAGTACTGACAAACGGCTACAATGTTTTCAATTATGGTATAGTGTAGGAAGAACCACTAATTGCCCCCGCATTGTGTGAAGAACCACTGGTCGGCCCCTGCATTGTGTGAAGAACCACTAATTGCCCCCGCATTGTGTACAGAACCACTGGTCGCCCACCGCATTGCGGTGAAGAACCACTAATTGCCCCCCGCATTCTGTAAATTCCCAATGCTGAAAGATCGAGTGTTAATCAAGGATTAACTACGAAATAAATGTATTTCATTGAAATGTTCATACATCACGCCTCGTGCCGAACAGGGCTCGTTCCATCACGCCTGAGGCCATGTAACCAGGTGTTCAGAACGTGGCACGTGTGTGAAGATCCACCGATTGGCCCCCGCATGGTGTGAATACCTAATGCTCACAGATCGAGGGTTTATCCAGGATTAACGATGAAATAAACGTATCCTTCACTTTAATCTCATTACTTCCACCCGTGAGCAAACAGAGCTTAGTCTTGATCTCTGATGGTCGAGTCTGGTTGGGCCACCCCTAAGTAAGTTGGGTACTTACATGGAGGCTGGGGGCTGACGGGCCCCTCTCGTCTGCTCTGATTTTAATATTTTGGACCCCTGCCTTAAGTCTTGTCTTTGGTACTAATAATGTCCCCGGGGCATCTGGAGTCAGCAGGATTACGAGGCAGATCCTTTCTCGTGCAGATATAGTGACACATTGTGGCCATTTGCTATAATTTCATCACTGCTTCCTGCTTCTTCCTTAAAGGGACAGTTTTAAAAGGAGAATATGTGTTAAAGTACTTTATCAGCCAGGGCCGGCCCAAGACAAAATGCAGCCGTCCCGCGGCGAGTCTCCCTGCTCGGTCTCGGTGCCGGCTTGCAATGCTGAGCGCCGGAAATCACGTCATCTTCCGGCGCTCAGCATTACAAGCCGGCACCGAGACCGAGCTAGAGGGCTCGCAGAGCAGTTGCCCCACTCGGCTCCATTGTCGGGCCGGCCCTGTTAGCAGCACATTAACATGTATTCTCACCTGCGGAAATGACCTTGTCATAAGTACACCACGTGCCAGAAGATGTCTTCGGCTAATATATAGGGGGCGGAGAGAGGGACAAAAGCATTTGGGGGCTTCTACAGAATCCATCTATTCTTTTGCAAGGAGGACACGACAAACATTTAAAGGACCCTCTCAGCTCTCATTTGCATTAAAGTGCATGCGATGGCTGGAGACTCCCTTTAACAAGACGTGCACCGGTCCATTGTGCCAATATAATGAGGTCATCGTCATCATATCTCTTCCAGCCCTCGCTCCAGTATGCATATCTCCAGCACAGATTTCTTCCAGGACCTCTAATTTCTCTTCAGCTTTCACGGCATCTTATCTAGTTGTGTTCTCTTATCAGTCATAACCCATTAACTTCCACTTTGTTGGGGTTTTTCGGGTTGTAAAATTCATTTGATCAAACAACGTTGAGTCATAGTTGAATCATAGAAGCTCCTCCAGACTCGTCTACAGACACTTCAAATCGTGACGATTCTTGAAATGGCTGTTACATTGTATCTCGTGCCCATTCCGCATCTGTGGGCCAGACCGCAATCAGCCCCGTTGAGATCGAGAAATTTAAAATAAAAGAAAGAATTAAACTCTTCCACTTATCCATCATTAGCTGCATGACATCACAACTGAAGGTTCCAGGTCGTTATCTGACGACAGCAATGAGCGTCTGATCAGTTTGTCCCTGAATGTGGATCTCTGGCCACGTGCCTGTCGAGTTAATCAGTGACCGACAGTCCAGTTGAAGGGTCACTGCTGACTGCCCATCATATCCACCAAGTTCCCACACGGAACGGGAGCCACATACGCATTTTTAATCCGAAATCCCCCCCCCCCACCTTCTGAACATAAAGACTGGAGGCTCAGAAGGTAAGTGACCCTTATTCGCATTATTCAACGCCGTTAGGAAGAAATTCCAAATAAGAACGCACCAAATTAAAAAAAAAAGTAATGCCATCAGATTGTAGATGGACTTTGAGTTTCTGGACTAGCCATTAACACTTTCATCTACAGAAAGGGGAAAGCATTCTTCTGCGGCGCAAAAGGAAACAATAATCAATTGATTAGATTGTTGGTAGGTGGAAAGTCCAAGTACCCCTGGCAACTAGTCCTTAAAACTCAATGCCGAAGAGCAATATGCATTAGAGCCCGATCTTCTCCATATCTGTCCCACGAACATGGAGAATCTACACAGCAAACAAGTGACTTCATTGTTCTTTCCGGTGGGGGAAGTAATTTTTATGTACACACTCCACTTCCTAAAGATTCTTCCTATTTCCTGAGAACATACTCAAGTATTAAGTGCCACCATAAAATACTTCCCCCATGACACTGTTTGAAAAGTTTGCAGACAGGGCGACAAAAAAAGTCCCCTTTTCTAGAAAACACTTCTTGAAACACTCTCGATGTTAGACAAATCTTAAATCAGCGTATTGTATTTGGACCAAACTCTCGTAATGGCATCAAAGTAATTTTTTCCCAGTGTTTATGGAATAGAGGTAAGTTCTTGGCGCCTCTAGCACAAAGCCTACCAGCTCCACCAGAAAGTCCAAGACCGTTCTTGAGTAGGCCAGAGTATAGACGGGAACTTGGTGCCATATCCAGGTGTGGATTGTAGGCAGAGATGGCTAGGTTGGGTAGATACGTTCTAGAGCTCTACTGGATCCACCAGTAGAAATCTAGAACACGACAGCTCTGCCCTATAGGAAATCCAGACCCATATGTGCAACCTGCTTAGTTAAATCCACTTCAAACCCGAGAAGCAAAGAAAGGGTTAAAGGCCATATAAGAGCTTGGCTTGGAGGCATGACATCATTAAAACACACCACCGAGGAACTGAGCCGGCCAAAAAGTTGATTTTTTGGGGGGGAGAGGTTCATTTTAAAAAAATCACTGGGGATTCTTAATTTAAAAAACTAAAAATTGAATAATTTGGCAGTTAATGAAAGGAACCGGTTTGAAGTCGACGTCGTAGTTTTTTTATTTGTCGTATAATTTTTTTTGACACTCCTCAGTCATCTCTTCTGTTATCTGCCACAGATGGAACATCGCTGTTTGCTTATTAGTCTTTATTAGGACTTCTTTTCTGTTCTGTTTCGGGTACGGGAGGTTTATCAAGGTTCATTTACTTAACAAACCGCAAATGTATTTGAAATGCAAAGTCATCAATATTTTATTTTTGCTCTTTTGCAAGATTAGTCAATTGAAGCAACTTCTTTCAATTACAATTGCACAAAATCGGCGAGGTAAAAACCTTCATTTCAGTGTGTATTTTTTTCTCGTCCTTTTTATTCTGCTTGGCTATTAATACATTTTTTAATTCAGTGTTATATATATTATTTTAAAATTCATATAATATTATAATTATATAGTTAACCCTTTTTTTAACTAAATGCAGCATTGCAAACACCGTTCTTCATGCTATAATTATATAATAATCTTCATGCTATAATTATATAATAATCTGCGATAATTATATAATAATGGAAGGAAATTGTCAGGGAATATATAATTATCCTGTGATATAGCAAAACAATTTGAAAAGTTGATTTTTAAGAAAACACTTCTTAAAAGTTTCTGTATTGTATTTTGAAGGTTGGATATGACCCCCCCGAATTGATTAATGGGGTGACGGGTCGTGTTTCTATGATGTGCTGTTCTAAAAGGAAATTGCCATTAACAGTGCGCCACTTCGATGGTATCTGACGATACAAAGGGTTCCTTGTGATTCCTCCCCTAAGGGGACCTGCGCCCTGGTCCTTGGTGTTGAATAATTAGTTTACTAACTTTCGGTTCCCGTTCTGAGATATTTCAATAGCCTCTGGCTGTCTTGGTGGCTGTATGCGGAATACGTCCCACGGCCCGTGTGGTGTGTTGTGTTTTGGCAGTGTGTGCGTCTGTGTGCAGGTGGCATCATGACCGCAGATTAAAGGATAAAGTCCTCTTAGAAACAGACATTTCGTTCTAGGCTAATCATTACCCACAGCTCGCACTGTAACATTGGGTTGCTCGGTGTTTGAGTAATCTGCCAAAGGCTTAGTTGCCCCAATTACACCATGGGGTTAATATTCTAGAGTAATAATGAACGATATCCGTAGGTGGTCCAGGGCAGTATTAATTCATGTCGGGAGAAGACATTCTCTAGAGTCTTGGAGCCATCTGATGGACCTAAGATGAGACTGGTACCCAAGATAAGGAGACTATAGATCAGTATTGGAAGATCATGTAGTAGAACCAAAAAACCGTCTAATTTCTTCATCTTATTTCTATTCCTGCAGATATCAATTATAGTTAATAGGCATCAATTATCCGCTTCATAGCAGGTGGTTGTTTTGGTCTGAGGTTGGCTTCTGCTCCATTTAGTTTGGTTTTAATGAACAGTAGAATAATAAGAAGCTCAAGTTCTTCCAGTAATCGTTTTCCTGTGACCAACGTTTAGAGAGAGGTAGGTAAATAGAACAGCCTTCTAGCTGAAGTGGTAGAGGCAAGTAGAGCAAAGGAGTTTTAACATGCATGGGACAGGCATAGGACCAGGGCTACCATCATACATCATACAGAACTAAAGGTCTGGACCACACACCACCAGGCTGTTTTATTTGACTCATCTGTTTTTTGGCACAAACAGGCTGTTCAGGGCACTCTCAACCTGTTTGGTGGCAAAAGATTAAACAGACAATCTGTTTGGGGGGCACTAGCAAGCTGTTTGAGGACAAAAAGGCAAGGTCAGCTGTTTGGGACAAGGATGGCATAGGCATGCTGTTTGAGGCAAAGATGGAACCGACAAGCTGTTTGGGGCAAAGGTGGCCCTCCGTCTATTAAATTAGAGATATATTATGCACAATGTAAATGTCTGAATACATCAGAAAGAATGCAGAACATACCTGTTATTTTTTTTAAATGAAACCCCCCATCTGTGTGCTCCCTGCTGCCTGCGCAGCCACATGCTACTCACAGAGATTATCCAGAATCAGCCATTCTCTTTGTGACCTCCTCTCAGTTGCTATAATGTATCAGAGGGGGTGTCTGAGACTTCACTCTGTGTACGGGGGATGGGGCCAGGTGTTTTCAGGTCTCTGTATTTCCTCCTCCCTTTCCCCTGACAGTCCTGCCCCTCTACTCCCCCCCTTACCTGCCCCCCCCCGAGGCATGCATACCTTCCTCCCCTGAACCCTCCTAGACACAGACATTTTTCTTCTTCTCTCTTTTACTTTGGATTTCTGTTATATCTCCTTTTCTCCTAATTCAGCTATGTTTGTCTTCTTCCTCTAATCTACCCCTCGCCTGGGGCAATCTGCCCCTTCAACACACTGTCAATTTCAAAGTTCTTTTGTTGGTTCTTACCAGTCTTACCTTTCCTATCAAGTTTGTCTCCAGTTAACCTCCTCTTGCCGCTTGTCGTTCTCTGTCTGTAGTGGAATGGTTGCCCGTGACCCCTGGCCTCCTCGGCTGAGATTTCGAGGGGAGCTTTGCCCCCTCTCCTAAAGCACACAGCACTGACCCTGCAAGGTAAGGAACCATCTTACCCATCGTAGACTCCTCATTTAGACACTTTGTTCTGTTCTTTACCTATAAAGTGCCAACACATATCATGGCAGTGTTACCTCTACCTGCACCAACCAGTGAGAAAAAGAAGGGTAATGGAGACCCCCAAATCTATCCCTAACTAGACATTATTATATCATCTTAATTGGCAGTCGTTCAAAGATTCAGGGGTCTCTAAATACCTCTCTCCGTACGGCTGAGAAGAAGACTGAGCAGAAGACTTGGTAACATCAACAGAGAGAAATAATTTGTGACAATGTATCAAACGATGTTTGAGATAAGGGTGACTTCTGGGTTTGTATGTTATACATTTTTATTGATTGCTTTTTTTTTTATTTCTTAAAGATTTTTAACGTCCTGAATCGTGCTAGATTTTAATTCTTTGAAGTATAAGGGCTGGAGGCTCCCCTATTGTCGGCCATCCCCGTCTTAGAAGTGAAGCCTCTTTGTCTGACTTGATAAGGAAGTCGAGCCTCACCCTCCCTGTTTCCATCGCTGAAAAGAGCCTTGAGACAGAGAAGTTCTTTAAACGATTCTTGAAGACCAGTGTTTAGGGTGTGACTCACAGGTTCCCCATGGCCATAGTCGGCCCCTCTAAAGTCCGCCAGTTCTTCTACATTTCTTATTTGGAATGACCTGAATATCCCCAGGTTCTTCAGGTGATTAACATGTTCAGGGTCCCGTGTGTTTGACCCGTGTGCTTGATTCACAGCATCCGACAGACGCCTGATCTAAACTCATAGTCCGGTGATGTTACATGTCCCATCCTCAGACATGGTAGAAAAGGAGGGTACGTCTCCACCTACTACATACTTTAGCTTCTACCTACTTTATCTTCTGTTTCTTTAATATCTTCTCGGAAGCCAAAGCAACCACTTAATCACTCGGGCATATAATAAGGTGCGTTAACCCTTTGTAGCTGTATGGCCGAGGGTCCCCACCTGCAAGCCAAGTTAGATGAATCTTGAGTAAGTTAAGCTGCTTTGAGAATCTGAAACAATATATATAAGTATCTTATGACATTCCGTGTCCTGCCTCATAATGTGTTCTTTTTCTTTTTTTTCCCCTTGTGTAATTTTATCTGCACTAACATTCAATTTCTCCTCTTGAACTTCTCCTCTTTCTAATCCTCACCTTCTCGTAATAATTATTGGGCAACCTGACCTCTGTTCCTCGAAAGGAGCTGGAGGAGGTTTTTGGGCCACGTGGTCATGGATAACATTATGTTTCTGTATTCTTAGGAGTAGGTAAAGGCTGCCAATGGACCCCGCTGAGGATTCTGGGAGTGATTTTGTGTGTTTTGGTCTCTTTGGCTGGGATCGGGGTCACAACCTGGGTATTAGGTAAGGGCTTGCAAGGTAACACATCGCTGATCGTGTTATCTCTTTATGAGAGATGTCTATTAAGATGGAGACCATAATTATCTTCATCGCTGGTGGAAAACGTCTTCAGTCTTTCCTTATTCCACTCGATCGTTAGGTAATCTTTGGTTATGACGTCTCATGGCTTCTAAGAATTATTGTTCCGTTCAAAAGAGTTGAAACTGGATCCCAATGAGTGCCCGTGAGCCTAGTCCCAGCCTCATTCAGAGTGATCTAAAACATTTTTAGAACCTTGGCTAATACTACAGTAACATTGTTGTCTCCTGATTATAGATTTAGCCAAAAAAAAACAAAAATTAGAGTCCATAAACCACCACGTTCCATGACAAACCTTGGATTCAGTGATATTATCCTCCAAATGCCCCCCTTTTCCATGAAAACAAACTGCCAACGTCCGATCTACCACAGCATGACATCATGGGAAAGCTGTTTGTGTGTAACAATGTAACCCTGTTAATGAATACATTTATAAACGTCTAATTGGCCAGGAACAATAATACAGCTTACAACCTTTTTTTATTTTTTTTTCAGTGACGCACATTTGGAAGAAAGAAAACTCAAATGTATATATAGGTAATAAATCATTGGGTGAAGCCGCTGGAATGTGAATAAAATGGGCATGAAAAGCTAATGAACAAACGATACAATAGGAGGAGCGATGCGTACTTTGTTGTTTGGTGCCATTTTTGTTCCCCTCCATGAGTTCTACCAAGCTTCTTGATTTCTGATTGGTTATGTGTTTCGACCAATCAGGATAACAAGAAATGAGACATTACTCTGCCATTGCGTTGATTTAAAAAAAAAAAGCTGTCCCCATGACGTCATCCAAAAATCAAGTGGATCCGCTCATTCCTCTGGCACAAACATCTACTAAAAGATGACCATGCGCGTCTTTCTTTCCACCTCTAATTGTCTTCATGTTGTCTCAGTCCAGGTGAACTCTCCAGATCAACGCATTTCTGTATACGATGAGGGAGAGAGAGTATGGCGTCTCATATGTTCATCTTCATCCAACTCCCAAGTCGCGACGTTGAGCTGCGAGGAAATGGGCTTCATCAGGTACCGGGGATCCCCGTCTTTCCCGCGGGAGGCAGGAAGCCTTTTTTTTACCTTCTTGACACGAAAAGGAACCCTTTTATACTAAGATGTGTAAACAATTCACCAATTATAATGAAAGTCACCAGGTTCAGCTGTAGCTAATCATGTAAATCATGCCTCCCTCTGCAAGTCATGACCCCGACTTTCATCCTGCTACTTCTTACCAAGACGCTGGAGGCCAAGGTCTGTGATGTTTGTCGCGTTTCATCAGCTTCCACACATGGCTCGTCAGCGGAGATTTAATTAAACAGTCATTAGAGAGAATTAGAAGCTACGGCCATTTGGTTTTACGGGCTCAGATTTAATTATCCAGCTAACAAGCCTGTCGGGAAGAGAAACCTAGAAACCCAAAACCCGCCAGCAGATCGGCCCCATTCGGCCCCCGTCTAGTCTGCCTGTTTCTTCTGGTCCTAGATCCAGGAGCCGTATGCCTATCCCATGCATGGTTACATTCCCACACTGCACTGCTGGAAGACGGTTCTATGTATCTACCATCCTTTGCTTCTCTAGATTTTAGATAATTCGGTGGGGGGGGGGGTTACCTGCAGGAGTAACATTTCATGTTTTTGTGTCCCCCATTCCCAGGTCCATGTATCATACAGAACTCCAAGTGGAGACGGCTGGAACGAACGGCACCTCGGGGTACTACTGCGTGCAGGAGTCTCAGATAAGCAGCGCCAAGAGATTGTTGGACGTCCTCTCCGTATGGTGAGTCTCTGTGTCCACCGGGCCGCGACCACAAGATCGATCCTTCCTCTACTTCACGCTTCCTTCTTCTTCATGAATTCACAGCCAACGTTTATATCGATTCTTAATGCCGAATATTTTATTCTCATTTTAATTCCGGCTTCTGCTTTCATTCCCAGTGATTGTCCAAGAGGACGGTTTCTTTCTACCCAATGTCAAGGTAAACATGATATCTTCACTAAGAGTTTTAGGTTATTACGGACGACCTCTCATGCAGAGTGACCGGGTTCAAATGACACGGAAGCAAACGTAATATATATTTATGTAAATGAATTGTACTTAAATAAATCCTATACGATATCATGATTCATACACTGTTTTTCTTGGTGGTCCTCCAGAATGCGGCCGTCGGAAACTGGCGGTGGATAGGATCGTTGGAGGACAGGACGCCACCCTGGGCCGCTGGCCGTGGCAAGTGAGCCTGCAGTACGAAGGTGCCCACCTCTGTGGGGGCTCTTTAATCTCCAGTGAATGGGTCCTGACGGCGGCCCACTGCTTCCCCGAGTGAGTAGCTTGAGCCCCATTATCGCTAACTATCATACAAGGTCCATCAGATGCGTGTCCATCGAGCACGATGGACTAGATCCGCCAGGTTAATTTCTTAACCCAAAGCGACCCTTTCCCCTTTGTTTCTATAGGAGAAATCGGGCAGTTAGTCAGTGGCGAGTGTTCGCCGGGGCAGTATCCCGACTATCTCCAGGGAGATCCCTGCAGGCCGTGAAGGGGATCATTTACCATGCTGGGTATTTCCCCTTCCTGTTTCCAGATAGTGATGAGAACAGCAATGATATCGCCCTGGTGCACCTACAGACACCACTTACCCTCACAGGTATCATTTTTCGTGCTCAATTACTTTATCTTCCATAAAATGGACCCTCTTTGTTAAATGCAGAGCTTGTCCGACTCATGTTTGGTCCACATGTTCTCCGTGTCTCCCTACCTTCTCCGACAACTGCTTCTCCTTTTCCACTTTTCTGTCTCCTTCTATGCAGGTCCGCTTCACCTTCTCAGATGCTCCGCTTCTCCTTCTCCACTTCTTTGTCTGCTTCTATGCAGGTCCACTTCTCAGATGTTCCGTTACTTCTGCAACAAGGTGAAGCCTCCATACTCACCACAGGGACAACCTTTCCACCATTCCTCAACTATGGTATACAAGGAGGCTCCATCATGTTGCGGAAGTACTCGGAAGAGGGGAGAATAATGCAATTAGAGGGAGAGGGAGAGCATCAGAGAAGGAGATGAGAAGCAGAGAAGGAGATATGGAAATGGTTGTCCGAAATGGTATTGATAGATTGACAGAGAGTGAATGGAGTGCATGAGACGTAGAAGAACATTGCTACACATGAACCTTCTCTTCGCTTTCCCACCCTCCCCATGTTCTCTGGTCGTTGGACCACGTGTGTCTGCCTGGTTAGCAGAGGAATCCGGAACCATACAATCCGGTTTCTTCTGAGATATTTAACCACAGCTGCTACTTTGATAAAACAACGTTCTCTCCACCGTCACCTAGTTGTGTAAGACGAGGGCTTAGTCATTTCAGACTTGCGTTCTCTACACCATGTGGGTGAGACGTTATGTGGCTTTTCATGATTTATTTTTTTTCTGGTCGTGATAATATTTGAATCTAATGATAGATTGGCCAGAAAAAAAAACAAATTAAAAACAATTGCAGAATTGCTTGCTTTTGTGTCTCTCACTCACACGATATGTATCTCTGTTCTGGTAGAATACGTGCAGCCCGTCTGTCTACCGGCTCTGGGTCAACAGATCGTGGACGGGAAGATTTGTACCGTAACTGGATGGGGCAACACGGAATATTACGGTCAGTGAAACATCCAAAGACGTCCATTAAAGCGCCAAATCTTTCTTTTCTTAGACAATGGATTCTTTGAGTAGAACCCTTTGATGTCAACATTATTATCGGATCTTATTTCTCCAGCCAATCTCTGCTGAATCTAAATAATTATTAATCCGGAATGTTCTAATCTAACTAGGTGTTACTGTTATGGTTTTAAAAGACAGAGTAACAGCTAAATTCATGTTAAATGGTTCCTACATTTTTTCATTGGTGGCCGGTGGTGGCACCAAGTGGACAATTAACTCTGTCCTTGTATTATTCTATGCAATGTTATCTTTGCTGTTGGGAGCCAGTTGGGGTTGGGTCCATTTTGTTCTCCTTCCAAGGACTTTCTTTACAGCCCCATTCTGGTTTGGTGTCGACTCAATGTCTTTGTACCCCGTAGGTCATCAGTCCGACGTCCTACAGGAAGCTTCGGTGCCAATCATCAGCAGCTCCGTCTGTAACCAGCCGGAATATTATGTCAATCAGATCACTGGGAAAATGTTCTGCGCGGGATACGCGGAGGGCGGGATCGACGCCTGCCAGGTACTTAAAAAAATAATTGGCGAATCAAGAAGCCATTACGATCCAGAGCTCTGGAAATCAAGAAAAAGAAGAAAATGCTTTTTTTTATGAACGTAGCCATTATTGTTAACGGTCTTTGCCCCCCTATTGTGATATCGCTACGGAATGTGTCGGCTCTCTGATGTGATATTTTTTCACGTGTGTTGTATAGGGGGACAGCGGCGGCCCCTTTGTGTGTGAGGACACCCTTTCGCGCACTCCACGCTGGCGTCTATGTGGCATTGTGAGCTGGGGAATAGGATGTGCCCTTCCCAACAAGCCCGGAGTATACGCCAAAGTCGATCAATATCAGCACTGGATTTACAGGGTCATGAAGGTGAGTGAGGATCAAGCGAAACGCGTTGCGTACGCCATCTTACTTCTGGATTGTACAAGCTTGGGGCATCACTTTCTATGGCGTTAGCTCCGATGGACCCCTTTGACTTTTAGTTGACATTTTCCATTTATTTATATGATTTTTATTTTTCCAGACGAAATCTGAGTTCACTGGCATCACAGAGATGATATGAAGAAATACCGCCTTCCATCAAGATGTGGATACAGACTTAAATCGCGTAGCCGGGGGTTAACAGAGCTTCCGAACACCTGGAACGAAAAAAGCATTCGGGACTGTGATGTACATTTAAATCTTGTAATTAGTGTTATACATAGTATACAATGTTACTGCAATGAGCTGCTACTACGTTACCGCCAGGACAATGAATCTCAGGAGCCGAAGTTCTATAAACCAATTTAGTGCCTATAATCCATGGGGGGTGTTGGGAATCACTTTGCCTTAGAACCACTTTACCCATTTCTATGCTTAAAATTAAATCCGATTGTTGTTTGTGGGCTTGTGAATGGAGGGACGTTGTACTCGCGTAAAATGTATTTCGGTTCCGGTTATATACAGCTGCCAGATAGAATAACCAAAACTCACTTCTTGAATGGAAATTACAGTGAATGTATCAAACATGTCGAGAAAGCGTTTTGGGCTTGGAATAATACCAAGCTGGGATGGCTGCCAACCATGTTGCCAACCACAAGAGGGAAGCCGGCTGTTGATTTCCTGGGTGCGACCTGCTTATATGGGATTACGAAAAGATGGCGTAAAATGGACACATTAGAGGAAACATGACAGTGAGCAACGGCCTGTAGCAATTGGTCCGTTACTCAAAATATGCAAATATCTCTTTAGCCCCTTAAGGACAATGGGCGGCCCCTAAACCCATTGAAAACCCATTTTGTCATTAAGGGGTTAAAAAAATCCAAAACAAAAATGCATGGGCGTTTGAGAAATTAGAGATGGGTGACCACAACCAGTCTTTATGGAATTTCAATACGTAAAAGTCAAGTCTCTGCTCACATTATCATATCTACTACGGGGGGTGGGGGGGTGGAGGTCAATTTGCAGGATTAAATGGATATGTTTTAATAATACATGTAAAAAAGAGTACATCTCAGCTATATGGTAGAGCCACCCTTTGTTGTAAGGTCCTCCTTTTTTTCTCAATTCATCCAATAGCAGGTCGATACAATAAAAAAAACCGAATCGATAACACAATTTATAGAATTGTATCTCTGTTTAACTTCTAACACCCGTACTCCAATAATATAGAAGGAATACTTGAAAGATGGAACCTATTGTTCTAAGTTCTAAGTTATGCGCTCCTCAAGAACCTAAAGCAAGTGCTATCTGATTGTATTAAAGGATCATGTTCAATATTCTGGTCCAGCTTTAAGCAGTAGATTCCTCAATACCGTCGACTTTTAGGCGATGGAGAGAAGAAGATGGTCCAGACAGGACAAGTGGTTGAGGCTTGAGTGAAGTATCACCATGAGTGAATGATGCTTCCCTCTTGTCGGATCCTCAAAAAAGTTTAATCACATATCTTCAAGGTGATACCTTAATTGGCTGAATAGAAAAGGCTAAGAATGTTGGCTCCTCAATATTGGGACTCCAGACCTTCTTAAGTCCAGGAGACAGCTCAAGTACATGTCCATAGAAGGTTCCATGTCTACTTTTATTGGTTCCCCATGTGTCCTTCTCTCAACGTTCTATTTGTATGTTTAGGACTTTGTATTATTTCAATTAACCAATTTCTCAAAGAATAATAAATATTTTTTAGAATATTTCTTTATCCAATATTGGAAAAAAAAATTGTAACGTTCTAATGTGGCGAAGTCACCATAGAAACCAATGGGCGCCATATGCATCACTTTGTTGCAGACTAGCCTTTTCAATTGTTCTTGAAAAAAAATATGAAATCTCAAGTTGTGGTAAAATTTACATGTAACATCAATATGTGAAAAAGGAATAATTTCACGAGAACATTTGCCTGGGATGGAGTCGAAGGCCGACATTGGATGCCAATCGGGTTTCCTCTGTTTTCTGCACACATGGTCATGTAATATCAAGGCATGTTCGCTTATGTCAATAAAGTATTATTAGTTTGAATAATGAAAAAAATTGAAGTGGTTTTTTTACTGCTGCTGTAAAAGTACAGTCCGTAGCACGGGGGCGTTTACAATCCATTACAAAATGGCTGCCCGCAGAATAAAATTTATGTTGTAATCTAAAAAAAAAATAAACCAAAAAACAAAAAACATCAATTAGCTGAAATATATTACTAGAATGAATTTATCATCTTTACACCCAAAATGCTGTTCTATTAAAATCATGTCATTTACTTGATATAGAAGTTTTCTTTGGGAACATTATTTTTCATTAAATGCACATAAATGATAAAAAAATATATTATTTAATACAGGTTGTAGCGGTACATGGCCACAAGGGGGTGCTACAGAATATAGAAAAAGACGGAGACCGTGTTAAGAAATATTCAACGAGTTTGGCTTCATACTAAATAAAGCACTTTATTATTTATTCAAATCATGTGTCCTTTGCTTACACGGATGCTTACACCTGGGGGGATTTAAATTAACGGGGAGGAATAATTGTGTACAGAATTCCCAGCTATAATATACCGTTTATTTTAATCTATAAATATGGGTTTATTTGGTATAAAGAGCTTAAAATGTGCGTTTTGGGAAAGCTGACAGCTTTTACATGTTACAACGCATGGGCCCTGGAGCGATTGCTCCAATGTTAATCTTATGTATGTATCCATTTTATATGCCTATACTATCGAAGCAGCCATTTTAACTTCCTGTTTACAGAGTGTAGACTTCCTGTCTTCAGAAAACCTCTTCCCATTAACTATTTCTTTTTTAAAAAATATATTATCTCTCTTTCTCCGGACACGAAACAAACAACGAAAACCAGATGTCCCCAAAATAACCAAAAAAGGCAGGTTTCACTTTTTACACCATAACATGAAGAACGAAAGCGTTCTCTGTGTCGCTAAATGACTCGAGTGGTTAGACGAGTTCTCACCAGCCAGACGGAATTCTCTTGGCTACAAAAACGCTTCTTTTCATTAATGTTCTAAAGACAAATGAAATACCCCAGAAATGGGTGGTTCTAGATTATTATCTCCATGGCTGACCATTTTTACATTTTATACAATCCCATAGGTCCTGGAACTGTGATTTTTACTCTCCAGGGTCCAAAAGACATAGAAATCGTTTTTTTAATCCTTTTTTTAAAACTTAATTTTAAGTTTATTTCTAATGAACATTAATTGCGGATCCCACCGGGTCCCCATTTGTCTCCTTGCTATTATGTTTTATCCACTAAAGGGGTCGAGTGGTCGGTCACTATGTTACATCTCTCAAATTGGTTTTAATTAACGTCATGTACGGGGGGAGAAAAAAAGAGAAAAGCAGAGAAATCAGACACGGAGGGTCTGTAAAGTCCTTCTTTTCATCGATCGAAAGGAAGATGCCAAGTCCAGATGTGTCTTTATCTCCTGCACGGGCTCCTCTGTGTCTCCTCCTATAGAAAAATCAAGTTTAACCAGAAAACACTTTCTTTGAATTGAAATGGATTGTTGGCCAAACAGGTCAAAGTGGTCAATCCTGATCGTGGAGCTGATGACCATGAAAAGGTCTCGTCTTGGACACCTCAGATGCCTTCAGCCACATGGTGTCCTGTCTGAGGGAGGTCATCGGGAACCTAAACTACCAATAGTATTTGTCAATGATGTCCTTTGGGATGCAGCCCAAAAAGACCATTTCCAGCACAAAAGTCAAATATGTTACCGCGGTCAACAAACGTGTTATCGGCGTGGGAGACAGTCCCGTTTTTCTACTGTCTGGGGTTATTAATCGAAGCGGCTTTACAGGAATGGTGAGCAGACGGTGCTTTCACAACCGGCCTGTTCTGTCTGCAATAAACATGTTCCAACCTCTCACATAAATTCACGAAGAAAGGAGCATCCTTGCCTGCAGGGCAGTTCCAGGGTGGAGCGAAGCTTCACGGAGATCCTTCACCTTCGTTTACTCATACTCGGGGTACGCAAAGGCTGTGCATGGGGAAACAGCCCCATCGATGTAGACCGTGGTGGCCCTGTACCCCTTTTATTATGGAGAAGGAACATTAAGAGGCTTCTCCGATATTAACAACACCATTCAACTGATCGTATCGGGCAATCAGCCGTCGATCTTCATGATGGCCCTATAACTGCCCCGTGCGGGGTTAATTTTTCTCACTGTATTACCCTCAACCTATCCATCACCATCTCAGTGACCAAATACGTTGTCACGTGACATCTAAGCCTCCGACCCTCTAGATTTAGACTATGGCCTCTTATCCTCGGACGTACACATCTCTCCTGCTCTTTGTTTAACCCCTTAATGTATCCACGTGTTTCTATCACGGCCCCCGGCTTTAGGGGATCATTATGTTCCTTGACCACTGAATCTTCTAGAGTTTTTTGGTGCAATAAGATACAAAATTAAGCAAAAGCCCCAAATACATACATATTGATGAAAGCAGAGTGCGCCCCAAGAGCTTACATTCCAGAGCATACATTGTATCAAGATTGAAACACACACACAATACACAACTAATACTATTATTATATTATATATTATGGATGATATTTATGTATCCACAATGTAACATTCTACACAAGTGTTTGCATAACACTCCGCACAACAATCCATCACAAAGCAAGTGTTACTGTATTGTGTTACAACAATAGACGGACTGATACAACTAATGGACGGATTGGATGGGAATCTTTGGTGTATTTGCTAAATTGTCTCAGGATTCCTCTTATATTCTCATTTCAAACATTTACTATTTAATTCTCAACGATGAGAGTCCACGGCCAATGAACAGAGACTTTGCTGCTGTTACGTTATTACTGTATACAGCGCTGGGGTTATGGCGGTATATTATATACTGTATATTAGTGCTGGGGTGTATTATTGTATACAGCGCTTGAGGTGAATTTGCAGGTGACACCTGTGAGGTCCGGACGCTCCGTGTTACTCGGATGCTCAGAGGGAAATGTTCTGGTTAAACCACCTAGGACCCAAAGGTCAAGAAACAGGAGTGAACCGGATAGGAGCAGATCCAAACAGACAGCGTCACAACAACAATCAGATTACAAAATCAGTGGAATGAAGGAGGGTGATGGGGCCTGCAGAATGAGGACTCAATGTGAGCATCTGAGAGTGCTAGATAAGTGGAACAGCCTCCCAGCAGAAGTGGTAGAGGGTAATACAGTGTGGGTATTAAACATACATGGGATAGACATCCGGCTCCTGAATCTAAGACGAGACCAACGACTGATTAAGGTTTGTGACTTTACAGCAGGTTCTATAAGAATTGGCCATAGTAGACATCATCTGGATTTTGGGTTGGGTTCCTTGGCCTCCACGACCCAATAAAGTTCACTTGCATGTTGGGTCTGACGTCCAGAACTTGGTAGGAACCCGTAAACACGATATGACGATCTCCTAACGATAACCCTGGGAAGTTGGGGCCAAACGAAGCCAACTTCGTCTACAACTCCGACGAAGGAAGTCCAGACCAACCTGTGTCAACGAAAGACCCAACTGGGCATCTGTAACAATGTTTGCCCTCGATTGTCCAAATTCATTAAACAATGCGAGGTAAGGCAATGAAGGTCAAAGGGAACCCCAACGGGGCTGCTACCTTTGTGTGCTAAGTGAGTGGAGTTAATGATAACGAGAGTGTTAAGTGCTGAACAATGCGGTGTTGGTCCCGGCAAACACAAATTCCATGTTTTTTTTTGTTATCTCTTTGTCATCTGAAACAATAGCCCGGGAGGACCAACAATAAAGATGTCCGTGGGGGGGAGGAGGTCCTCTCTCATGGGCTGTTTATGGAAAGGCCAGGATGGTGAGTTCTTCAAACAACGAAGAATCAAACCGAGATCATCAAAGGCAAATTTCCAGCACGGACCCCGTCCAACAGAGAGGCAGCCAGAAAAAACAAATATGTTAACCCTTCATGTGACAAGTTGAAAACGGCCGTCGTGATTGGCCAAAGAATTGGTCTTTAAACATAAACAAAATGAACGCAAAGATTCCAATTGATCGGCTCCTACTTTGACCAATTGTTACTTTAGGACAGTTTAGTTTATTTTAGACTTCAGCTACTGTTGGCTGTCTGAGGGCATGATGGGAGTTGGAGTAAATCCCTGTAAAGGAATACATTATTGGAAGCTCTATTGAATATGATGTCATCTGCTTAGCTATGCAGTCATCAGAAAGGATCACCCCTCATGGAGGATGGAGTTCGATGTGGGGCATGAAGGGTACCCGCTGGTTGCAAAATGTATCGGCGTGGCTTGTGCCGGGCAAACGCGAGATGAAGGTCACTGGGTTGAAGAACCTGGACTAGAAGCCCAGGAGTATATTAGACACAGGAGACGATCAGAGCACCCAGCTGTCCCTTTATGGAGGGACTTGTGAAAAACGTGCAAGGCTGCAGTAATTTTGAGGGTGATAAATACACAATCCACTAGTGCCCGTGGTGAACGGTGGGATCCGGTCGTCCCGTGACCCATGAATGGTATCAGAACCCCTTGGTAGATTCCGCCTTTCTTATACCTGCCAACCTGCAATCACTGCAGCCTCGCACAATTTGGAAAAGTCCTGGCGTAAAGGGACTGTCGGGTGCTCTGATTGCGGTCGATCTATAACCGTGGCCCGTTGGGTATTTAAATCCTGGAAACGCAATCTGACCCTTCGATTTCCAGAATATGCTGCACGGCGCGCGAAGGGTTAACGCCGAGCGATTTGTCTGGATGGGGCTGGACCCTTCCCCTTTGGGTGGAGACCCCTGGCAGAGGCAGCCAGTAGGGCTTGGCCTCACCTGTATAGAATGGGGCGGATCGGAGGAGGGAGGGTGGTAGGCGAGGGGTAGAATTAGGAGCGTGGGGCAGAATCGTTCAGCTTCTGGTTCTGTCTGCTCTGAGCTGCCTCGCTCCACACTCTGCAAACTCTTCTTCAGGAGGGTAAGTACTTTAATGATGCCGCTGCCTCTGGTTAGTCTGCCCGTGTTTAAACTACTGATACAAATCCCAATTTAAATGGTTTAGCTTTCATTCCCTGTTTACCTGTGTTGTGTGTTTTTAACCATCATACAATGTATGTTTTTAGAATGTAAGCTCTTGGGGTGCACTCTGCTTTAGTATGTGACTTGTTCCCCCAATCTTTAATCAATAGGTATGTTGTATTAACCCATTGTGTGCCAGGCAGGGAGGAGAAACCTTGTATTTGGGGCTTTTGCTTGAAATGCGGGTGGTTTTGTGTCTTTTATCACACTAAAAACATGTTCTGAGCAAAAGGGTTTTTTTCACCCAGATTTCTCCTTTGGTTTGGGGTTTGGTTTTTCACAAATTTTAACAGAAATCGTTAGAATGTTAAATGTCTAAAGGGCTGATCGCGTTCAGAGCTGTTGGCTTTAGTTTTTCTGCAGGTAAAAATACCCAGAATCTCCTTTTTTTTATTTAATAATTGCATTTGGGGGGTCAGAACTATTTTCAGTTACTATGATCTCCGATTAACTGACCAATAGCCCCCAAAACTGTTTAGAACCTGAAACTGCTGGAGATTTGAACACCAATGTGTCTTTTTTTGGCTGTATCTTTATCTGTTGGCTTCATATCCTCGGCATCAACAGAACTCGTCTTAGATTCAGGAATCCAATGTCTACCCCATGCATGTTTAAATTCCCTCACTGTATTGGCCTCTACCACCTCTGCTGGGAGGCTGTTCCACTTATCTACCTCCTTACATTCCATTTAAGCCTCTGACCCTCTAGTTTTAGATCCTGGCCTCTTGTCCTAACATGCCCTCTATTGTGTTTTTTAAGGGGATTATTTGTCTCGGGTTTCAGGGGCTCTCAGGTGACCCTAATGTCCCGTTCCAGCAGGCAGATCCCCCATAGCTGGATCCCTTGTACATAGACAACTCATTCATATCTTCTTTAAAAGCTTGTCCTGACCCAGCTATTCCGGGGTTGTCAGACGGGCCGCTCCGATCTTTAGATTATTCCTCTCCACAATCTCTATTCCCCTGTCTAGTTTCTGTTGGTGTGCCCCCCCCCCCCTTTACTGGGGCAAAACTGGTTTCACTGCTTAATCGTCCAAACCCTGGTTTCACGGCATCTTTTTCCCACGGGGATCTGCAATATACTGAATAAAATGCCATTCTTATCTGTTTTGTCCAAATTCTCTCTTTTGTTCTTTTTCATTGAGAAGTTGAATTTTGCAGTCCGGTTGCTTCCGCTCCTATTTATTTATTTATTTATTTTCTTATGCAAATCTCCTCGATTTTTAAATGTATCGAGAACCATAAACGAAAAACACATTAACGAGACGTGTTGAGAAACAGGATGTTTGTTCGCATCCGAGGAAACAATGTATCGGCTTGAAGACGGAAACAACGTTTCAAATATATTTGCTACTTTTTGATATAAATATATATATTTTAAGTTTTTATTGTTATATCGGCGGAAAGCTTCTATGCATATTGGAGAGTGAGTTTTATAATGAGACTTTATTAATTAATAATAATATAGTACGCCGCTTTAATAAATATAATATATATTATATAATTTATTTTGGGCTTTTATTTGGTAATAAGTTACAATTCTTCCTGGATCCCGGTTGAAGGCTCCGTGGGAAATGCTCTCCATCTCGTCTTCATATCTCTTACACATGAATGGTTCCTGGCTGATTAGGCATTAAATCACTCAATAAAGTGTCTTAAAGGATGCTCGGCGGGTATCATGGCTTTGCTGACCGTCCACCAATCAGATAAGAGCTTCTTGGGGTGTGATAGTTTGTGGTTGGCGGTTGTCTAAGCTGTGTTCGGCTTGACAAATCGTTCCCCCTTGGCCATCTTCCAAGCAGGGGGTCAGCGCCGGGGTGGTGGGGGGGTATGTGATATTATTTACGTTGTGTTTGAATCGAGACGCCAGGTGTCCGTCGGGTGCGTGGCAGTTGGCGAGCCGGGGATGGTGGGAATATTCGGTTACAAAGTATTGTCCTTTCTGACCGAGACGCCGCGTGATGTCAAATCTCTAACCCATCTGAGATATTTGGATCTTTTATTGCGAGAGTTCGGGGTTTAGCAGATGATTCCCGGGTCTTGGTGACGGGCAGACCGTTGGTCTGAGCCGACTTCCTGTCTCCTTACAGTTGCTTCAGCCATGTTGATTTGGGGGGGGGTCATCAAATGTTAAAACCTAACCTGTTTCTTGTAGAAGATTTCATCCTCTGAGCTCCGGGTCGCCAGCTCTGGTCCTCATACCCAATAATATAGGATTTTAGATCGATGACTGAACTATCGCTACATATGCGCCTAGATAAAGAAACCCAAAGCTGTTCTGGGCCTTGGCTACTAACCTACCAGTAACAGAACCCACCGGCAGATCGGCCCCATCCGGCCCCCACCTAGTGCCCCGCTTCTCCTGCTGTAAAGACTCAAACCTTAATCAGTTGTCGGTCTCGTCTTAGATTCAGGAGCCGTATGTCTGTCCCATGCATGTTTAATACCCTCATTGTATTACCCTCTACCACTTCTGCTGGGAGGTTGTTCCACTTATCTACCACCCTCTCAGTAAAGTAAAACTTCATTACATCCCCTCTGACCCTCTCATTTTTAGATTATTGTTCTCCTCTCGGTGAGGAGCCGATCCCATCCATGTACAGATCTGTCTGTGTGTAAGAGGTATGATTTTGTTTCTGTAACTGGATTTTCTTGTCTGTCTTGAGCTGGGATTAAGTCTGAACGACACAGTAAAAGTACACTGTTTTTTTGTTATAATATTCCCCGAGGGGAGGAAAAAACCAGCCTGAGTATCCGCAATTCTTCTGAATGGCGGGGAAAGGGCTTCTCCGATGAACGAAAGGCACCGTGGTCGTAGATGCCGTGGGAAGAAAGTTACTTGGTCAAAATTCACTGCAAATCCACGTTTTTGTGTGTTTTACAGTAATGTGTAAAGTTTGGGTCACTCTGAACGGAGCTGGGTTTTATTTTTTTGTTCTGATTTAAATTTTATGTCAGGGCTTCAGGCCCGTTGGGCGCCATTGTAGGAAGTCATGTGATATTCCAACTCCAACACCATGTTGGATTGTTTATGGCCATACTAAGCAAATCCTGCTTATGCTGATGAAGTCCCTTCCACCATAGACCCTCAGTTTGTTAGCGGGTCCCTCAGGGTGATTAAGATCAAGGCATTCACTTTGTTTTCCAGAGTGAAGTGGTGATATAAGCTTGGCGCATTTAGTCATCATCATTAACCTCTTTCAGTAGAGTATCCTCAAACATCCAACACCCCTCCGTTTCTTGCATTCATGTGTCTGTGGTTCTAGATATCTTGGTGCCAGCGCCATATTTTTTTTTAATTCCTCCATGTTTATTATTTTATTATATTCTATTCCCCACGGTCCTTTAAAAGACCTTTTGGCGTTGTGTTTCTAGTTGGTAGAAGGAGAGCCGTATGTGTGTGGGTGATTTGGGGACATTGACAGAAGAGCTGACTCTTCTGGGGAACGGCATTACTGAGAGATGATTGTTCATTCTCTTTAACGCATGCCAACCGTATGTCCGGTGCTGGATTGTCCAGTTCTCACTTGAAGCTCTATGCTCATTCATTCGCTTTTCTCTTTAACTTTCTTCCTTGAGCTCCGTTGGCACTTCCAACCCATCACCAAGCCAACCAGACTGAACAGCCTTGTTCTTTTGGCCGATGTCCTTTGCATATTGAAACGACCCCGCCCGAAATCCCCCCCCCCCCCCCCCCCAGAGCTGCAGCTTTTACTGTTGCCCAACAGCGTTGTGGAGCGTTAACCTGCTGAGGACATTGCTCACCCCTCAGGAACTCAACAATTCGTGCCAAAACTTTCTTTTGATCAAGTCCTCTTTTTATTTATTTTTCTTTTACTTCCTCTTACTTGCTATTCTGAGCAGATGTAGAGATCCGTGTTAATGTGTACGGAATGTAAAAGTCTCATTCTAGAGCCTTCAATCGTCCTGCAGGATCACAGAACTAGGGGTTTATTCTATAAATTGTGAGTGGTAGAGGCGTTGGAATATTCCCTCTCAGCTGCTATGGGGGATATCCTGGTGTATTTATGAGAGGGTCTGGGTGGGATCTGAGTAACCGGTGGGAATATCCTTGAAGGTGAGGTTGGAACCTTCATGAGGCCTTGGTGGGAAATCACAGATTAGTAAATAAAACACTGATTGTGTGTCTGCTTATGGTATTTGATGTCGATGCATAGAAGGTTTCAGAAGAGCAAACAATCTATTGAGCAAGAAACATAGAATTTGCCAGCAGATCGGCCCCATCCGGCCCCCGTCTAGTTGCCAGTTTCAACTGCTGTAAAGACTCAAACCTTAATCAGTCGTTGGTCTCGTCTTAGATTCAGGAGCCGTAGGTCTATCCCATGCATGTTTAATACCCCCACTGTATTACCCTCCATATCTTTTGCTGGGAGGCTGTTCCACTTATCTACCACCTTCTCGGTAAATTAAATCTTCCTTGCATTCCATCTCGGCCTCTAGTGTTGGGTTATGGCCTCTTGTCTCCTGCTTTGAAATTCTTCCTCCCTTTTTATGTATTTAATTGTTTGTATTATCGCCCAAAGACAAACACCAGTTGTAAATCTGTAGTGGAGTGAAGTAGTTCCCTGCCTGCACACAGGTGGTGTAATGAGTTCTAAAAGCCAACAAGCTGATATTTGTCCTCGGGATCTCTGCTTTTCAGCTGGCGGGATCCTGATCCCGGCAGTTTCTGGGCAGAGATATTTCCAGAGTTGTTTTATCTGGCGAAGCTCCATCGTTTCTAAATCCTGACAATAGAACGGATTAGTGCGTGTCTGCGGAACGCTCCGATTCCCCCGTCCTGTTTCCTCTTGTTCTGTCCTGTCCGTATCTGGGGAAAATGCAGCGCCGATTTATAGCGGTACCCATGGAAACCTCTATAAAGTTCTAATAGCCTGTTTGCGATCTTAGATTGGCGAGAAGACAGGTGATACATTTGTATCGTTGTTAAAGTGTAAATGTTGCGCTTCATGGTGTAAGGTGGTTATCCCTCGTTCACGTTTAAGGTCTAGAGTAGAAGGAAGATTCATCTCCGATAATCCATTCCAGATCCCGATATAACCTTCCTGCTCTGAATAAATACATATTTTTACTCTCTAACCTCACTTTATTGTGAATGGGGGTTTTCTTTTTTGGGGGATTTGGTGGCCCACATGACAAACGCCAACATCCATTAAAGTCCCCATGAGCTAGAAGACTCTATGACTTCATTCTTCTGCCCCCTTCTAGTCATAGAGAATGGGTTTAATACCTCTGTCCTTTACTCCTATCAAACTTTTTCATGTGGCGAGTCCAATAAACCCATTACTAATACTTTACAAAACTTTTGGGTGGAATTTTTATTTATTTAATGTGTTTTTACTGACTTTGCGAGGGATTTATGGGAAGAATTACTGAATTGTGAAAAGTACTTTTGAATACATACCTTGCAAACACAATGGTGCGTTGTGTATGTGCAGCGGTGATTGGCCTTCGCACAATGTCTGCAGGGTATGGAGGAACTGGTTTCTGGTGGCACATGTTGGGGTGAGGGAAGGGCGAGGTTCGGCAAGCATGGCCAGAAAGTGGATTAACCACCTCGTGCCGGGGAGCAGGAATGATCTGCCTTGGTTCTTCTCATAAGACACTCATCGTCTGAACTTTTTGATTGCCGACTTCCCTGTTTAAGCTATCAAGTCGTAACCATCTAAAGGGTTAAAAAATTAATTAAACGCAAGTACTGGGTGTCGACGTGAGGCTGCCTTATTGAGCAAATATCCAACCCAAGACGGTGCGCCTGTTTACTTTACTTTATATTTTTTTGTTTCCCGGCAGGCTTGACTTCTGCTCCATCTGAAAATGCAGGACTTCTCCGTCGCTCTGTTCTTGATGCTGGCCTGTAAGTAACGAGGATCCGTCTAGCGGAACCCGCTGCGGGGGGAAACTGCTAAGATAGGAGGGGGAAAATCTGTGGAGTTCAGACTTTAGGGGGGTGGAAAAAGCTGGGTTTGTTTTGTGCAAGTGAGAGAATACATAATCTAGATAATAACCCCCCCCCACCACCACCATCTTCATTCTTCTGAGAATGAGCAACATTGTTGCAAGATCAACAACATTCTACCACCTTCCATGTTCTAGTGTATGTGTGTATAGTCAGGGGTGCAAGATCCCCCCCCCCCCCCGAATATCTTGTAAGGGTATGGGGAAAACAATAGTAAGTCTTAGTGTCGGGATGATTAGATGATTGCTTTCTTCCCCTTGTTGTATAAATAATGTATATCCTGGCCGTTAATATATTGGATATATATATAATATATTTTTTTTTGTTTCAGATTTGCCATCTCTGCAAGCCACTGGACCTTCACGTATGTAAATAACATATATTCACAATTAAGAACATACTTTGTAAAAGTATTTTATTAACCCTTTTTCCCCCCCCTTTCTTTTTTAGCTGGTCAGCAGTTTTATTACGGTAAGTCCCGTTTAACTGTAAAACCCGTGGAGCATGAAATTCATAATTTAATTCTAGTTTGGGACGATATGTATTATAGTTTTTAAAACAAGATAACTAAAATAAATTATCCAGTAACAAACGGTAATTCCTTAATACTTTGTTGTGGAGGTTTTGGTACTTTAAAGTTGTGTCTATTAAATCTGTTAGGGGTAGGAATGAATAGTCCATTAAATTGGTGTGGTGTGCAAGATGGCGCTCATCACTCTTCAGGTCCCCTTACATACCTAGAATGTTTTATTTTACTTTTTTTTTATCACAAAAATTGCAACGTATTAGCAGTTGCGTAATTTCTCGGATATGCGGCCAGACGTGAGCGAGAGAAGCCTACATGCCTGCGCTCAACATACAGACGCTGGCATCGCTGACATGATTGTCCTAATGCCCCATGTCCTAAATCTTTGTTTTTTTTGTTTTTTTTCTTCCCCTTTTAGATTACGAGTCTCTGAAGATCGCGGGGCTGATAGTCGCTGCCGTGCTCTGTGCGATGGGCATCATCATCCTGATGAGTACGTTTTCTAGTTCCCATATAGCAGCGCGTTTACTGACTTTGGTGCTCGTGTTCCAAGACTACCCTTTTTCAAACGCCCATCTGGTCCCCCCCTGTCTAGTCGCCCGTTTCTCCTGCTATAAAGATTCAAACCTTAATCAGCCGTTGGTCTCGTCTTGGATTCAGGAACCCATAAGCCTATCCCAATCGTGTTTACATTGGCCTCTACCACTTCAGCTGGGAGGCTGTTTCACTTATCTACCACCCTCCTACTAAAGAATCTTCCTTTATAAATAACTTCAATTATCAAGATTCAACTAGTTTTTGTTTTATTTTTATTTTTTTTATATAAATCCTGCAATTTCTTATAAATTCTGTAATATATTCTAGGTGGAAAATGCAAATGCAAATTCAACCAGAAGAATGAGTAAGTTACCGTGTGATAACATCACAAACTTTTTTTTTTAATTTTGTTTTGTGTGTTTTTGTTAAATTCGGCCTCTATAGTCTTTAACCACTGTTTTTGGTTTTGTTTATTAGGCGCAGGAACAGAGCCCATGAACAGCAGCTCATAACACCGGGTAAGACGTGGTCCAGAATGAATGAATGAATAAAGTGCGGCGGCAAAAAAATATATCCTACATAGTAAAAGCCTCTACAGCACATTGGTGTCAAGCCCAAAAGGGGCATCTACTGGAAAGGAAGGGTGGGGAGAATTTTTTTTTTTTTGTGGGTGGTCTCCCCTCACTGATGACATCACTACTCCCTATTGTTTATGCCTTGTGATTGGTTATTCATATGTAGGAGGACTCTTTTGCTGGTCTTTTGTTGTTTTGTTACGTTGTTGCCCTTCTTGTCCTGCTTTTGGAATGAAGCTCACCCCTCCCGATCTGTCGTTTCAGGGAGCGCCAGTTGCTGAAGACGCTTCTGTTTATGCAGGAACATCGTGCTCTCCTCTCCATGACGTCTGACTACTCCACCCCCCCCGTTCATATAAACTATTTTCGTTATTGTGTTTTTGGATAGTATTTCAATAAAACTTTTTCTCTTTTTGTTTTGTCACAGCATGGTCTGTTTGAATGTGAGCGGCAGGTGTTTAAGTCAACTTCCTCCGGGTATCCTGTTCCTAAATGTGTTTTTTGGCAGAAAAATAAGATGTTTTTTGTTGGGGAAGGGGGTGGGTGATTTCTCCAGTAATGCGGATCTTGGATAAGGCCAAAAAACATCTCTATAGATGACTGGGAGTCTTCCAACCAAAGATGGCCGCGTTTGGCATGAACGGCCTCTTCCAGGGCCTCTAAGCAGACCCGTGACGTTCCAGGCTCCGGCTATCCGGAGGTAGCGTTACATTTGGAGGGGGGTGGGAAGCGTCTCGCGTGACCTGGAGATTTCAGGCTGTGACTCGGAGAAGCTTCACCCGGAGCCTCCGGGCAAAGCCTGGCATGTCCCCAGGGCTACCGATAAGTAAACACTCAGACGGTCTGGGAAAGCCAGTTACTGGAATTCTTAATTTTTAGTTTTATAGAAATACGTATCCTTCACCGAATGGTGGAGTTTTTTTTTTTTTTTACATCAAACCAGTTTACATTCATCCGTAATACAGACATCTAGTACGTGCGCAGGGTAGGCATATGGCGCCTCGATCTGAGACGAGACCAACGACTGATTGAGGTTTGCGTCTTTACGGCAGGAGAAACGGGCGACCAGCCTGGGGCCGAATGGGGCCGATCTGTCATCAGATTCTAGGCTTCAGTAGATTAGACGAGTCATCACATCGCGTACTGGTTTCCCTAATGCGAGACCCAACTCCATTGTTCCCTGTCGGGTCGATCTCTTGACATTTGATGACCATTCTTGGTTTTATGGATTGACCGAATGTTGCATCCTGGACACAAATGCCGGTCTGTCTCTGCACGATCTGTAAAATGACATGATGAGGGGTGTTGTTTGGGGTAGAACATTAACGTCTCAAAGCTTGTCTTTTCTGACTTTTTTTTTTTTTTCTCTTTAATATACTAATTCACGTACTTTTCCTGTCCGTCTCCTGTCTGCTTTGGTCAGCGAGGACTTCTACCTGCCTCAGGCTGGTTCAGTCTCGAGTTTGTTTTCAGTATACAGGATTTCTTGTTTTTGGTTGCTAGAACCACGAGGGTATAGATGTATAAAGTGCCGCCTGTCTCACAGACAGAGGAGAGACTTCTCGGAGAACCAGCCATGGTTTATTCGGTAAGAATTCTCGGCTAACCTTTTCATATCTTGCTATAAGAATATATATTTTTTGAGGTTTCAAAACTTCAACTGAACCGAAGCTCTGAGTCAAATCCAATTCTTGGTGGTTTTAATTTAATCTTTCTAGAACATTATTACACCTTTTTTTTGTTCTTTATTTCTATTTTTCGTGCTTTTCCGTAACGGAAGCGCTGAGTCAAAATGATCTCTTTTCATAGTAACGATGAATAATTCTACTTACACGCGGTCTAGTGAGTTATATGTGTGGCCTTCTAGAAACAGACATTTCTGTTCATTCCAAACAAGAATTAGGGTTTTTTGTTTTGTTTTTTTTTTTGTACTTTTTAATAGACTAACAGAGGAACTTCTATTTATTTTATCGAACCACCTTTAATGCGATCTGTTTGATCTAAAATAATCCCACTTGCCAATTAAACCATCAATTGGGTCAGTTTTGTTTTTAGCGTTTATTTGAAGAAAATGTCCAAAATCATTGAAGCTATAAAAAAAAAATACAATATTCTATTTAGAAAAGCAAATCCAAAAACAACAAAGAAAACCTTGAAAGGTTCACTGTTCTGTTTAAAGCTAAACTGTAATGTTCTGATATAATTTTCAAGATTCCAGGGAGCTGAATGGTAACATAACAAGCAGCGACTCAAACAATGGGAGCTATGGGTCCTTCGCCGGTTGGTTTGTACTCGGTTTCCTTCCGCAATCTCTGCCGCTAAATGACTGTTGCAATTTTTGTGAGGTCTCCAATGCTGGGATTTTTTTGATGGATGTCAATATGTCTATTAGAATCAATTAGTAGGTTACGTTGGTCAGGAAAAGTAACCAGAACTGTACATAATAGTAAAAAAAAAGGCTGACGGACCTAAAAATTTACCCCGCTATGTCTGTATTAATGATCCACCAATCACATTAAATCGCTTAATTTCAATTTATAAAATAGAAAAAAAAAAAACAAATTTCGTCTTCGCTGGCCCCCCAATGAGTCGGCTTTAGAACATTGCCCGACTTGTAAGGCGATCGCTTTAACTCGTTGGGCCCATTCTAGATGGCGTTTAACTGGCGACGCTCTGCCACATATTCTGTATAAAGAACGTGAGACCCGTGTTTCAGACCCAAATCTCAAGGACGATTCCCCTTTGGAGTCTTCGGCTGGAAGATTTTCAGGAATGTTGGACGGAAAAACATCCTCCGCTATCGCAACAAAAACGCTCTTTCATTCCGTCAACAATAAATACGTTCTTTCGCACGGCTGGGGAAATCTGAAACGACTGCGCCCGCCACGCACCCTCTGATCTGGACGAGCTTCTGCAGGAAGCCTGGAACATTAATATTTTATGACTAATACAAAAGTTTCCTTTAAAAGAAAAACAAAGTGTAGGTTTTTTTCCAAGGAGATGTTATCTAAACCTGTGGGAGAAGGAGGTCCTTGCGCTTCCTCATAAATCTCTGTTTCATTTCAGGTTTCTCCATGTCTTGTACTTCTGGCTCTGCTGATCTGCGCAGGTACGGACAGCTACGATAGACTGATTGTCCCGCTTGGGTTTTAGGGATGGCTACGGGACTGTTGGTTCCTACACTAGGGGGATAAAGTCTGAGCAGAAATATCAAGTGTCCCTTTTTGTTTGGCCGGTCCTTCTTTCCTCCCCTGTTGCCCTTCTTTCATGCCCCCATGTGAACTCTCTCCCCCCTGATGCCCCTTTTTTCAGAATGTTTGCTGGGTATGAGGGGATCGCAGGGTTCTACAGCCCTAAAAGCCCCAATAATGTGTATAGAAACAGCAGGAGGGGGCTTATTCCGATGTGCCACATCCACCCCTCCGAAGTTCTGCTCCAAGCCGAGTTATGACCTCACCCCTAAAGCCAAAATGTTTGAGTTGGCAGGTTTTTAACTCTTGGCATCAGTGAGGTTGTAAAATTACTAGAACATTGGATTTGCTATAATGTGTCAAACAACACAGAACCCACAGATGTGAGAATTATGGAGGGCTGAGCTCACTTTTGCCTCTACTCAATCCATACTGGAGTAAGACCTTCATAAGGCTGTCCCACTCATCCACCTCCCACTTAAAATAAAACTAATCATGTTTTTTTAATACAGTCCCACTTTATATCTGCTTTCAAGGTATTTGATCGTTGCTCGGTAGTCCTGTTCTTCTACAAGTTTCTCTTACCATAATTTTACCTTTTTGCAGGACCCGTATCTGGAGGCGATCGCTTTACTTATGGTGGGTGAAATAAGTCTTTTTGTCTATTAAATCTCAACGCGCTAACTGTTCAAAAGTTTGGGGTCACTTAGAAATCTCCTTTGTTGGTTTCGAAAGAACGGCATATTTTCCCCATAAACCGCCATTTTAATAAGACATAATGGTTTTGACTTAAGGTAACAATTTTTAGGGGGAAAAGTGGAACGTTGAGGATCGTGGTACATTTAGTCTTCACTTTGGCCGTTTTGAAAAGTGGAATATTCTCTTGATGGGGTTGTTTGTCTCCTTTCAGATTACTGGTCTCTTCGAGTCGGAGGTCTGATCTTCGCTGGAGTCATGCTGGGGATAGGACTGTTTGTGCTTCTCCGTATGTGATCTTAATGCATGGTGACGCTTTATAAATCCAGAACCCGCTGTCTAGTGACGTGTCCTGGCCTAGGGTGGCAAAACCAAGGGGCAGATCACCTTCTTGGGTGATCAGGCCCCTCCTGAGTGTTTTTAGCTCAATGGCCTTCCCAACCCACCCATTTACAATATGGCTGCTTTGCCAGTTCAGCTCAGCCTCCGTAGACACGCAATGACTTATAATACAGTAAAGATGGTGGTCTCAGAAAGGGGTGGCCGGTGGGTTGGCCGGTGGCAGCACCAAAGCTAAATACATTGCTGATCTACAGAAGTTTTTACTGAAACTTTTAGCGCAACGCATCCCTAGATGTCCATTGTCCTCCACTACACGAGGTCTCTCTGATCTGTTGATCTTCTAGATCAACAACCATATCTGGTCCACGAATGGTGTGTGCGTGTCCAGCGACTTCATAAATCCTATCCTTGTAGAAAAGCCATTTGTGAGTAACTTATCAGAGAGTAATGTCCTTGTCCTTGTCTTGTCCTACAAGTTGTCCAGCTGCATATTTTGGGCTGTTTCTAGAGTATTTTAGGCACAGACTGTACTATAAACGAACTTGCACTTCTGGGTGTTTTCTCTAGTAGATTTCTGACTGTGTTTTTCTTCTCTTTCAGTTGACTTTAACGCGTTTAAGTGTAACAGAAGAGCAACAAAATAGGTAAGCAAGGTCTTGAGAGATCGTTACCTTGATATCGTTCCACCGTAATCTGGTCTATACAGCAATGTTTGAGTTCCAGCTGCCGCCCCTCCTTACTCCCGGCACAGAATTCAGATAAGATTTCTTAGAACCAAGATTTACACACAAAAGAAAAGTTATTGTTTCAGGAAACTCGACAACTATGTAAGAAACCTAGATCGGCCCCAACGGGCCCCGTCTAGTTCCCTGTTTCTCCTGCTGTAAAGACTCAAACCTTAATCAGTCGTTGGTCTCGTCTTAGATTCAGGAGCCGTATGTCTATCCCATGCATGTTTAATACCCCTCACTGTATTACCCTCTACCACTTCTGCTGGGAGCCCGTTCCACTTATCTACCAACCTACCAGTAAAGTAAAAAATGATTTAAAACTATTCAGTATAGATACTAATGTCATTATTTTATTAATCCATGAAACTGTTCCTTTTAATGCATAAAAAATGTTTTGCCGTGCGCCAACCTCTTTCTGAGTAATGTCTCCATGACTCCATAGGTTTCTGTTTACATCCCGAATGTCCTTCATGCCGGGATCTATTTTCACCTTTTTTCATTTTATACTAGATGAGGACAGAAATGCAAATCGCACATTGTATAGTTTTATTAACTCTTAAAATGCTGGTTGCCCACATGGACAAATAATCCACGTGGTGGAGGCACCGTGGGTATTTTTCATTGGGGCGAAAGATCTGACATGGGTCGTTACTCATTGGTTACATAACATAAAGTGTATTCTGATTGGATTATAAACCCAGTCCAGAGGAGTAATGAATGAAAAGATATGAAACAGGACCATTAGGCCTATTCAGAATTCTGCTTTCCTTCTGTTCCTTGCACAATGTGCAGAATTGTGATTAACTCTGTGAAACGTCCATGAATCCTCTCCTGTTTTTTGTTATTGCAGTCCTGTTTTTCTGAAAGAACACAGAGCTTGCGCAGGAGGAGAATGAGAAATGCAAGCAGGTGCTGCCACCTGGAGTCTGTTTCCGGTACTGCATTCATTCATGCACACAATGTGAAATTAAATTGAGGACTAGAACCACCTCTTGTGCATTTCTGTATTGCATACACTTTATCCAAACAGTTTTCTTAACTTCTGCATACAGTATTATGAGCCGGAACAAAATATTGGGTGGAGTAAACATAAAATCCCCAAAACATAGTTTAGTATCTGGAAAACTGATTAAAATGCGTTCACATTTATGGGATGCTGGTTGATTGAGACTCCCAATTATCCTTTTTTTCTGTATTAGAGGACTGGGGATTGATAGCCCAATGTAACTTAGTTAAATTTAGTGTTATAGTTAGAACATGTTGGCTAATAATGTACCTGTTAGATGTATTTTTTTAATCTTTATTTTATATTAAAGAAGTCAGGTTTGGGTCTGACAGGTTTTGGCCATATCAGAAATAAAATATGAGAAAGTAAAACATATTTCCATCATCATCTGTGACCCAAGCAACACTTGACATTTCACTTTATGTCATGCGACCATTTGTGACATCATAACGCATGTAACATTTTTTTGAAATGTGAGAAGGGTTGGTCTTAACACTTTTGACCCCTCTATAATTAAGAGACAATTATAAAGAATTTTAGTGACCAAATTAACATGTGATCGCTTTGTAAAATGACATAAAAAATATTATAACAAAAATATTAATATATTTGTCCATAAACATTGAGTCATTCTCATTTTTTGAATAAAAAAAAACTTTTCCATTTTAATAGGTTTGTGGTATTTTGTGTAATCAAAGTGTGTCCATGGAAACTTTCCCAAACATCTGTTAACACTGTTTGCATGTAGTTGTAGTATTGTTGGCATTTTTGTAATATACATATATTTTCAGTTTTTTTGTCATATTGCTTTTCATGTGCTGGATGTATTGGGCTATGATGTCATTTTTCGCTAGTGGAATCCATGTAACTTCATATAGTTTTGTTCCTCATTGTGGCTCTTCTGATATGGTCCACGATGGGAAAGCTTGATATTTAATAATCCATATGTTTGTTTCCAAACTTCCAAGTTAAACAGCAGATTTTTATTTATTTATTTATTTTACCAATGTCCTGGTTTTATATGTTGTTTTCATACTTTACATACTCGTAGACCACAGTATCTCCTCCAACACTGGCCACGAAGACAAATTGTCTACCTCGCACCTGCACGGTGGAGAAAGCCCGTGCCGCCAGGACACGGAGCTCCTGAAATGGCACCAGAGGTCCCCGTGGTCTCTCTCTGTCACTTCCTTCCTCTATCTCCCAGTGCTTCCACTTCTCTAACTGGTAGACAAAAGCGTAACCAAAATCATGGCCCAGAAGAGCATGCCAATTATCCCCTATCATCAAAGGCTGGAAAACATGAGAGCCTCTGGACGGTAGTTGCTGGAGCTGCCGGAACATTGAGCCATCCCAACGCACAAGGGACGATTCGCCTATGTAGCTCACCAAGCAGGCAAAAACCCCATCTTCTGGATCTGTGAAATGCTTCACAGCGTACACATCCCAAGCTTCCGGGATGTCAGTGAGGCGTCGGAGACGTTTGTCCTCAAACCGATACACAACCGGTCTCTGGGAACCGCTGCTCATGATCAGGTGTGTGGAACCCGAGAGGAGCAAGGTTCGGCGTCTGTATCTCGATGCCAATGGGGAAGCTTTTGGTGGGTGTAAAATCCACGTCCGTCCCATTTGTACAAAGTGCTCGCTCCGGATTTGGCGCTGTCTGCAATCACGAAATAATGTTCGTTGTCTGTTGACCTGAAATATTCTACGTCGTTGGGCTTGCGAGTGTCGGGCAGTTTCTGGAAGAGGCGGAAAGAAGAGAGGGTTCCTGGGTTTGGGTCAAAACGGTAGATGTACGAGCCGCCGAATAACTGGGCCACCACGACAAATAGCTGATCTCCAATCACCAAAGGTAGACAGGAGACAATTGAAACACCTACAAGATGAAGACACCATTTACATCAACACTAACATACAATACGGGTCACATATTTGGAAGAAAGATAAGTCAATCAAAATGGAATCTCTGGCCTGCATATTTCTCAGATGTCTGACACGACGTGTACCAAGACAATCTGTTCTCACCTTTAATGCTGTCATACTGTCGGAAAACATAAGCGACATGGTCCCACTCCATAAATGTGCAACGTCCCTCAAAAGGATGCGTTATGACTACGTATTGGTCTGATAGATACTGAAAGGATTTCACAGACAAAGATGGAAGCTTGAAGGTCCAACGCTGGATTAGGTCTAAAAGAAAACAAAACACCTCAAGGTCAAGGAATCTGCCTGTTTTTGTTGGCGTTACTGTGGAAACTGGTGAAAAAAGCCAAGTTAAGGTCAAGTTAATATTGAACATGTACTTTCCACTCCCTTTAGCCGTATACATTGTATAAGAATGATCTCAATGATCACCATTGGAGACTTTTTTGGTTACCCAACCACCCCTGCTCGTTGAGCGATAATGGCTGCTGTCACCACCGCCTCGTCCACTTACTGCTGCTCACGCAGTAGAAGTCGTTCACCGTCAGGTCACTCAGATTGCGCCCGATGAGTTTAGAAGGTTCAGCGCATGGTAAAGGAGGCCACATCGCCACGTTCTTCCCAATCCCGTTCATCCACTCGATCAACCATTTCATTTGGCAGTTGCAAAGCATTGGGTTTCCACGTAGGTCTCTTGAACACAAACCCAAAAAACGGGACATTGAGATTCACCTGTCACCAAATGTGGTACCGTTTTACTACTTCGCTCAACAACATCTACATCTCACTTCTATAACCCTTTACACATCATATGACAACACTCATCCCTGATATTCCACTCTATAATCACACTTATTGGTCCCTGGTATGCAAATGGTGGTCAATTCCCACTGTTTGTGGGCAACCCAGGCTAGCTTTAGGATTTCCCAGTAGCCTCCTCAACAGCTAATACCTTTTTTGTGAGTGCCCCCCATGGGAGAAAGATCCTCCCTTCTAGATGCTAATGTTTTGTGCTTGCATATTTTAGAACGCAGCTTGAACGGAGGGGCCGTGTAAAACTATAACTCCAACCTCTGTGGCCTTATTTTTAATGAAGTCTTCTATTTCTCCTGAAACTTGCTATTTTCTGTTATCTCCCAGTTATCTCGTGTATTATTCTAAGCATTGTGTATGGCACTCGTCCATAGGCATATCCATCTTCCTCGGCCTCTTACATTTGCTTCACAGCCGGCAGGTGCAGGAACAGCCCCCGCGGGAGGGATTCCAGGTGATTATTTGCCAAACTCCTGCAAAAATAAGAGTTTTCATAACACATCCACGCCATCAGAGTACCAGCGTTAAGATTATACCCCCCCTAAACCTGTGTTCAAAATGGCTTCCGTTCTCAGGCATCCATTGGCCTTCTTTACCTCGTCTTTGTGCCCCGCACCATTCTCGGAATTTATACTCACAGGTGGACCAGCGATTTCAAGCCGCGAAATGCGTTTCCAGAAATTGCTTTAATTTTGTTGTTTTCAATAAACCTAAGAAATGGAAATTGATTTTCAAAATGCTTAAAACATTGATTTATCTGTATGTTAGGCCCACCATAGTTATTGTTGTTGTTATCATGTGGCTTGCCAAAGGGGGCGCACTAGCCAATCTAGTTACACTGCCTACTCTTCTCGCCATTTCCGATGGGGTTGACAAACTGGACAAGGGTTGACCAAACTCAGTTCATGGCACCCATGGTCAGCACACTCATGCCTAGTGTTGTGTTGTGTGGAGTGGAAGGGCTATAGCAAATAGAGATTTACGATTGCCCATCATCTATTTTTTTTTTTTTTTACATTTATTTATAAATTACCAACACAGACAGAAGGTTTAAAGAGGGTTTATTCACTGGAACAAACAGGCAGTAATTATCGATCAGGAGATGGTCGGGCCCGTTTTATACGATCATTGTAAAAATGAATTATTGTCATGTAAATATTCTGACATTTCGGAGTTAATATGCAACTTACAAATATTCCAGGTGTTTGAGTCCCAGGAAAGCATCATCTGAGATCGTATCAAAGGAACTTGATGTAAATAATCTATGAGTAGACAAAAAATGTTTAATAGAGGGTAGATCTAAGATATATGTAACATTTTGTATTATTATTATTATTGTTTTTTTTATGGTTCTTACAAGATCTGCAAGGTCTGGGAGGGGGCAAAGCTTCCAGGGGGAATATACTTGAAGGAACATCGTCTGAAGGACCTGTGAGAGACACAAGTAAAGTTGACATGGAATGAGGAAACCGTGTTGGGTATAAATTCACGCATTCTCCCTAACATTCAAGTTTTCCCAAGGTGGGGGGTGGTTGAGAGTTTGAACGTAGGTTATGGAGTCTACATTCTGTAAGGGCTTAGGAGGCAACAGATGGTCTAATGGTGGTGGACCTCTCCACGGGGGGTAAGGAGACAAATGGACTGGTAAAGGTGTTACAAATTAAGGTTCTCAACTATGGAACCTAATGGAGACATTTCAGTATGTTCTCAGAGACTCGAGGTGATGGAACTGTTGGGGTCATTGGTAGGATAAATCCTAGGCATTTGTACAACTATTACTGGTGACCCACCAATTTCTGGCATTTTCCAAGCTTTAAGATATATTTTACATAAAAACCGTATCCCTGTTAGGCCGTCAAAGCCAATGTTTGGAGTTAAAAAGTCACAACTAGCCCCCATATACACATCTCAGGAAGAGATCTTACCACCCAGATATTATTACTCCCAAATAAGCATCGGCAAAACTTGATACAAAATAGACGAAATAATCAACCCCAGCCTCTCTTTTGTGTGTGTGCCATAAGAGACATCTTGTGTGCTTCATTAACTAGGCATATCCAAAATTCCTTTTGTTAATTTAAAAGAAAAGTGATGGGAAAAGTCTTAAATAGAATAATGGGTACTTATGGGTAAATATCTGGATTTTTCACCCATTAACGCTCTTGTGTGTAATTTTCAGGTGGCTGTGCTGCTGGTTCTTACACAGAGATGACGTTCGAGGGGTAAGTGTTGGGTATAAAGCTGGATCCGTCACAAAGGACACTGTCACCGGTGCAGTTGCAGGGTAGGGGACATCTCCATTTAGGTGGTCGCCGTCCGGGCCGTGATTGGCCAAAAAGAAAAAGACCCAAAAGGAAGATAGTTCCAAATGACACATGGATCGAGAGACTCATTATTGTTGGGCTTCCATATGGGTTTAATTCATTCTGTCACTTGGTAATACTTTTCTTTTTCCCCATATCGATGTCTTGGAAATTCCTCTATTCATTGTGTCTCCCTCTCTTTGGTTTCCGCTGTCATCCTCTCTCTCTTTTAAGTCGACAGTGATTTGTTTTTTCTTTTCATGTTTCTTTTGTTTTCCTTCTGTTTTTGAACCAGGACAGACCTCCCTTCTGGGAAAACAAACGAATATATTTTTTACATTTTTTTTTAATACTTTTCTGAGGTTTTAAATTAGTATTATTATTTTATCTTTATGTATATAGTTGTTTTGTTTTCAGCCTGAATATTCAAAGCTCTATTCTCCCGACTATGACCACTAGAGGGATCGAGCCATGAATGGAAATAGCTATACCCTTCATCTGCCACTAGGCGGTGCTGTCACCTTCCATGTCAGACACAATTCTCTGTCGATATTAAGTTATTCAGTCTAATCAGTGATCGAGACTTGGAATGAGCCTTAAAAAGTCAACGTTTTCAATACATATGAACGCAAGACTGAGAATTACTCTGCATAATCTGTATCAGCATTCTTATCTCACATATTCCTTGTTTACATCTCAGAATGTATGGTAACAGTTACCCTGCGTTTCAAACTGTCCTGTTGGCCAACACCAGGGCTAATAAGCCATGAATTCCCCTAGCCTCAACTTTTTCTATACATGGTGTCATGATTCATTTATCCTTAATTTTTCAGCTGGCCGTTACACCTGAAGGGAGGACCGCTGCCATACTGAAAATTGCGCCCCACCAGCTTTTCCTGTGAAGATGATGTCCCACCAGAAAGCGGAAAGGTAAGGTCACTGATGTCAATGTAGAAAATGGAGCTTAGTGCTATACAAATATTTACCGAAAAATGACCGTCTATGTTAAGCATAATTAAGTCTGAAGAAAGGAGCATTGGGGTGTTGACTATACGTATTACTGAGAGGGTGATAGATAAATGGAATGGCCTCCCAGCGGAAGTGGTAGAGGGTAAAACAGTGAGGGGATTTAAACATGCATGGGATGGGCATATGGCTCCTGAATCTAAGACGAGACCAACGACTGATTAAGGTTTGAGTCTTTACAGCAGGAGAAACGGGCGACTAGATGGGGGCTGGAATGATCTGATCAGTGGTGTTAAGAAGAAAAAGAAATAGAATCTATAGTTTGCAAAAAAGTATTCAATCCACATAGCTAAAATTAATGAGTTTATGCGAAATCCCCTAACATTCCAACATAATTCATGTAACTTATCTGCAAAAGTAAATGATATGGGTGTGGGGGGCAATGGAAGCCAAGGGGTGAGTCAGTTATGATGTTGATGTAACTCACCATCGATGGGCTTCTAAGTCTTTCTCCTTTTCTTCACTGTCTGGTTCACGTTGTCATCTTCGTCTTGGAAGTAAGTAGTATCCCCCCCCCCTTTTTAATTAATTTCTCTCTCTCCGTATCCCTTTATCTGCATCCGATCTACTCTTCTCTCTGTCCCTCTTCTACCCAATCTATTCTTGACGCTCCCCACTCTCGCTTGTTGCTGTGCCAGTGGCTCTGTGATACAATGCGTTGTTTGACTGTTTCCTTGGGATGGGTCGGAGGGAAGGGCTGGATGATTTGAGTTCAGATTTTAATTCCAGCGCGTTCACTTTGTTCTCCATGTTATCGCTGGACTGTGACATTCTTTTGGAGGATACTTTTTTTGTTTTTTTTATTGGCGGTTGTTTCTTTTTTCATATCTAAATTTACGAATAAGTTATTTAGTTACTTTGCGACTTGAAACAAATTCATTGTAACCCATTTAAGCCAAAATGTTTCCACTTGGCCAGTAAAGCAAACGTTTAACTCTTTCTTGGGTCGGATTAATTATAAAATCTAAGAATTGTTGAATTGGGGTTTATTCGCTAAGCCATGAGTTGGCCTATACGTTTTAGTGTCTGTTGGTGAGTTGGCCGTGCATTAAGCCTTTAGTTGAGTTTCTGGAGGAGATTCTCGTTGGGGATAAGGTTCATAAAGGGTAATGAGTTCCGAAATGGAATATCATCTCACCTGCAACTAATGTTTTTGAGGAATAAGGTCACTTTGAAAGCATTTACTAGAATCACAGAAATGATATTGAAGGTATTCACCTCCAGGGTGTCATTGGCACACTACTTTTATAGTATGATGCTCTTCCCAGCAGAGGTGGTAGGGGGCAATACTCCAAGGGAATTTAAACATACATGGGATAGACATACGGCTCCTGAATCGAAGACGAGACCAACGACTGATTAAGGTTTGAGTCTTTACAGCAGGAAAAATGGGCGACTAGACGGGGGCCGGAATTCGAAAATTAGATGGAATTAGAAATTTACAATATAAAACTTAACTGTTAATTAGCAGCAGCTGGTGGGTTAATAAACTATTATCTGCTCACCTTATATAGCCTTTAAATACTTAATTTTCCAAAATTTACCTTAATTTATAGAGTTTCTCTTTAAGAGCAGAACACTGTCCTTCTTTCCCCCTTCTCCTTTTACTAAAAGCTTTTCCACATCTCTGCTTCTGGATTTTGGGGGGGAATACATATTTTATGAGTGTTTCTAAAATAAGGACGTCGCCATGCTAAAATAATTTCAAAATCGGCGTTAGAACAAAAGTACCCAGAGGACAGAACAGAACAGTCTACTTTAGGATGAAGAAGCATTGAAAGATTGTAGAGACCAAATAAACTTTCTGATAATGAAAACCTAAAACAAAGTGACGATGTCGGCTCACACAGTCATCTGGATCTCTATCCCAGGAGTAGAGTCCTCTAGGTCTCCACTCTGAGGTCAGCAACCCAATACGTGGTACCAAAGGGCAAGGCAGAAGAATGGTCAGGTGGTCTGAATGTGAGGGCAGGTGGCTTCACAAGCACGGTCGAGGCTTCATCTCTATGTATATGTCTAGTTAAGGTTATTTTTCTATCTAAGTAAGATTTATGGGTTGTCATCGGGGATTTTGGGACATTCTGATGTAAAGACAAGTGTTGTAAAAGTTCCGAAAAGCAGTTGTACTGGAGAAGACATCAACCAAGTCAAAAGGGGGCTTTCACTACGTTCACTACTGAAGTCTAAAATTCTTATGTTGGATAATAAAACATAATGTAATTTAACAAACGTGACACAAAGCATGGGAAATGTCAACTGGGAAGAGGAGGGTAGAAAGGGGCAATTGGAACGCCCCCCCAAGACAGAAGAATAGTAAATGAGAAAGCCACAAGGAAGTCAATTTGGAGGCCACCAAACTATCAATAGCAAAGTGCAATAAAAGATACAAAAGGTCTTTTATTAAAAAAAATAGTTCCGGATCAATAACGATAGAGATGCCAGAGAATGAATGCCCCGAAACATAGAAGGTTTAAAAAAAATCAGAGACAGAAATATCTCCAAATGGTTTAAGTTTGGCCACTGGAAGCCACAATGCGTTATTGTGATACTTAGGGTTAATCAAGATTTCCGCAGTCCCTCCTCTCGCCCCATCTGCTATTCTTCCAGCACATAGAGCGTCCCTTTGTCTCCGACGCCTCTTAGCACTAATAGGGTCAATCGAGGCCTCCGAATCCCACAACCTCTCCTTGTGTCCAAAATAACTGGTCAACAGGAAGAAAACATACACTGTTTATTGTGCTCTTCGGTTTTTGGTGCTAGGGAAAGGGTTAAGTGAATGCCAGGTTGGTATGTTCTCAAGGGACCAGAGCTAAGCTCCGACACGGACCCCCTGCCCTGACACGGACCCCCTGCCCTGAACGCCTGTGTGCGAGAGAAACAAAGAGGTCTTCAGTCATCCTCCGCACTTGGGCCACAGAAGGTGGGGAGGCCCTCTACAGTATCGGAAGATGGGATTTCTTTATAAATGCCCTATATTTGGTTTATCCACAGATTTTAGGGGGGTATTGGCTTCCATATTTTTGTATTCTTCCATTAAGCTCTAAAATTGGCTGAATCCCTGGAAAAATATATCCTTAAAAAGTCTAATTGTTCTTTTTGGTGGAGATCATGGATCATACTTGGTTCTTGGGATGTACTTGGTTCTTTGAAATAGTTTGAGGATCTCTCATGGGAATTTACCAGAATCCATATTCTGGGCTAAGAAGCCAAGAACCATTCTTTTTTCCATTTCCCCCCTCATTCTTGTTAGTTTTTCAATACCGTGCGCATGAGAAGCAGGAGTTATTTGGTCAGCGCCGTGAGGCCTCTTCTTAGTAGGCCACTCTCTTTGAATACAAAACAGAGTTTGTTTTATTCAGAGTTTTATCCGATTGCAAACAGATGGATTAGTGTTTTAAGTCTCTGAAAAATGTGCGTGCTCCACGTTCTTTGTACTTAATCCGTTAACGCGTGGATGGCGCACACGGCCGAGTCAATGGGCAGCCAGTAGAAGACACTTATGGAGACGGTCAATGTTAGAGGAAACGTTTATAATAATTCCTGACACGGGTATTCTCCGCTGCTAGAGCTGGATCTTATTTTAGTGAGTTGGTTCTTTAGCGCAATGCTTCTCCGGTCAGTAAGTCAGTTGGGGGCTAATAGACTACTATGCAACTCTATTGAGACCTTCTTGACTCAAGCTATTTGATGTAAATAGAGAGAAAGAGGAGAAAAGAAGAAAAGGAAGAAAGAAGTGAGAGAGGCAAAAAGGAACAAAGGGAGGAATTAAGTGAGGAAAGGAAGATGGAAGAAAAGGAGGTAGGGTAGAAGAAAATAAAAGGATGTAGAAAGGAATAAAAGAAGAAAAAAGAGAGTGAAGAAAGATGAAAGGAGAAAAATCTATAATAAAACAACAATTTTGATATTAAATGAAGGGGGTTTAGCTGTTCCAGGCTCGGCCTCCATAACACCTGACAAGTTCTCTTCATCTAAAATTAGACCTGCTCGCTTCTGGAACGTAACCAGACGTATAATGTTTAATCACTTACCAAGGGGAAAATCCTAGCCCCCGCCAAGAGCTTTCACGTAACGCGTAGAGGACAGTAATTTCATGCTTGGCATACGGTGGCCAAGTTTTCTTTTCTAGTCGGCAGGGTGACGGTCAAGGCCTTTCTATCTCATCAAGTGAAGGCAACTAAATTCTAACAAATACCATAGATATTTGAGTCAGTACCTGGTTACAGCCTAGTAAACCCCCCCCCCCCCACAATCACCAATGTTAATTAGGCCAAAATGGCTCGGTGCCCGGCTTCGGCAGCTGAACTGAGCCTGAAGGGGGCAAAGGAAAAAAGCTCAAGGTCTTTAAAAACAAATATTGGCTGCTGGGAAGAGAACACAAAGTTGTCACTTTACAACGATCCCTGCAGAGGCAGCGTGTTAGCTTAAACAATGGGGGGGGGGGGAGTTAAGGACACGCAAGCCCCTCTAGTCTGTGATAATTGTGAGCAATTTTTTATGTTATTTTCAGCTCATATTGTCTCATCCTGAAGAAACATTAATGTATGTACTAAAAAAAACTGACATTACATAGAAATGGCAGATCGGCCCCATTCGGCCCCCGTCTAGTCACTCGTTTCTCCTGCTGTAAAGACTCAAACCTTAATCAGTCGTGGGTCTCGTCTTAGATTCAGGAGCCGTATGACTATCCCATGCATGTTTAATGCCCCCTCACTGTATTACCCTCTACCACTTCTGCTGGGAGGCTGTTCTGCTTATCTACCAGCCTCTCAGCAAAGCAAAACTTCCTTCCATTCCGTCTAAGCCTCTAGTTATAAATTGTGGCCTCTTCTTCTAACTTCTACATTTTCATCCTTCATTTAGAATCGGATTTCTTGTTAATGTTTATAAAATCTAATAATTGTAGCATTAATCCCCAGAATCTGACCGTTTTTAATTATATTTCGTGTTTTAATGAAAGATTTGTTTGAAGACATCCTTTGGTATCCATAGCGATGTTCATTTTAATGATACTTAAGATGTTTGGCTCCTTTGTGTTTCTACTTTGTTACATTTCTCATATGTTTATTGTTACAAGAAACTGCAACATTGTAAACGGAATCGAGAACAAATCCCAGTTTAGATACGTCGACGACATATTTCATGAAATTATTCTTTTAATGGATATTTGGGGGTTAATCGGGGGCTCAGCAGAGAAGAAAATACATAATTTCACCTTTTCTTCCTTAAATAATGATTCTTCTGCTGATATTTATAGACAACGATGTTGATTTTAACCCAAACAAAGATGAATTCTTTATATAAAGGTCGAGATGAATGCTCCCCGTTGCCGCCCCCCCAGGAGGGAGCGTTCATCCATGAATTGGAATTTGGGGGTGATTAGTGGAAGAGGAGGAGTGCTGGAATTTTATATTTTTCTGCAGGAACAAAGGGGTCATTTAGGTACCGGAGTTCCTGCAAAACAAACCGCGGCGGCTTTATAACAGCGCCAAAAACACGTTGTTTCTAATCGACGCTTCGCAGCTGAGAGTCATTTAGCAGAGAAATGGGATTAGGCTGGAGACAAAGGGACTTATTTAACCCTTTCACGTTACGAGAGGCACATGTTTCCGCGGAAAAAAAAAAAGTCATATTTGACCCATCGTCTCTTTTTCTGTCCGCCGCTGGTCATGCGCCACCCGATCCTGCGCTTATCCTTCTCGCCGGGCTGTGAGATTTCGCTTTTAAGGGTTTGGGACAATCTGTAAGTCACAATTTCAGTAGAAGGTTGCTGTCCGAAGGGTGACAAACACTTTATTTTTGGAAAACCCTTAGAAGAGGTGGACTGTCTCTATGGGCGCCCAAGTTATTTATAGAGACCCAGAACCCGCCAGCAGATCGGCCCCATCCGGCCCCTTTTAGTCACTTGTTCCTCCTGCTGTAAAGACTCAAACCTTAATCAGTCGTTGGTCTCGTCTTAGATTCAGGAGCCGTATGTCTGTCCCATGCATGTTTAATCCCCTCACTGTATTACCTTCTACC
>VKOC01000008.1:5205-20890 GCA_009364415.1 Spea multiplicata
GTGAAATATATATATATATTTATCATTGTTACGGTATTTTAATATGTTGTTGATTGATAGATAGGGATTGCGGTCTGATCCGTGCCGACGGGGTGGGGGGGTATTTGCAGCCCCTGCCTGCAGCTGGGTATTCGGCCTGCTAGAGGGCGCTGTTTGCCTTTAAACCCAGCACTGAGATTCTGAAAACTTGTGACTTTATATAAAGGCGTAAAGGCTGATGGGGCATACAGATCATGACCCATTGTAAGGGTTAATGTGCTTGTGGTGCTGGTGGGTGACGCAGCTATACACGGCGCGCTATACGGCTGACTCGTTATTTGCCGCCATCCGGTTGCCGCGGCGTTCTTTTCCCACCATCTGGTTGCCGCGGTGTTCTTTTCCCACCATCCGGTTGCCGCCGCGGTGTTCTTTTCCCACCATCCGGTTGCCGCGGTGTTCTTTTCCCGCCGTCCGGTTGCCGCGGCGTTCTTTTCCCTCCGTCCGGTTGCCGCGGCGTTCTTTTCCCGCGGCGTTCTTTTCCCACCATCCGGTTGCCGCGGCGTTCTTTTCCCACCATCCGGTTGCCGCGGCGTTCTTTTCCCGCCGTCCGGTTGCCGCGGCGTTCTTTTCCCGCCGTCTAGCGTGGCCCCTCAGGGTTTCATGGATCGGACGCCGCTGTAAATCACACGGTGGAGTTCTGGAGACACGGGCGCTCCGGGCCACCTGCCCCGTTGTCACGGTGACACAGGACACGGTGTAACACAATGGCGGGAGGATTAGAGGGAGATTCGTGGAAATCCCGCAGGATTAAAATGTCACCCGGCAGCCGCACACAGGGGGGTAATTATCAGTAAGGAGGAGCGTGGATGGGGTATATCAGAGGCCACGTAATCTCACCGCTGTTACCATGAGATGTGGCCCCGGGGTCAGCCACCTGTCGCTGCCGTCTGCATTAGTGCGAGTGTGTGTGAGTGCATGGTGTTATTGTGAGTGTGTGTGAGTGCATTGCGTGTCGAATTCCTAATATATAATTGTGAGTTTGAGTGTCGAGCACATGTGTGTGTGAGTGCATGGTGTTTATTTGTGATGTGTCGTGTGTTTACGTTGCAGTGATGTTATTTGTGAAGTTGTGTGTGACGTGCATGTGGTGTTTTTATTTGTCGATGTTGTGTGTAGTGCATTGGGTTATTATCCTTAGTGAGTGTGTGTGGACGTGCATGGTTTGTTATTGTGAGTGTGTGTGTGAGCAATGCTGTTGTGTTATGTGGATCTGTGGTGTGTTAGTTGTGTAGTGTTATTGTGAGTGTGTGTGTTTGTTATGCGTGGATGTTATTGTGAATTGTGTGGTGTTAGTGAGCGTGGTTGTTATTGTGAGTCGTGTGATGTAGGCGTGGTGTTTATTCGTTGATTATAGTAGTGAGATGCCGTGATGTTATTGTGAGCATCTGGTGAGTAGGAATGTGTTTGTTGTTTTAGTGTGTGGTGTTATTGTGGACTTGTGTGGTGTTTAGTTTGTGGTGTATTCGGAGTTGTTGAAGTGCGTGATGTTTATTTTGTGCATGTGTTGTGTTAGGTGGTGTAGCGGTGTTATTGTGAGTGGGTGTGTATGTGCGTGATTGTTATTGTGAGTGTGTGTGTTGTGAGTGTGTGTGTTAGTGTGTGGTGTTATTGTGAGTGTGTGTGTGAGTGTGTGGTGTTATTGTGAGTGTGTGTTCTGTACACTGTGTGCCCCGGGTGCCCCATGCGCGAGCGATCCCCCGGTGAGGGGCTGGATGTGTATTGGGGACCGGGCGCCGGGGTCGCCCTCGCAGGGGGCATTTTATTCTCAGCACGGTGCGCAGAATAATAAAGGGGGTATATATTATAAGAGCTTGCGGTCTGCCGGTACATGCTGTGATAGCGGGGCAGTTGGGGTATCTATGGCATTGGGTATTCTGTCACTGGGGCATTTGGGGTGTAACTAAGGGGGTAATCAGTCCGCTGTCCCCTAGCACATCCGACTGTCCGGCAGGGAAAGGGTTAGAATCAGGGATGGGCGTGGCTGTTACCCTTCTGCAGACAGTTATTGGCTATATCTGGTGTTTATCTTTACTAAACCCCGCCCGAGTCACGTGAGCCTTTACCTGCCAGTTTGGATTTGCGGCGGCTCCTCCCCTAAATCTGTCGGAGAACAGCCAGTGGGCGGGGTAAAGACATGTTGCGGGCGGTCCCTACTCCCTACTGACATCTCTTATTCAGCGAGCTCGCGGTAGGCGGGGTTATAGGTGCTCCCTCCCGACTGACGGCTCTCTTCCAGTCAGTGAGCCTGCGGGGGGCGGGGTTGTGGGCGGTGTTTCCCCGGTGACAGAACTCCGTTTCCCTGTCAGCCCTCAGTCAGTCAGCTGCCGGCGGCGCGGCGGGTCCAGCTGGTGTAAACGGGTTGTGAGGGACGGAGCAGCCCGAGCACCGAGCATGGCTGTCAGCGCCAAAGGTTGGGCACGCCCGGGGCCGGAGTCCGGGAACATGCCGGCATGGAAACTCGAAGTGCTGGAGAGGAAGCGGGCAAAGATGGGGAACCTGCCGCCTGCATCCCGGACTCCGGAGCAGCAGGGTTCCCCTGAGAGGAAGGCGGGCCCCGAGGAAAGGCTGGTGCTGCAGGAGAGCCTGGGGCCCCTGCACGAGAACCCGTTCATCAAGCAGGAGAAGGAGCGGCGGCGCCGGCGCGGGGCCCCTCACTCCCCGGGCCGGGGCTCCCCCATCCGGCAGCTGCTGGATCTGTACAGTAACGTCCCCGGCATCAGGACCATCCGGGCGGATAACATCATCATCATCGAGTCCGACCCTGCCTACTTCGGGACAGCCAGGAGCCCCTCAGAGCAAAGCCCGGGGGCCAAACCTCACCACGACCCCATGGAGGAGCTAATGGCCAAGAGGGGCAGCAAAGTGGCCGAGATCAGGGCCTCTAAGGTCGTCATCTATGAGCCTGAGAAGGCCAAGGAGCCCCTGGGGCAGGAGGCCAGCGCTGTGCTGGAGGAGGCCGGCAGGGTCAGTCGGCTCCTCGAGAAGTTTGACCGGGGCCACAGCAAGCCGGTGAGGGCCAGGAGCTGGGAGAACCTGCTGGACTCCCGGCACAGCAAGCCCACCACGTTGCCAAAGCCACCATCTATGGAGCGGCGCGGCCGAGTCCAGAGCAACAAGGCGAGGAGGTCCGGAGACGTCTCCCCCTCGTCTGCCTCCCTCCTGGACGAGGACAGTAAGCGCTTCCCCTTAAACAACCCCTCCTGGTTACCGGACAAACTGCCCTCTGCCCCCTCTCTCCCAGACCCCGCTCTGTTTCACAAGAGACCCTCCAGCCCCGTGACCCCACCGGCTAGCGTTGCCCCGCTGTCTCCGGTGGCTGGGCCTCTGCCCCCTCCCTACGAGAGCTCCACGGATGAAAAGTTTGTGTCCCCCGTTGTGGCTTCTGTCATCGAGAAGTTCGAGGTGGGCTCCGCGCGCAACAATCTGCCCCTGCCCAAGCTGACGAGCTTTTCCCAGAAGACGAGCAAAAACACCATCATGGTCAACCCAAAAGCTGCCTCTCGTAATCACGGGAACCCCGCCGAGGGGAGTCGGTCTAAAGAGACCCCACCGCTTGTCAACGGTCACATTGACCAATCCAGTGAGAGCCCGAACGCCGACGGCTCCATCAGAATAGAAGACCTCCTGAATAAGAGCAGGACGTCGCGGGGCGCCTCGGGTCAGAAGATAGGTGAGGGAACAGGGCAAGTGCCATCTTCAGGTGCTTCAGCTAATGAGAATCTCTCAGGGGCCAACACCTGGAGGCCAAAGTCTGAGGTGAACCACTTAAAACCTAATGCCCCCCCTGAATCCGGTGCCACGCAGTCCGATACCCCTTCGTACAACCACTGTGAGCAGGGTATGAGCAGTGCCACTCCTAGCCAGCAGAAGAGGGTCTCGGCTTCCACCAGCAGCAACGACTCCTTCGAGATCCGGCCGGCCCCCAAACCGGATCTGAGGAACATCCCGGAGAGCGACGTCCAGGCGAAGGCCCTCGCCAACATCCGCGCCCAGTCCAAGAACTCCTTCGTCTTCATCCCCAAGAACAGGCAGGTCCCCGGCGGGCCGACGCGCCACCTTCCGGGGCGGACCACCGATCAGCCAAAAACCACGCTCAGCGCTTCCGTGACCAACGGCCCCAAGGCGGACGTCACCGACGCCCCGGCAGAAAACGGCCTCCGACCAAACGGAGAGGACAGCGCGCCCCGTGCAAAAAAAGCATCGAGCGTTCCTGCGCTCTCCGACTTTGACTGGAAAAGCGGTCTTTTACCCAATTCCGCCTTCGAGGGGCATCATTCCTTCACAGACGTTGGGGCAGAACTGGAGTATTTCAGCAGCGCCCCCCGAGACGACGAGGTCGTTCTGCCCGTCCCAGTCACTAAAATCCACGACGTTCCCGTCACTAATATCGATGACATCATCGGCTGCGAGGAGAACGATTTGAACATAGAGGCCAAAAATGATGTGGGAGAGCCGGCCCCCGCGGTGCCCTCGTACCGCCCCCACGCAGCGCTGTCCTCCACGCGCAATAAAGGGGGCAACACGTTCACCGTGATACCCAAGCGGAGGCCGCTGAGCGAGCAGGAGGCCTTCAGGACGGCGGTCATCGAGGACGAGGACGACGAAACCCGACCCAAAGGAACGAGGAGCGAGGCTCCGTACTCCGAGCTCGGGGCCGCCCTCAAAAAGCGATATCCAACCGCCGAGGAGATCCGGGTGATTGGCGGCTACCTCTCCCTGTCCAAGTCCTGCCTGTCCAAGGACGGCTCCACCAGGAAAAAGGTAAACGCTCGCTGGTTGATGGGGGGGGGGGGTGTCTCAGATTGTCCACGCGTGTTTAATCCTCTCTACCACTTCTGCTGGGTGGCTGTTGCACTTATCCTGTCACTGATGTCACCGCGGAGGTTATTTTGTAGACTTGGTGTTGATCTGGCCGGTTCCTCGCTGTGCGCTGCTATCCCTCTGGCACTGAAAGGGTTATTAGGGGAATGTGACTTAATTGCCCCCGAGGAAAGTCACCTGAAGTCAAGGTGTTTACAAAACCGGCCGTTTAACCCTTCGGCTGCTTCATTTCTGGGGTCGTTATCCCCTCCCCCCCCCGGCCGCGGCGCTGGGATTAGCCGGCCACGCAGGAAAGCACATTAAACGTGATTAGCATCTGATGCAATTCCTTTAATCCACGTGCCCCACGTGACGGGCCGGCGGGGGCCGGCGAGGTGCCTTCTGCGGGTCAGGTGGTGGCGCGTAGATCCTGGCCACTGCAGCCTAGAGCGCCACGTTCTGCCTCTCGGGAGAAGTCCTCCCCGGTCTGTGTGGCCCCCGCGTGGCGGCTACTGGAGGTTATAGAGCCCCGGCAGGTAGGACTGTCTCTGGGGGCCGGATGGGGCCGCTCTGTCTCAGTGTGGCCCCCGTGCCCAGCTGGTAATGTTCACAGAGCCAGGAAACAAGAACATGGCAGTTGACGTTGCGCCCGTGGCGAGCACCGTGGATCTGCGCGTGGGAGATGCCGGGTCCCATAACCTGCTGGGGGGACCGCTGTGACCTCTCGCTGGGGGGGCGCTGTGACCTCTCGCTGGGGGGGCGCTGTGACCTGTCCCCGGGGCAGATGGATGGCTTTGTCTTGATATTAACTCCCTTAGGACTTGTTATCTGCTGGACAGAAATAAGCGAGGTTTTCCAGGGGAGGCGTGGCGGGCAAACACGTGACGCTGCCTGCCCCGCAACGTAGCTGCGCCACGGAATCTGCTGGCGCTTTATAAGTGTAATAATATGGTGGGATGGGGACGTATCTGTTTGGGGGCATTTTTGTCACAATAGCCCCCTCGCCTGGGTACGGAGTGTTACCCCGGTTGCCAGGACACGAGGGTTGTTGTTGCCCTGGTTTGCCCCGGGCCACGTGGGGTGCCCTCAGCCCGGTGCCAGGGCTGCAGATCCGGCTTTTCCGCAAACAATGAAATGGTAATGGGCCACGTGACGCTCCGTGTTGGGCCCGGTCTGCTTAATGAGGTTCCACCCTGCGAAATACTGCAGTGGCCCCGTGAGCGGACTGTCTGATCGTCACTGAAGTCAGTGGACTTGGGGGCTAGCGCAGGATCAGCGGTGGGATTTGTTGTGTGGCCCTGTGGGCTCTCCCCGGGGACGCTGAGTGCCTCTGTGAGGGGCAGTTAAGGTGGACTCGCGGGAACTAGAAATGGCCATAGAGGTGGAGGTGGAACGTGGCACCTGTTAGTGCTTCAGGCCTTTGTTTTGGGCGAAATACCTGCATTTATTGGTAAACGTGGCCAAAACAGGAGGCTCTGAATTCCTGAAATAGGCCACGCTGCCGTCTCGGCCCCCGGGGGGATCGACTTTCGCTGATCGCAGATTGTGCTGCCGCCGGCGGCGGCTCCGGTTACCGTGGGTGAGACGTCCACGTAAAATAAAGAACCCCTGGCACTCGTAGGCGTCAGGCTTATGCACAAACACTGTGGTGCCTTATTGCCAGTGGATCGTGAGTCAGGTGCCACGGGTTGGTGTGGCTTCAACGCACCGGTCGTGGATCCATTTATAGATGTAACAGGTTGAACCGGGTGTCACGGATTGCCACGTCGTGAGTCCAGGTGCTGACGACACCCAGCTGGCCGCTAATTGTTCTAGAAATAGATTCCCCGTCGGGGCTGATTCGCTCAGTGAAGCGTTTCCACGAGTGCCACGTCTGTGCCGGGGGCGACCACGAGTCCTGTGTGTGAAGATGAGACGTGGGTGGTTTTCGGCGTCTGCCGGTTTTCTTGACTTTCGCGGGGTTCCTAAACTAAGTTTCACCACCGAGCTGCGCATTATAAAGCCCGACGTGGCCCCTGAAGAGTGGGGGAGGGCCACCAGCCAACACCTGCTCCTCTCTAGAGTTTTGGTCCTTGTGGGCATCCGTACCGCGTGGGCCAATTGGCTCTTGGAAAGCACGTGGCGTCTCGCTTCTCCCGTAAGAGGGGCCCAAACCGGCCACACGTTACATGTGGTTAGAGTGGTGACCCGTGACACGCGTGTACACGGCACGGAGACTATTGTGGTTCCCCCCGTGGTCTCTGTGTGTCGAGTCTTATTTACGACCGGCAATAACCCCCTCGTGCTCCTGCTCTCCTTCTCCCCCGACCAGCCACGCCGCGTGCGTCACGTGGCCACATTCTTGGAGAAATAAACCTTCGAGTTAATATTCTCCCAACATCATAAAACCTGCCCCAGAGCCGCCACGGGGCTTCAACAGACTGTAACCGGGGCAAAAGTCCACCCTGCCCACCGATATCCAGCAGCCTGCGGGGCATGACGGGAATCTGTGCCACCGTAACGTGGGCCGCCGTGATATGTTATGGCAATGAAAGCAAATGAAACACAAAGCCACGTGGCGACCGTTCTGCCACACGTTAAATACCCTGAGCTGGGCACAATGTGGCCGGATGCCACGCTCCGGGAATCTGTGAATTGTGTTCGTGTCACCGGTGAAAGTGCCTGCGCCTCTCGCTCCACGTGGATCTCGCCTACCTGTTTGTTTCTTCGGCTGTAATGGGGCCACCTGAGTGTTTTTCCTCCCCGCAGAGCCACGCGCACTCTGCGCGGGGAAGTGGCCTCTGTGTGGCGCAGCTCTCCCTCGTGGCACGTTAAAGACGCTGTCGGTGTGGACAGGGTAGATTGCAAGCTCTTGTGCTGATGATTCATGGCGATCGGCAGGAATCCTCCCTGTGGGTGCGTCGAGGGCCGCGATTGGCGTGGCCCCCGGGGCGAATCTTCGTGTCCCTCTTACCCCCCGGCGCTCTCTGACTCAGTGGCTCGTATCGGGCGCTAGATCCGTGGACTCAATCCACTGGATTCAACCGACGGACCCTCCGGCGAGAGATAATTAACCCACGGAAACCCAGAAGGGAATTAAACGACCCCCAAAATTAATACCCCCCCCCCCCCCGGCCTCTCCTGCGGGGGATGGGCACCTGTGAATTCCTGCGCGTCATCCGGCCGGTAAAGGGCAGCCAGGTGGCAAACTAAACATAGAAAGCGTGGGCTTGGGAGTGGAGGGCCGCCCGGGGGCCGCTCCCTGCATTATATAACGTGTGAGCGGGTCACGGCGTGGGCTGGGCGTGGCCTCTCCTGGTTGCGGTGGAAACCTGTTATTTATCTTTTGTACAACGCCGTTTAACCCTTTACCTTCCTGTTTGAGGATTTATTGGGGGATTTTATGTAAATTGCCCCACCGGCAGAGGGCCACGAATGATGACGGCCTGTGGGGTCAGGTATCGCATTAACCCTTTGAGTAGCGCACCTGAAGGCTGGGGTTAAGGAGTCGTGGGGGATCTACCCCTGGGGGGGCATTATGTTCCTGTGGCCCTTGTTTTGGGGGGGATTCCAGGTAATATTTATTTCGTGTCTTCATGCCACGTTTTGTTTTTTGACAGATGAAGATCTCGTTTAACGAGCAGAACATCCACACGATGTTTGAATATCCCTCGGAGGCCTCGCTGGCCGAAGAGACGGGTGAGGAGGAGCCCAACGAGGCGTCCGGCTCCGAATCCGAGGAAGACGAGAGACCCTCTGGCCACTTCCTTCCACGTCCCACGTTTGTCAGCAGCGGGGTCTCCAGTAACGGCGTCCGAGCAAACTCTGCGAACTCAGGTATACATGGGGCGGAAAAACACGCAAGCTGATTGGCCCCAGGTGGCGGGTAATAAACCCACTAAATAACCTGCGTGGAACTGGAGGCCAATCCTGAATATAACGGTGTAATAACGGCCAGCCACGGCCCTCCCACTGCCTGCCCCTCTGTAAAGTACAAACCTTCATTTTACTTCCTGCCCACGGCAACTGTATTAACCCCGGCCATCTCTGCTGAGCAACCTTTCTATGCATCCACAACACTGTTTACTTAAGGTATTATTTCCCCGGGTCCTGCTGCCTCCGCTGTATACCACAGCCCGTGGACAGCGTGACGTGTCTGTATGTTCAGGACAAGGTGTCACATATGAGACGTGTTTGGCTTCCGGTCACTGCCTTTTCCATGTTCGGATGTCGTATGTCAGTCCCGTGACTCACCCGTTAAACACGGACACGTTTATCACAGACACGGTTACTAGAAATCACGTGGATCCCGCAAACTCTGTACTGAAAGGGTTAACCCTCTGCTCCAATCTCCATCTTCAAAACCCGGCTTCTTGACGTAATAATAATTCCCGGGGGGGGGGGGGGTTATTAAGCAGGAAACACGTGTGTGAGGGGGTGAGAGGAGCGTGTGTGCGCACTTGTGGCAGGGCGGCGCGGGCAGCGTGTCGTGGGGGGGAGGGGGGCATTCATTTAGTGGTGGAATTTGGCGCATTTGATCTCCGGCTCCGGCCCTCCGGGGTTTCCTCTTATCTGAGGGGTTGTTGCTGATAAGGGATCACTGGCTGTTGCCTGGCAACAATACTTTGTGATTAAATAGCAGACACCAGGAAGTGCATGGCACGGAAAATAGTGGCAGGGGCTGCACGTCACGCGAGTCTCCATGATTGGGACAGAGGGCAAAGTATCCGGGAAGTCCCCAGATCTGTGCCCCCCCCCCCCCGAATCCGTGGCTGGAGCCACCATCTGTGAAATACGGGGTGGTGTCACGCGCAGGGGTATCGGTGGAACGATAGCCGGTGTCTCACGCTGCGCTCTCTCCCCAGGTCTCTCCAGCTACACTCCGAAGCACTCTGTGCAGTTCAGCAAATGGCAGGAGGAGAATCCACCCCCGGCCACGGACGGCGTGGACGCCCAAAGAGAGATGGTAAATATACAGCCCGGTTATGAGGAGTGCGGGTGGGCAGTCTGTTGGCCACGGCTGGGTTATAAAGTCTGTCTCTTGATGTCTCATCTTTTCATGCGCAGCTCACCCCGGCGGACGGCGACTCTCACCCCGACTTCCGCAGCGAGCCGGCTCTGTACTTCTAGAGGCGAGTCCCACGCGTTCCACGCCAGCACCTTCCCCGTGGCCCTCACTGCCTGGGCTGCCGGTCGCTGCAAAAATCATGGAAAATAGTTTTTTATACGTCGAGTAATTTATAGAAATATCCGACGCTCCAAGCCCAATTTATAGATTTTTCCCCAAAATACCGATATTTCCATTCCTGATGTAAAAAATGCTGTGGTTTTTTTTCTTTTATGCAATCACTGGAGCTCTGCTAATTATATTAATTAGTGGGCTGCTCGTTAGGCATGGATGGCTGCGTGTGGTGTGTGATTGGAGCAGATGCGTGTTACGTGTCTCGCGCAGGATCAGACCGGTCCCGTGGGTTTGTTTCCATGTCGTCATGGTAACGGCTGAGGCTGGCCCTCTGCCTCCATCTCCGGGGAGCTCTCATTGAATCTGATGCGTGGTTGTGTCGTGAGGACACGGATTCGTTTGACTGTGACATGTGTGTGAGACGCGATTGTGTGGCCCACGCGCTCCGCCACGGAGACGACAAACCGGCTGTTGGCAGCTGCAGCACTGATGGCTCCCGGGGGCTATTAATACACTCCATTCCTCCTCCATGTACTCCTGTGCTTTGGGTACTGGCGGTTAAAGGGTTAATGCACTTCTATCGCACCACTAGTGGTTATTCCTGGTGACCTTCCTCATGTTAATTCACCACTCGCCCGACCTGCACTCACTCCTTGGAGTGCGAGGAATCCCGCGCACGGATTAGCCGTTGTGCGCAGGTTACCTGATCGGAGAGCCCGAGGGGTTAAACCACGGATTTTCTCTGCTTTTCAGAGTTTCTCAGGCTTTTAAGGGTGAATCCGGCCCTCGTTTTCCAGAGATGTCATTTTGGTGGCACTTCTTACGGTTTGTGGGTCCGACCCGCGGCTGTTTTGGTTCCGGGGGGTGATCCGGACCTCGCTCCCCACACCTCAGGCACCCAAATGGTTAATGTCACTGTTTTCTTTCTTTAAATTTATTTTGCACTTGATTGTAACGTTTATAAAAGTAATGAATGAATCTGTACTCGTTAATCGACCTTTACCTTCCCGTGGTAGCCAGCTGTGGTTATGTGGCCAAAATCTACCCCCCCCCCCCGATCATTTGTTACCCCCCTCCCGATCATTGTTACCCCCCTCGTGTTAAATGCACTTTTTCCTTTCCTCATCTGTTTTGTAAATGGTTGTAGATGAAAATCTGGATATTTGTCTCGTTTAAACTGATTCAGTGGCAATAAAAAAAACCGTAATAAATATTTTTCTGCTTTCTCTGTTTTTGCGTCAGTTTCTTCCTGTGGCGGCCGTGGGTGGGGGGCTTTAAACGTTAGTCACTCCAGCGGATCGTGCAGCTGCCCCCCCGTGGGTATTATGACTGCTCGTCGTGGCAATTCCGGAATCTGAACACATTTTCTATATAAACCCCTGAAAGGGTTAATCGCGTCCCTTTGCACGCAGCGTGACCACCTGACATCGCCGAGCCGGTGACGTCTTCGCAGCCGCCGCTCCAGCCGGTTAAACCTGAATCTGAGGTTTTTAGCCAAATTCTACAGGATTGTTTAACCCCTGAAGTTCCTTTTGCCTCATTGGATGAATGTCACCTTTTAGGCCGGAACCTGAAGAGTTAAATATAAACCGCAACCATTTCTCATAAAGCGAGATCCGGGCCGGGTTTTCCCGCAGCTCCCCGCGGATCGTTTCCTTGTTTCTTTTAAATACCTGCATAAAGATCTCTGTGTGAGCACTCGGAAGGCAGCGTGACAACGCGCAGAAGGACACAGTGCTGCCCCCCCTCTTCCCCCCCCCCGCGGGGTTAATAACGCTGACATACAGCGGCTGGGAAACGGGAAGAAGCCGAGATTCCGTGTAAACAGAACGCACGCAACACGCCAAAGCTGCAGGTGTTGCATGTAACATGCTGGGGGGCGGGATACGGGACCCTAAACACGCGAGGGACGGAGGGGCAGCCGGGTTCTCCTGACGCGCAGCGCAACAAACGTCCTGGGAATGCCCCGGCGCTCCAATAGTCACCCCTTCAAATACCCCATAACTGCTGCGCGCGCCGCGAGGGGCTTCTGCCCGCCCCGGGTTAGGAACCGGCGCCAGAGAAAAGGTGGAAACGAGTGTTTATTTACAGCAGCTATGAACAGATAACAGACCCGGTAATAAAGGGTTAATGAGTAGCCATGCGCTCGGCGCTGCGCCGCGGCTCTAGTTCACCCTGCAGGCCCGGATCATGGCGAGCTGCAGCAGGATGAACGCCGGCGACAGGATGAGTCCGAACCACAGCTCCTTGGTCTTCCCCGACAGCTTCTGGCACAGAAGGACCTCGAAGACGAACTTCAGGCTGAGGAGGGTGAGGATCCAGAGGAGCCGCAGGACCGCCTGGCGCTTCTCCCCGTCCTGGAACAGGCGCACCGTCACGATGGTGGTGAAGTACGCGCTCAGGCCGTCGGCGGCAAACAACGGCGTGAAAACCAGCCACCAGCTCAGCCCCACGAAGCCGTCCACCCGGAGGGCCAGGAGAACCGAGAAAATGAACAGAGTCAAGACGTGAATAAAAACCTCGAACTGGGCGAATCCCAGCCACTGCACGAGCTCACGCAGGGAGAAGAGCATCCTGCCGGGGGGCACACGGGGGGCACACGGGGGTCCGGATCCAGAGCACGCGGCTCAAACTGCAATAAAGAGAACAATTCGGGTAATAATAATACTGTGCGGAACGCGGCCCCCCGACTCGCTTTTCCTAAAAAACAAAAGAAATAAACGAAAACCGACGCCCAATTATCATCAATGGCGAGGGGGGGGGGGGGTCCGGTAACTCCTGCTTAAAACCAAGCTAAAAGATTACAAACTCCGGACATTTCCAGCGACGGAGTCCGGGGGGCCCAAAGCCGAGACCCCAGAGGTAAAAAAAAAATACCCCGTATAGAGAGCAGATATCTACGGAATGAGTTACAGGCTGCCCCTGGGGCAATAGACAGGTATGTGTGATATACATACAGACACACATATGTTACACGCATACAGACACATTACATACACATATATATTACATACAGACACATATATGTTACACGCATACACTTTACATGCAGACACATATACGTTCCACTCAGACACATTACAGACACATATACGTTACACTCAGGCCGCCGACATTCCGCATTTCTGGCATTTACCCCGCAGTTGCACCCCGGTGGGGCTGTTATCACGATGCGGACCCCGCGCTAGGCCCCCTGCCCGGGAGGTATTCCGTTTCCGTCACTCCGAGAGCCTCGGAACCGCTTCCGCCCTCACCGTCGCAGAGCGCGCGTCATCAGCCGCATTGGATCTACGTCATCAGATAGCGCAGAGCCGGCAGAGAGACTGGCAGGAGGGGCAAGGTAAGGGCACAGGGGGGCAGCCAAATCTTCATTTCAATAACTGCCCCCTCCAGCGGATCAGCCACTTACCCCCAGAGCTGACACTTTACCGTCTGCCTGCAGATTCTCCTGCACAGAAACAGGAGGGTTTTCAGTTTATATGGAAACATCCTATCAGCGCCCACCTTTATGTCACATGACATTTAAGTGTTCCCTGCAGAAAAAATGACCAATGAGATTACAGTATTTGTGGGGTCTGGGCACTCAGGAGATGAGGTGGAACAGCAGCTTTAATGCATGATGCTGTACGGCATACATGTAGTGTGTTGTGTATGTGTGTTGTGTATGTGTGTTGTGTGCGTGTTGCAGGCTGGCGTGGCATTAGCGTGTTGCAGGCTGTATCAGCACATGCGTGATCCTTGTCTCTGCAGATGGCGGGGAGGAATATCCTGATCCTGTATGGGAGTCAGACGGGGACCGCCGAGGACGCGGCTCACAGAATTGGCAGAGAAGCCAAACGGCGGCATTTTACATGCAGAGTGCAGCCTCTGGACAGCTACAGCGTGGTGAGTGGGGGGGGGTCTTGCCTCTGTATACAGTGTGCCGGGGGGGCTGTCTCTGTATTAACAGTTGCCGGGGGGGGGGGGGCTGTCTCTGTATACAGCTGTGCCGGGGGGTGGGGGGCTGTCTCTGTATTACAGTGTGCCGGGGGGGGGGGGCTGTCTCCTGTATACAGTGTGCTGGGGGGCGGGGGGCTGTCTCTGTATTACAGTGTGCCGGGGGCGGCGGGGCTGTCTCTGTATACAGCTGTGCCGGGGGGGCTGTCTCTGTATACAGTGTGCCGGGGGGGCTGTCTCTGTAAACAGTGTGCCGGGGAGGGGGGGCTGGGTCCCCCTTCTGGTATACATTGGCTGGGGGGGGGGCTGTCTCTGTATACAGTGTGCCGCGGGGGGCTGTCTCTGTATACAGTGTGCCGGGGGGGTGGGGGCTGTCTCTGTATAACAGGTGCCGGGGGGGCTGTCTCTGTATACAGTGTGCCGGGCGGGCGGCTGTCTCTGTATACAGTGTGCCGGGGGGGGGGCTGTCTCTGTATACAGTTTGTGCTGGGGGGGGGGCTGTCTCTGTATACAGTGTGCCGGGGGGGGGGGGCTGTCTCTGTAACAGTGTGTGCCGGGGGTGCTGTCTCTGATTACCAGTGTGCCGGGGGGCCTGTCTCTGTATACAGTATTTGCCGCGGGGGGGTCTGTCTCTGTAATACAAGTCGTGCTCTGGGGGGATGTCTGTCTCTATTACAGTGTGCTGGGGGCGGGCGTCTGTCTCTTGTATACAGTGTGCCGGGGGGGGGGTTGTCTGTCCTGTATACAAGGTGCTGGGGGGGCTGTCTCTGTATTACAGTGTGCCAGGGCGGGGGGTGTCTGTCTCTGGTATACAGTGTGCCGGGAGGGGGGGGGTGTCTGTCTCTGTATACAGTGTGCTCGGGGGGGGGTAAAACGATCAGGATGGCCGCTTGTTAAATAAACCATTGCTTGGTGTCACTTTCCCTGCCGTCTGTAAAACGTGTTCAACGGCGACACCTGCTGGTCAGAGATAAAACTGCACATAGGGGTCGGTGATGTCATCGCGTGATGTCACCGGGTGAGGTCATCTTCCATGTGAAATGTTGTCTGTTAGTCTCGAGCGGACAGACTGTATGACGAGCTGCTTGTGATCTGCAGGTGAATCTCATCAATGAGCCTCTGGTCGTGTTTGTCTGCGCAACAACCGGACAGGGAGACCCCCCGGACAACATGAAGGTGGGAGCGAGTATACAGGTTCAGGGGCCGCGGCCGTTATCAGCGCTTTGCATTTCTCTTTAACTTTTTTATTACATTTCAGAATTTTTGGCGATTCATTTTTCGGAGGAATCTGCCCCAGAACTCTCTTTGTCAAATGGATTACGCCGTTCTAGGGCTCGGCGATTCTTCCTACCCAAAGTAAGACGTCGCTCCCGGTAACGCTTGTTGCCCAATGGTTGCAGGGACACAAAAAGATGATACTTTATGGATCCCTCGTAGGATCTCCCCTAAAATATTGCGTTGGGTTCTGTAGAGCGGATCCCAGCGGGGCGCAGAGAGCTGGTGGTCCCTCTTTAGAGATCCCTGCTAGGGGCTCGTGATAAAGGGGCAGTCCCACCATCGATGGATCCATGTTAAAGTATTCAGTAGGTGGTTTCTGTGCGATCCCGCTTTATAGATCAGATCCCGTCGGTGGCAGATGTACAGCGCTGCGGAGTATGACGGCGATATATAAATAATAATAACACATTGTACAGCGCTGCGGAGTATGACAGCGATATATAAATAATAATAACACATTGTACAGCGCTG
>VKOC01000008.1:20990-36306 GCA_009364415.1 Spea multiplicata
TACTGCAGGGCTAGTGGGTGAAATGCCCATCACGGGGACAGAAAGGAGAGGACAGGAGCAGGACTCGGAGCTGTCAACGATCCCGATAACCCAAAGCCAACACCGGCGCATGAACGTCTCCAGGGCTGTGAGGGCCCCGGGCCATGCTTTATTATAATCATTTTCTTCATTATTTTGCTTTTCTGGGATTGTAAATGAAAAAAGGATTGGGGCGATTGCTTTCCGGTTGCCCCCTGGGGTATTAATATTCCTACCCCCTTAATATCCTCAATATCTACAAGGTAAGTTTAATGGAAAAAAAACCTAAAATCGTACGTCGCACACACGCAGCGCACGCTCCTACCTTCTCGCAGTGACCCGACGCTCACGCAGAGGATCAGGAAGCACACGGAAAGACACCGCATGATGCCACGGAGGGATCCCGAGGCCGACTGAAACACAGAAACGCTTTATGGCCGCCGGGGCCGGGATGTCGGGGGTCTCTACAGCAAGTCCGCAGCACTAAGGGCGAGAACGCAAAAAAACATCACATAACGTTAAACACAAAAGTTACAAATATTGCCTTAATTTACACAGAAGGAACAGACAACGTCACGCGTGTCCCCCTCCCCCGACCCTCGCGCAGGGACACGGCAGTCTGTACATACGTGAAAGGCATCACGGGGTGCGAAGTGCGTTGTCTTCTCCCAAGGATTACAGACCCTTCCCCCGTTACTCCTGGGGGTCCACAGACGATACCCTCCAGCGTCTCAGGAACCTCTCTTCAACAGATTCAACTTTTTTTAAAATCAGGTTTCTAACGGTCAACGTCAACCGAAACCGACCCCCCCCCACTCCCCCCGGGAAAGCATGGGGTGGTTTTTTTTTTTTCTTAAACAACTTTATGTAAAACATACATTTTGTTCTTCCTGCTTAGTAAGAGGTGTGGATACAGAGCGAAGCCGCGCAGGATATCACAAAATAATATTCACGGCAAGTGCATGAATCCGCGTGTAAAAGCATATAATAAAAGTATAATAACACCCGAGATCGCAATCCTGCGGAGGTCTCCACACAGTCAGCGTCATTCATATAAATAGAAATCCCTTAATAACGGCTGAATCCGGAAAAAGGTTTACACAACGTACATTTATTTTATAAAACATCTACAGATTCAGTGTCTACATCCACGGCCCAGCGGGCGACTGTCTGCCAAACACAGCGATAAAGATGCCGAATGCAAAGTCCCACAAGCCCGCCGCCCGTCTGGCCATCGCAGATCACCTGCGCCGACCCCTGAATCAGGGGAAGACGGGAGCCCCTGTGCGCAGGCAGTTACCCGCTGGCCTGCGGGGGGCGCACGCGTCCGGGGCATTAGCTGGCGTTCTTGGGCAGTCTGTAGACTCCTCCGGAATACACCAGCTGCTGATCGCTGACTTTCTTCTGGAGGAAGCCCTGCAGCTCCTGGATATCGATCTCCGTCACCACCGGCCCGGTCATCACAAACATCTTCAGCATGCTGTGGATGCGCTCCAGAGGCAGACTCTCCAAGTTCGTCAGCATGGCCTGAATATAAGTCCAGAACAACTAAAAGAACGAAAAGAGAGAGCGGCCGTCAGAGCCAAAAGCTCAGCCATTGGGAGAAACATGGATCGTTACCGATCCAGTGCCTGTGACCCACGGGACCCGGGACACGCATGCTCTACAGCGCATTCCCGGGACACGCATGCTCTACAGCGCATTACCGGGACACGCATGCTCTACAGCGCATTCCCGGGACGCGCATGCTCTACAGCGCATTACCGGGACACGCATGCTCTACAGCGCATTCCCGGGACACGCATGCTCTACCGCGCATGTTCAGTACCTGCAGCTCCTCTTCCTTCTGGTCCGCCTGGGAAGCCATAGCAGAGTCTCCCTCCTCATCGCTGTCTATTAGAACCACTCTGTCGCTCCGGTCTTTCTGCTCCTCCTCGATCACCGTGAACGTCGCCGGAGGATCCTCGCGGAGGACGCCTTGCTGAAGCCACAGGGTCATCTTCTTCCGAAGAGAAGTTACGGGAACCTTAAGAACTTCACTCAGTTCCTCCAGAGTCCAGGTGCCTGCGGCAGACATGAGCCACTCACACTCCATATTTCAGGAAGGACACACTCGGCCATTACACACGTGTTCACTTTGTAACAAACACGGGTTATTGGGTTATAATGATGGACTCTATCTGCCCGGGATGTATTCAGCATCATACAGACTGTAAGACACGATTTTGGTGGCATTGGCCGGAGTGGGCATTCGCCGGAGCGCGGTGTATCGCGCGTAGAGTTAAAACATACGGGGTTAACCTGCCGGAACGTACTTTTATTCTGGAAGTTCAGGATTATGGCTGCGTGCACCGGAGACACGGAGAACGACAGCGTCCGGTCGGCTAACTCCACGTCCAGGTTCACCAGTCCCAGGTGGTGCTTCCAGTTAAGGGTTCGCATGGCCTGGCAAGAAACACGCGTGTGAGAGGAGTAATGACGAGATACGCAGCGTATAACCCACAGAGGGGAAGAGATCACGTTACCCCTCGGTATAGACACCGGCACGATGTGTAAATAGTTAATAGCCGAGCCGGACCCCCGCTCACCTTGAGCTTCTCGTATTTCTTGGTGTAGGCATCCATGGCGTCTTTAATCTCGCCGGGCAGCTCCAGTTTCTCCTCCTTCAGCGCCGGCCAAAACTCGCTGGACAGGATGACGGCCACCAGGTTAAAGGGAGGCTTCTCCTCCTCCGGCAGCTTCTCCTCCTCATCGCGGATGTTGGCATTGATCCGCCGAGAATCAGCCATGTCCTTTAAACACCAAAACGGGGAGGATTTTTAATATCCAAAATAACCTGGAATCCATACGATAACTCAGAGTGATAATTACGGGGAGAACGCATCAGAAGCCACAGTGCCGAGTCTGCGCAGGTACTATGACGGGTCACATGACGGCGTATTCAATTAGCGATATCCTCACATATTGTGAAGCCGTTACCTTCAGCATGACCTCACAGTAATGCATCTGGGCCTCTCCGAAACGCAGCTTCAACAGCTCCACATTACGGATCTCCCTAAAAATACAAAAATATTTCTATATAAGTTTCCACCGGCCAGAGCTGCGCGTCTAGGAGCCTCACACGGATATAAAGGAGGCACGTGGGGGAGAATGGCCGGAGCCCGGTGGGAACATGGTTCCTCCACTCACGTGGAAAGCGATACTCGGCATCGGCCCACCGGCGTCCCTCCCGTACCGACCGTGGTCAGACCCAGGGCCTACCTCTCGGAGCTGTAGCTGAATTGGTGCAGGAGGCGGTCGGCCAGCAGCGTGCGGTACTCGTTGATAAACAGCTCTTTGCTGCCGTATATACTGACCAGGAGGCTGATGATGTCCGAGGATCGGCGCTTAGAGCAGCTGTTACCTGAGAACAGACAGCAACCCGGCGTTATCACCCCGATCCAAGGACAACGGCTACGACCGGCAGCATCGTTCAATAATAAGCCAATAAGAAGAGACGGGCGAGAGCCGCCGGCACCTGGATCGGCCTCCACCGGGTCTGGCACCCAGTCCTCCGGCTCCGAAACATCATCATCGCTCTCGTGACCGTTCTCCAGAACCACGGGGTCGGCTTTAGAAAGCTCGTTGGCCAAGTCGCCGGAACCTTCGGCATCGCCAGTTAAACCGGCAACAATCTGCCGGACCGTGTCCTCCCTCGTCCTGGCAAACACAAATTAGGCGATGACAATTCTCTGGAAGCAGATGGCGAAGCCCCCTCTAAACATTCAGCTCTGTTACCTCAGGTACTTCCTGATGGGCTCGCAGGCCACCTCCAGTATCACCATGGATGGGTCCAGCTCTCTGAGAGCCTTAATCGCGGATATGTACAGAGTGATGATGTCAGACGTGTTCACTCCTACCACAAGAAAACAAAGGGTTAAAAACACGAGGAGAGGAGAGAACCCCCCCCCCAAAGAGTCAGGAACATCAGTGACATGTAAGCTGGAGGGGCTCACGAGTGTCAGACACACTGGACCGTAATCACCAGGCGCAGCTGCAGACACTCGGTCCGTTTCCCCTGTGTGCTGATAATAACAACAAAACAAACAATAACAACAACAAAAGAATAACAACAACAACGATAACAACAACAATAACAACAATGATAACAACAACAATGATAACAACAACAACAAAACAATGATAACAATGATAACAACAACAACAAGGGAAGAAACCCAATGAAAACCGGGCACAAGCGTTGTTTTATAAAGACGCGAGTTAAAGGGGGGCCGCGATTCCCACGAGCCAGACGGAGCCGCACGTACCGGGGTGAAGTAGTCTGGTCTCCAGCGCGCCCTTCAGGGACGTTAAGAGCTGCTGCCTCTGATTGGTCCTTTCCAAGCAGAATTTTAAATCTTCAATCGCTGACTTTGAATCAGGAAAATCTGTAATCGCATTCGTTTTACGGAGTTAATCTACACTTTACACGCATACACATTATACACTTATATACATTTTACACGCATACACATTATACACTTATATACATTATACACTCGCCATATAAACCTCTGCATATAACATGGTTCTCCGGTTCTTAGTATCGCCTGAACCGCCCTGATGAGGACTCTTATCTACACGCTATATAAATCGGCACTTTCCACAAGCTCAGTCACCTCGGATGATGCTGAAGAGCTCTTCGATGCGCATGCTGGCATAGAGTCGGTAGAAGAATCGCTGCACGTGGCACCGCCATCGCCTCAACGTGCTGCCGGACTCCGGTGCCGACGACGGTCCTCGGCCATCCTGCAGGAACACCTTACTCAGCCAGCCAATCACCTTCTCTATCCACTGCGAACGCAAAGAGAAGGTCAGCGAGAGCGACGGGATCTGTGATAACACCGGCCGCTAGGGGGCGCTGCTCTGCGTTTTATAAGAAAGTATAACCGCGATGATAAGAACAAAAATGACTTGAATCGTCCTAAAATGATGTGCCTGCGGGGGCTTTAATCTCATACGTCTCATCGCAGTACCTCCTGAAACTCATTGAGGAAGGATCTCTCGTACTCCCCTCGGCATCTCTTCTCCATCCGCTCCTCGATCATCTTGTGAAGGATGGTGGTGACGGCCTCGGAGCAGACCCTCTCGAGCAGATTCAACCGGTGGCTGCGGATAACACTCTGTTACGGTGCGGTCTCGCTACTACCTCTAATACCTGCCGAAAGTCTCAAGCAGGACAGGACTCGCTGCTCAAACACCTCATGCGATTGCCTTTAGCCCCCCTTTACTGGGCAGCAAAGCTGATAATAATCGCCATTTTTAAATAAAGTCCGGCTTTAGGGGACTCTCTGCTTTCTACCGATTAGTTCTCATTTTGGCCCGAAACGCCCTCCCGATACTCACAAAATTTCACTGAGCTGCTGAAACTGCTCCATGGCGCTCTGACACCAGCACACGTCCTTAGAGCCGTCGCACCCGGCGCAGAGCGCGTCGTCCGCCGCCGCCGGCTCCTCCGAGTCGCTGTCCCTCTCGTTCTCGTTCATGCTGCTGTCGCAGTCGCTTACGCTGTCGCTCGCCCGTTTCTTCTGTCTCATGTAGATCTTAAACGTGCGGCTGTAGAACTGCTGGATCATCGCCTGGAAGTTCTTAGACGTAGAAAAGAAGAGAATGGCCTTGAACATGGTGAACACTTTGTCCCTTAGGCTCTGGGAGTCGGACCCCACGAGCAGCCCGGCGTCCGTCCATCTGCCCAGCAGCTCAAGGCTCCTCAGGTACGGCTCGAGGCGCGACGCCAGGAGGCGGAAGGTGTCCAGTAGCAGCGACACGCACTGCTGCTCCTCCACCGCGTTCTCATGCTGGTGGATGCCGTTCCAGAACTCCGGGGCGATGTTCCTCTGGAGATCAGTCTGTAGGACCTCAGTGAACCAGTCCTCCAGCACGGAGTGCAGTCCGTACATGCGCAACACCTCCACGGCCCCTTTAAGATCCGCTTCTCTGACGGACCCCGTGCAGCCGGACCGGGGGGCCATCTACGCAGGAAAAGCCAGAAAAATATAGAATACACAGAACCGTTATTACCGGTAACGGCGGGGAGCGGAGAAAGGAGACACGGGGGCTACAAAATAAGGAGTGAGGAATCAGGAGGTGGGAGGGTGGGGCGCAGAGCAACATGCAGGATAAGGGGGCGCAGGGCTGCGCAATGAATAAGAAGGTGAGGGGCCCAGAATATGCATGACGTGAGGGCCCAGTCCCTCCCCAGTCCCTCCCCAGTCCTGCCCCTGCGGTACCCACCAGCCCCAGGGCAGCTGCGGGCACCAGGCCCAGGCTCAGAGTATTCCAGGCAGCAGACAGCTCCCCTAGCCCGGCTTGCGCCATCTTTCTGTCACTGGGCTATGACATCAGCCCGTCTGCTTGTGATGACACCAGCGCATAGAGCTCCAAACAATACATTAGCACCCACCTCCGGCGACCGGAAGAAATAGTGAGCTTAGTCTCTGGTGTCTAGAGCTCGCGAATCCGGCCGCTCGTTTCCATGGAACCCAGTAACGCCTGCGTAAGGAGGGGGACGTTAGCAGCGGCACAAACCGGGTCACGTGAGCTCCGACACTGCCAGCTCATTGGCGAATGGGGGCTGATAGGGCGGGGTATAGGGTCGCGTGATAGCAAAGTGCCAGACGGGGTCGGAGCTTCAAATTCACAGAGGAGACCATGAGCCAGCAAGGAGCGGCCCTGCAGAGCTACAACAACGAGCTGGTGAAATGTGAGGGCCCGGGCCAAAAGCGGGGTGACTGAGAAACAAGGGGGTTCATAGGCCAGAGCGCTCAGAAGGTCCCCTCTGCACCAAGTCCCCTCAGAAGGTTCCCCTCTGCCCCAAGTCCCTCAGAAGCGTACCCCTCTGCCCAAGTCCCCTCAGAAGCGTCCCCTCCAGAAAGTCCCCTCAGAAGGTCTTCCTCTCTGCCCCAAAAGCTCCCCTCTCAGAAATTCTCCTCATCAGAAAGTCCCCTCTGCCCGCAAGACCAAGGGCCTTTTGAGAAAGCCTCTTCTGCCCCTGAGTGTGAGTGAGTGAGTGAGTGAGTGAGTGTTGGGGGTGCAGCCGTCTCCTCTGAGTCCTTGCTGTGTTTTTTGGGCCAGGCATTGAGGATCTGTGCAGCAAGAGAGAGGAGCTGAACCGCCAGATCCTGCAGGAGGAGGAAGAGAAGAACAAGCTGCAGAACGACGTCCGGATCCTGACCGAGAAGCTGGCCCGGGTCAACGAGAACCTGGCCCGGAAGATGGCCTCGCGGAACGAGTTTGACAAAACCATCGCGGAGACGCAAGCCGCTTACATGAAAGTAGGTACCCCGCGCAGGGGCTGGTTCTGCCCCGGGCCAGGGCAGTCGGTAAGGTGGGCTCCAAAAACTTCCCCCGCCTGCCAGGCAGATTTCGCCTCGCTAAATAATTGCAAGCGCAGCATGTTGGGCTTGACAGGCACTTCAGGGGTTGGTTACCGTGTAGTATGTTGTGTGTTGTGTGTTGTGACTTCGGTCTCCGTTGCATCAGGCGTGTAAACATTTCGTGTTTTGCTGCGGGGCTCGTGGGGCAGAAATAATTTAACGGGTAATTTGTTAAAATTAATAATATATAATATTTATTATATAAACTCATGTTTATTTTTTTTTAATTTGATGAGTAATTATTTAGATCCTTTGGGGGCAAATAATTGCCCAACGCTCTTCCAGGGTTACGGATAAAGTAGAAATGAAGTAGGATTTTTCAGGGTGGGGTTGGTCAGTAGAAGGGTAATGTAGCCTGGGGCTGTTATTGTGGAGGGGTAATGGGGGGGCGGCTGGGACTCAATCTAGGGATGAAGGAGAAACGGTATTGGTGGTCCTGCTATCGGTTTGAGAGAAGACTTTTATAGAGCGATCACAGAAAGGGACCAACAACTAACCTGGGGGAAAGGAAACAGAAGAGGTAGGAAGAGAACCAACAGCAAAGAACGTCAGAAGCCGAAGGGACTGGAGCAAAAGACAGGAGTGTTATCCGCTATGTAGAGCGGGAAGGTCTCGGTTTATCCTTTTATATTAAAGATGAGGTCACTCGTTAGGATTATAAGAGCAGCAGAATCCAGATCGGGGAGGAATCAGTAAAGAACCGGAAGGGATGAGTTGGAAGCGGGTAGATGGAATGTTCCGGAATCCTGCGTCATCCTGTTGCTGCCCTCTACGTCGCATGCCTCCTGCCCTGATAATGTCTGGGTTACCTTTTGGTTGCCACATATAGATCGCTCCTGGCCTTACTGGTCCTCACGGGTTCTGACCTAGATTCCCAGTGGCTTAACCAGCACCCAGCTGTCTCTTCTGCCCCCTGCGAAGGGAAGCTGCAGCGTCGGCTCTGTCTTTGTGAAGCTGCTTTCGCTATCCCCCGCCCGACGTCGCCTAACCCAGCCGTTTTTATCGTTTCCGTCTCCCCAGATACTGGAAAGTTCCCAGACTTTACTAAACGTTCTGAAGAGGGAAGCGGGGAGTTTGGGGAAATCCACGGACGTTCGAGGAGACTGCTGACCACCGAGCGGGGGCCGCGCGGCCTGTAACACCAGGGCCCCTGAACATTTTAATTATTTTCTATATATATTTTATTACTCATTATGGAAATCCAGTTTAATAAAGATTCTATTTCTGGAATTTCACTGAGTTTTATTTATTTTTATAAATGGAAATAGGGAATTTTCCCAAAATATCTCATTTTGTAGTAATAGCCGTGTGATGCCCCCCGCGTTCTCTGCTGGCTCCGTGCTCGAGAACCCAATTGTTTTCCAAGACGGTTTATAATAACTCGTGATGACCCCAGTTTCCATAATCTAGACTTTCCCCGGGGGTCGGGGTCCGGAATGTCTGCTCGCCGGCGTTTCAGAGAAACCAAACCTTTAAATAACCCAGAACTGTAACTTTTGTCGCCGTGTATCTATATATATTTCTAGATCATTTGAGATCCACTGAGTGCTCCCATTGGTCGGATTCCATACGTTTAATGTTCTCGCTGTCGGGCCGGCAGCAGCGTACGGCTTCGTTTATTCATGAAATGCTCTGGTTTGATCAGCCCGGCTCCTGGAATCCCCCCGATCCGTTCACACTGTAAGTCTTATTAAAATCCCGATCATTAGTATGACTACGGCCCCTACGAGGGCCAGAGAGCGCCTCCGGATCAGCTGCGTTCTGGAAAGCGTTCCGGTGTGTGGGGTGACGGTGTACGGCGGGGCTCCGATCGTCTCGTCAGCCGGGGTGCCGGGTTCTGCCGGTCTTTCTGCCGCGTCTGTGAACGGAACGAAGAAAGGGGGATCGTTCACAGAATAACATCAGAGAACCCAAATCCGGCCCGCTGCGGACACAGGAGCTCCGTCCTCCCGTCTCAGTGTGGCTTCCGCCTCCTTACCGATCTCTAGCATTTATGTGCCGCGTTTCCCCCGCGGCCCCCTGGTGGCCCGTGCGGTGACCCTACCTGACGGCGGTGCGCTCTGATACACAGCTGCATTTCTCTTTGGATCCTCGGTGGTTTTTATCCTCAGCAAAGCCCGGAACTGAGCCTGGAATGAAACAGAGCGGAGAACAAACGGAACGTACGGAGAGCGCAGTGAGATCCGCCGCTCAGCAGAGGGTGCCGCCGGCTCACACAATATCATGAAAGGCGCCGGTGAATGAAATGAAGCGTTTTATATGGAAAGTGCGGATTAAAGGGGGTAACATTGTTTCTGCTGCTGGTTACACGGGGGAGGGGCGCTCTTACCTCCTCCGACACCTTTTTCCAGTTGATTTTATACACGAAAGCGAGGAACGCGATACTCTGCAAGACCCCGCAGAGCAGGACCCCGATCCAGAACCCTGGGGACAGAGAACACGTCAGCCCACGTGTCGCTTCCCGGAGCATGGGAACACGTGACCCGTGACACCATCTCCTACCAATGATACCCATCCGCGCCGCAAACATCAGCGAAATGCCGACGGGGAGGCCGATGACGTAATAGCCGACGGCGTGGAAGATGGCCCCGATCTTCTGCCTCCCCGTACCCCTCAGGACGCCCCCACACGTGGCCTGGAACAGAGCAGATATTTACGGAGACGAGCGCTAACTGCCCCCCCCTTCCCAGGAGACCCTAATGTGTCAGCCGCCCCTGCCGGGTATCCTTACCACGCAGCCATCGAATAGGTGGGTCACCGCGTACACCGGAAGCACGTAGCCCACCAGAGCCACGATCCCCCTGCAGACATCGCAGAATAAAATCGGTAAGCCGGAGAGAAGCCGTAACCGACATCGGGAAAACGAGGTTACAACAAACATTGCGCAACACGAGTGCGGAGGGGACTCATGGCCTGGCTCTCGAGGGCCACGGGGGTCCGCATCATGCTAACGTTACATGCTATTTAGAGGAGTCCCCGATCCTGCCGACGCGCACTTACTGGTCAGACGTGAAGATGTAGCCAATCACTTCCTTCAGGCTGAGGAGGAGGATGCAGCAGCAGAGAGCAAGCGTTTCTGCAACGGGAATAACTCATTAACCGAAGCAAGCGGCACCGCGAGGGTCCGAAACGTCTTACCCCGGGGCGGCTGGGCAACTAGCCCAATAACAGAGCCCGATCCAGAAAATACCCCACCAACCAGGAAACAAACCCCGCGAAAACACAGACCCTTGGAAAGGAAGACCACGGAGGGACCTTGGAAGGAGTCCTTTCCTCTATAATGTTGGACAGAAGCGAGTAAAGTGCCTCGAGTGCCCGCGTTATGGAGAGCGCAGGGAGTGCTGCCGGTTACCCGTCATCAATAAGGAGACCGCTGTCGATTTCTTCGCTTGCTCCAGATCCCCAGCGCCAAGCGCATGGCCGACCCTGACCGCCGCCGCTATGCTTATCCCCACCGGCATCTGTAAAGTGGAGATGTTAGGACGGTCCGATGGTGCCGGCTGCGGGGTACGGCGGGCGGGGGCGTGGCCAGCAGACCCCTTATCGGTGAATTTGGGGAATTATCAATGAAAGCAGACCGGCCGCCGCTAACGAGCGCCACTCACCAAAAAGACGATGTTGGCCACCTGATACACCACTGCCTGCGCGCCGAGGTCCACCACGCCGATCACCCCTGGAGAAAACATGGAAGTTTGAGTACCGACCTAATAACACCCGTCAGCACCATGCGCACCAACAGCCCCGAGGCGGGACGCTGACCGTTACACCCGATCCTGATCCCTGAAAGCTTCCACCATGCGTGAAACGCCCCAAACGTGTCCCTTTAACTGACCGGCCAGGAAGATCCCGATCTCGAAAGTCCACCACTCGATGCAAAGCATTAACATGCTGGGGATCGCCAGATGAATGAAGGACCCCCAGTCCTCAAAGCACGCCGAAGACCACCCTACCGGCGAAAAGCGAGGTCAGCAATCAGTCGGAAATACAAGGTTTTTAACCGAATTCTAGAGCCGTTAACTTTTAGGAAGGCGAAATTGTGTGACGGTGTAGGTTGTGATGTCATGTGTTATGATGTCGTACAGTGTGAGGCCATACGCTATGATGTCATACAGTGTGACGCCATATATTATGATGTCATATGGTGTGACGCCATAGATTATGATGTCCTACAGCGTGATGTCATACAGCGTAACATTTAAATATAATAGGGGCACAACGTGTTGGAAGAATAGGGGCCTTCATACAAAATGAAATGTCTGGGAGGGTTTGGCCCCAGGCTGGGTTACTCCAGGGCAACAGGCAACGGGGGAGTGTGTGTATCCCCACCCACGCTAGCTCCACCCACGCTAGCTCCACCCAGTGCCAATCCCCACCAGCTCCACCCGCAGCCCATCCACACCCAACTCCACTCACTTCCCATACACGTCGGCTCCACCCACTGCCTAGTCGCACCAGCCCTGCAAAGAAAAGCTCCACCCACACCAGACACACCCACTGCCCATATACACGAGACGTGTGGTGTTTAGAGCCTGGACACACGCGTGATCGCGTGACGCACCTCCCCACGTGTCCACGTGAAGCTTCTTCCAGACGATATAAAGGAACAGCGACAGCATCTGGACGTACTGAGACAAGGTGTTCGCGCAGGCAGAGCCCCTGCCGAGGGAGGAGGAAACACTCAGCCACAGCGCTGCCACTTTCTGCCACACCTGTCAATCAACAGACCCCTCCTACGCTATTATCCGAGCCACGTGGGCGACTCTTCCTAATTGGCTGCTTATTCTGCTTCCCATTAAATCATTGTAACAGGTGCTGGACTCGAGAGACTATGCGGGATAAAAGTACAATAAATGCCCCAGCGTAAGAAGCCATAACCCCATCCCCCCCCCCCCGGGTAAGAAAGCTGCCCCCGGCCGGAGCTCCGTGCGGCTCTCACCCTCCCAGTGATGCAATAATCTGGTGAAACGCCGGCGGGGCCCCTGGATACGTCTTACGCAATAGAGAACCGGCTCTCGCGGACGCCCATCCTACCCCCGCGAGTGTATTGTGACCTTGGCAAACTCCTGAGGTGGTTGCTATAGTAACAGCCCAGGATCCCTGCCAGGATCTGGCTTGTGAAACCTGTGGGGGCAAAATGCCAGCAAAACGGGCATCCGCCCTTCTCCGACTTCACAGACCCAAGCGTTACAAACAATCTGCCCCCGGAGGGGTATTGGGGCAGAACCGGGGAGAGAAGGATTGCAGACCGCCCCAGGTGGGGGTCTCTGACGTGACCCCATGATCTAGGCTGTTACGGGGGGTCTAAAAAATTACTCGGAAGGCATCTTATTCTACTATTACCCTCTCAGATGTCGATGTACCCCTCCGGTACTCACATCACTCCCAGCCGCAGGACGTACAGGAAGAGGTAGTTGGTTAAGGCGTTGATGAGGTTTGCGATGAATCCGGTTAACACCTGGGGGAGAATGATCCCCTGGGGGGGAATAAATACAGAGAGAATGTATTAACCCCTTCAGAGCCCCCGCATGCTGATAATACCCCTGGGGATGAGATTGCCCCTCAAGGCCAAAACCAATCGACACCGCGGAGTGCAGGAGACTGAATCCAATGGCTGTAGTAATAATAACTGTTAGCCCACTCTGCCGCTTCGATTCCCTGTATCCACTACCTTTCCGGCGTTTAACGTTATTAGGCAGGAAACATTTTATGCAGGAAATTATTCAGAAACCTGTTTAGCAGATAAACCCCCGCCTGGCAGAAGTGCGTCGTGTCGGGGGGGGGGGTTTGTCTGCTTTATTTTCTTAGCGGTTATTCTGCTGATTCCACTAAAAGTTCTGTTTTCTGTTAATCTCGTGAAAATCTGGGCTTTATTAAAGAAAAATGTTATTCTAAGTTATAGTAAATATTAATGTGAGGCGGCCCCTGACCTCACGCAGCGCCTTCTTATTATTCAGGACCCCTAGGCTGCTATACAGCAATGAGGGCCCCTGAGCCTCTGTGTTAGATGCATTGAGAGGGCCCCTAGGCTTCTATGTAATAAACAGGGGCTCCTGAATCTCAAGCTGGGCTCTGTTATCCAGATAAGAAGACAGGAGACCCTAGGCTTCTATGTCATCAACGAGGGCCCCTGAGTCACCTTGAGCTCAGTTATCATTCAGATACATAGACGGGACCCCTCGGCATCTATGTCATAAATGGGGGCCCCTAAGTCTGTGTTAGATACATAGACGGGACCCCTAGGCATCTATGTAATTAAGGTGGTCCCTGACTCTCACGCTGGGCTCAGTAATTCCATAGATAATGTCAGAAGGAAACAAACGGTTAATCTGCCGTCTGTATTCTGCGCTCTTTAACCATTCGGGGGCTTCTCGCGTGGAACTTTCTAGAATCTCCTGCTTTCAGTGGGTTTTCCGCTCGCGGATTTACCTGGTTTTGCAGATATTTGGCCTGAAGCTGGTACAGAAAAGCCGCCTGGAAAGAAAAGAAATATTTACAAGGAGGTATTTGGGGCGCCTGCGGGGGGGGCTTCAGTGGGAATGCCCTGAAGTTGGCCGAGGAGCTTACAATCGGCGAGCTGGGCGGGTGCGCAGAACAAATGTATGGCGGTAATCGGCAGTAAAAACACCCCGCATCGGGGTAAATTATACGCAGAGCCCCTTATGCCCCAGAGATCTTATTACTACTGTATCCATTCCAAAGGATCCATTAACCCTTTCCGTGGCAGAGGGGGCCGGCAGCGCGCTGCCGTATTTAGACTTTCTCCAGAAGTCGCCCGTTTTTATAAACACATCTATTAACGCTGATTACCGGCAGCGCTGGGAGGAAGATCAAGACGTAAACCTCCGTTAATCTGAAAGGAGGACAGAAAACAGCATTGAACAAATCTCAGCAGTACCCATCCGATCAGACCCCCGAGACCCCCATATTCATTAACCCATTCATGTCCTGCACACACAGCGGGGGTCCCGGGTACAAAACACGAGGCAGCGGGGTCTTACCGAGACACCTCGGGGTCCTGTCTGAAGAGCCGCAGCACGGGCTCTGTGTTAATGAACAAAGCCCAGCAGGGAAAGCAGAAGAGCAACAGAATGAGGATCCCCCTCTGCAGGACGGTGCCCACCAGCCGCAAACTGCCTCCCCCGTAGATCTGAAACACACAGGGGGCAGGTGAAGTGCGGCGGGGACCCCCGATACGGAGGACCCCTAAAGAGATCGGCCCCCGTCACGCCTTTGTCTTCACAGCGCGCTGACAATTACCTGCGATATTAACGTGTCACAGGCCCCCGCCAGTCCGGCTCCCACCGCTATTCCCGTGATGTTTATCATCTGCAACCAGAAGGCGACAGATTCCGTTACGACATGCGCGATATTACGGGGATCGCTTCGTACATACAGATAACCCGCTGAGATAATCCAGAGAACCGAGAGCATCCGGGATCCCGCAGCGTGACCGGCGTAACGGATCAAAACGGGAGTCACGGAGACGGGGGACGCTTGGGGGGGGGGCTCTCAATCCTTACAGCAAACCAAGACCGGCGTCATCAGGACCGGGCGACAGGACTGGGAGTCAGGACCGGGAGTCAGGAGTCAGGACTCGGAGTCAGGACCGGAAGTCATGAGTCAGGACCGGGAGTCAGGAGTCAGGACCGGGAGACAGGACTAGGAGTCAGGACCGGGAGTCAGGACTTACCGCCACGGCCAACGAGACGGCATCGAGCTCCACCTTCCCAAGGTGACCGCAGAAAATGGTGCTAACGATACTGATCAGGAAATTCATCAACTGAGACAGAAACTAAAGAGACGTCCAGAAAAACCGTGTTACCACGGAAACCATTACACCCCATGGAGTAATAACCCCACACTGTATACAGTAATATAACCCC
>VKOC01000008.1:36406-66640 GCA_009364415.1 Spea multiplicata
ACACACACACATATATTACACACACATGTATAACTGGTAATTTAGCATTTTGTGATATAGCTTATGATGTCATAGGCTGCCTCGTATTAATCTTTTTTTCCCAGTATATGCCAGGAAAATGCTGTTTAAATAAAAGATTTTCTAATAATTAAATAAATAAATAAATGTGTGTTTCTGTCTATTTCCTGTAAATCAGAATAAATCGATGGAATTTGATTATTTTATTTTAATACAGAATGAGTGGAATGAGCCGCAGAAACCCCGCAGATTATTTCATATAATAATTCCATCCCGAACGGGGAAGAAAACAATATTATCAGACCCACAGGACGGCCGTATCCATTACTTTTATTTTCAAGAGAAGTTTTGTGGGAACATCAATGAAAAAACAATGAAAAGCCAAAGGTTGGGCAGAGATGGATGATTGGTTGGGTAGAGTTGGACGATTGGTTGGGTAGAGATGGACGATTGGTTGGTAGAGATGGAACGGACGGCCTTGGGTAGAGATAGACGATTGGTTGGGTTAGATGATAGACGATTGGTTGGGTAGAGATAGACGGTGACATTGTGGTAGAAGATGGGAAAACGATGGCTTGGGTATGAGTTGGACGCTTGGTTGGGCAGTAGTAGATAGACGATTGGTTGGGTAGAAGTTGGACGAGTTGGTTGGCGTGTAGAGTTGGACGAGTGGCTTGGGCTAAGATGATGGATCGACGGCTTGGGTAGGAGATGGACGACGGCTTGAGGTAGGATGGACGTTGTTTGGTGAGGATGGAGCGATTGGTTAGTAGTAGATGACGATTGGTTGGGTAGATACGACTGCAATTGGTTGGGTAGAGATAGACGATGGTTGGGTTGAGATGAACGACGGCTTGGGTAGAGATGGATGATTGGTTGGGGAGAGATGGATGATTGGTTGGGTAGAGATGGACGATGGCTTGGGTAGAGATGGATGATTGGTTGGGGAGAGATGGATGATTGGTTGGGTAGAGATGGACGATGGCTTGGGTAGAGATGGATGATTGGTTGGGGAGAGATGGATGATTGGTTGGGTAGAGATGGACGATGGCTTGGGTAGAGATGGATGATTGGTTGGGTAGAGATGGACGATTGGTTGGGTAGAGATGGACGATTGGTTGGGTAGAGATGAACAACGGCTTGGGTAGAGATGTTGGGACAGACCAGGGCTGGTATCGCTATATGGCACTGACCTGCGAATGGTTAGCGATAACAATGCTGTCTCCAACAAGTAGGGGCTTCTTTTTGAACACGTGAGGCCTCTGGTCAATTCTGGCCTGATGACGTTTATAGAAAACCACCAGAAAAGCGGTTACGTAGCACAGAAGAACACTGCAGAAGCAGAGGGCAAGGCCAACAAGCAGAATATACGGGTACTTATCGGGGGTGAAGTTCCAGCAGCCCCGGAACCATTCCTGAGTTATCTCCATGACGGGGAACTGGCCAAGGGGTTTTGGGGTCTCACACAGGGTCCTCTCATTTTCTGAAAGACAAATATGAATGATATTCTCTTTTTGCTACAATCTTAGAATTTAGGCAAACGTCACAAGGAAATCCCTTACCTTTAATTTTTGAGGCATTTTCAATCATCCAGGATACCAGATTTTGGATCTGACAGTTGCAGTCCCACGGGTTCCCGTCCAGTCTCAGCTCTCTAAGAGACGGCGCGTTCTTCAACAGCCTCCAGTTAAGGCCAACGAGGACATTATTGTGTAAATAGAGACTTTGTAAATGTACTAAACTTTCCAGAGTGCTTCCAGACAACGTGGATATCATGTTATTCCCCAGATTTAAGGTGGTCAACCCGGATAGGGGCGTAAAGACCTCTGGGCTGATGGATGTCAGGTGGTTCCCGCTGAGGTCCAGGTGGACCAGGTGGTGGAGATCTTGGAAGGCATGGCGGCTGATATCCTCAATCATGTTGTTCCTCAAATCCAGATGAATGAGGTTTGGGCAGCGGGAGAAGGCGAAGGATCTTAAACCCGATAAGTTGTTGTCCGCCAGAATTAAGGTGTGGGTGTCCTCATCTAGATTTTCCGGAACAAAATGAAAGAGTTTTCCTCTGCAATCGGTTTGTCCTCTGGAACAGTTGCAGACGTCGGGACATCCAGAAATGTAGAGGCTCTTTAGAGCTAAAACAGTCAAAAAGAACCATTTCCTCACAAAACGCTTCATCTCCTCCCATCCAAAGAATTGGGCTAAAAATTGGACTTTCGGTTGAAGCCTTCAGCAGAGGCCGAGCGGCGAGCGTCTTCTCCTCAGCCAATCCCGTGTTGGGGGTCCCAGCAATGCCAACGGTCTTAAAAACCGAGACAGATATTGAATATTTTGGTAAACGCGCCCCGGAATCGGCCTTTTCTGTCTTACGCTTCTTGTCAAAACGATCCTTTCCTCCTTAAACAAACAGCACCTGACGGGATCGGTAAATATTCACGCGGATTAATCAGGAGATTCCTTCATTGTTCTGCTGCGGACAAACACGGCTTTGTCCCAAGTAAAAAGTGACTGGGTGACGAGCCCGGGGGCCGGGAGGGCATGGGGGGCTGGGAAGAGCGTGAGGGGCCGGGAGGGCGTGGGGGTCCGGGAGGGCGTGAGGGTTGGAGGGCATGGGGGTCCGGGGGGGTGTGAGGGGCTGGGAGGGCCCGGGGGCGGGAGGGCATGAGGGGCCGGGAGGGCGTGGGGGCCAGGAAGGCGTGAGGGGCCGGGAGGGCGTGGGGGGTAATTAATATCTGTGTAGTATGCCCGGCATTTGGATTAAGGAACGCAGGTATTGGGTTTCAGGTATTGTTCGTCGGCTCAGGTATCCCTGTCGATAAAGTTCTGCTCCCTGATCCAGAGGGCGGCCATAATTGGGCTAATGGAGCAGCAGTGTGGAGCAATCAGCAGGCGCGTTACAGCAGTTGCTATGGAAACTGCTCTACATTCAGCACTCTTTTATAATTAGGGTCCAGGAGTCGGGGAGAGGGAGTGGAGCGCGGCCAGTGGCCGGGGTGAAGCGAGGGATCTGCCACCAGAGCTGTTTCCTCAGACGCACAGCGATGAGCACATTGCAGGGTTTTTTCTTTTACATTTTTTGCACATCAGTAAAATTAACAAATAATGCATATTTTTCAGTTCTGGGGGTTCACGTCGCGGCCCACGAGACCGACGCAGAAACCACGGGAACTCATAGCCCGGGGGCTCAATAAACATTTAATGTCGGAAATAACTAAAAACCTGAGTAATCAGTAACAGCGATAAGCCCACGGGGGGCTCGGACCACCTGCGCAGGGGGCAAAACCACGCGTAACCCTTTGTGGAGCAGCGCGCCAAGCGGTTACATTGTCAGTCAAGGTGCGTGATAGAGTATACTTCTGGACGCGCCGCGTGGCTCCGTGTCGCGTGGCTCCGTGTCGCGTGGCTCCGTGTCGCGTGGCTCCGTGTCGCGTGGCTCCGTGTCGCCGTCTGCCACGTGCAGCAGGATCTGCCCGGCTTTCTGCTCCATGATTGAGATTAGAGAAACCTCGTCGGGGGCCACGATTCCCGCACCTTGATCTGCAAACAAAACATAAAACTGACGTTATCTTCTCCTCTTCCTTCCCTGCTAATTACCCTCCTGCTCACTTTATTGCCCCGGCAGGGAGTGTAGAGTCTGATTAAAGGTTAACTGCCCTCCCCGCCTGCAGGAATAGCCCACCCGTGGTATATACGTGGCCCTGCGCGTGAATACTTTGCATGACTGCCTTCCATGACACGGGGGCAATTGGCTCTTCAGCATTTGGGGTAATGGCTCCTGCACAGGGGTATCAGGGGCGCTCCACGTCGTACCGGGACACGCCGGGACACACTTGCGGCAATCTTCATGGAGTTTTTGTTTCAGGCACCATCCGATACAATCCGCCACCGGGACGCCACAAACTAAAACAGAAAGAAGGGGTCAGGGCATCTGTGGCAGCGCCGCCACGTCCCGCAGTTACTGCACCCTGCGGGCCGAGCGCAGAGGGTTAATCATTCACCGAGGGAGCGACCGGCGGCGTCTGCCAACTCTGTGCAAACAGCCCTAACCAGGCCAGCCGTGGAACCCAACAGGCGCACCTTAAACCCCACGTTAAGCCTCCGTGTGGCAAATAGACGGGAACGGGGGGTGATGTGCCACGGAACCGCATCCTATCTGGGAACATGGAATGGGGCACGATGATGTTAATACAGCAAGCCTGGCGTGAGCTCGGGGCAGATACGATAATTATTTGTGGCATTTCCTGGGTAATTAGCTAATAATTTAAGTGAAACTGTTTCCAGGTTGGGTGGCCGTGGCACTGCTGGGTTCCCTCACCGGTGTTTCCGGACACGGCCCCCCCACACGCGTCTTACCTACTCCAAGAGACGTGGCGATGGACCCGCTACAGTGACAGGAAGGGACCGCCGAGGGTTTGGGGGGCTTCAGGCACTTGTTGCCATTGATGCCGTGAGCACAGACTGCGGGGGCAGAATATACGATTATTTCAGCCAATCAGAGCCTCATATAATCGGTAAACGGCCCCTCCATGTACTTTGCTTTCATCCATCGAATTAAAGCCCCATCCCGTGGCACGATGTTTGTTAAATTGCCCCCAGTAAAAGGAGGTGTTTGGCAAGTGGGGAGAAACGGATCTATGAACGAGTCTCTGGGGCAGGGAGTACCACCGAATGCCACATCCACCCCCCCCCACACACTACCTTGGGGCTATAACCGGTCATTGGCCGCCAAGGAGACCCTCGTAACAGGAGAGGGGCCGCAGTCCGAGGGACCCCTGTGGGCTTACACTAGAGGAGCCGGATACGTGGGCTGAGGGTAATAAATTGAATGAGACGGCGGTTAATCTCACTGTTAGGCCTGTAAGCCGTGGCATTGGGGCTGATCTCCAGCGCCGCTCTGGTGGTGAGCAGGTAGAACTGCGACTCTTTGCTGAGAATGGCGGAGCACAGACTCCTCGGCTGCAGGCAGGTCTCCTTAGCTTTATTCAGGTCGGACTCAGAAGGGAACGTGGCGGAGAGATCCCCCCGCAGACCCCGATCTGCAACTTCATCAAACCAGTCAGTATCTGGAGAAAGAGCAGAACGGGGGAAGGGCAGAATACCCTGGGATGCGGTGCGGGGCAACCTGGGGCATCAGAGAAAGAGAAATTGTATGCGGTGGCATTGGGGACGGCGGTCTTGGGGGGGGCGGAGGTCCTCGCTGGGGGGGCGGAGGTCTCGCTGGGGGGGCGGAGGTTCGCTGGGGGGGGGCGGAGGTCTCACCAAGCGGACTGTCACTGAAGCCCCATCTGGAGGAGCTGTCATGGGGGTCAGTACAAGCCCCTCGTGGGCTCCGGGGCCACACGCCGCACACTCACCCTCTGGGCATTTGCAGATAAATGGCTTCCTTTTGTCGCAGTCGCTGTCGGTCAGAATTCTCGCCACGCTGTTCATTTCCACGCAATCCTTTAACCCTCCGTCCGCCATGTCATTCCTCAAATACCTAAATGAAGTTAAACAAAAATGCTCCAAAATAACCAAAACGCTTCAAAATAACCCGAAATAACCAAAACCCCCAAATAACAAAAGCTTTCCACAATAACCAAAATGCTCCAAAATGTAACTACTGCCACCTCGTGGCCATTAAACAAACTTCACCCCCCCCAGACCATGAATCCCCCTGCCCCATAAGCTGTGCTGGGAAGGAAGCCAGTTGTCCCAATTTGCCCAGTTTGCCCAGTTTCAGTAACTGCCCCCTTGTGCTCATTATCTTCCAGGTGCTGCCACGGATTGCGCTCACCTGGACAGCTCTGCGCTGATCTCCTTGCCCGTCGTCCACACGAACACAGACTCCACGCTCCGGTCATTGAGTCCGGTCCATGCGGTCCCTTCAAACATGGAGGAGACGGCATCCTGCAAAGGGCCTAAGGTCAGGGCAGGAGAGGGACCCGCCGGCCGCACGGAGCAGAGGGGGTTAATCCGTGGCCTGCTCACCTTCTCCTCTGTGGACGCGAGATACAGAAGTCGCGTCTCTTTATAACTTTGACAGATCCGTCGGGCGTCTCGCCAGGTAACCTGCGCCACGCGCTCCACGTAGTAACAGCTCCCTCGCCAGTGCTGCCATCTTGGATCCGCTGGGCAGCGGCTTAATGCACCTTCAGGAAAGCACTGAGTTACGGTTTAACCCCCGGTTGGTTATTCATTAAAAGGCAGGCGATTTTAAAAGGAATTTTACTGAGAAAACACAAACTTTACCTTCTTTTCCCTCACAAACGAAGAAGGACGGGACGTGGCATCCTCTGGAGATCCGCTGCCCTGCGGGTGTGATGACGGGACAGGCTGACGCGGTCAGGACCTCATCGCCCATCAGCCTGCGTGGTAACCGTGCGTTACGAGAATACAGAACAAAAACTGCCAAGTGTCCACATTTAGTTTGGGCAGTCCCTGTTGGGATCCCTGTGTCCCTCTTCCCAAAGTTCCAGATCAGCAAAGCCCCACCCCCAGCCACACCTCTAACCAATGGTTTCCTACCAGTAGCCGGTGTTATTGCCGACCGGATCCGGTGATGTGCGCTCAATGACGTTCAGGATCCAGCTCTGGAACATACAGGAAGCCATTTTATAATATCTGCCCCCTGACCCGTCAATCAATAGATCCCTCCATCCCATCCATCTACCCCTCCATCCCTATCCATCCTGCCCATTATCCCCTCCATCCCGCCTCCATTCTCCATCTACCCCCATCCCATCCGTCTATCCCTCCACCCCATCAATCTACCCTCCATCCCATCCACTACCATGCCCATCCATCTATCCCTCATCCATCATCTACCTCCTCCCGCCCATCTACCCCCATCCACCCTCCCTCCATCCCATCTATCCTCCATCCCGCCCATCTACCCCTCCATCTACCCCTCCATTCCCGCCGCATCTACCGCCTCCAATCCCATCCATCTACCCCTGCCATCCCATCCATTTATCCTCCATCTCCATCTTACCCATCCATCCATTATCCCTCCATCCAATCCATCTATCCCTCCACCATCCGTCTATCCCTTTCCATCCCATGCCATCTACCCTCCATCCCATCATCTACCCCTCCATCCATCATCATCCCTCATCCATCCATCTACCTCCATCCATCCATTCTACCGGCTCCATCCATCTCAATCTATCCCTCCATCCCATCCATCTATCCCTACCATCCCATCCGTCTACCCCTCCATCCAATCCATTTACCCCTCCATCCCATCCATCTCTATCCCTCATCCCTCCTTATCCCTCCATCCCATCCATGCTATGCCCTGCCATCCCATCCAATCTACCCCTCCATCCATCACTACCCTCCATCCCATCCATCTATCCCTCATCCCATCCATCTATCCTCCTCCTCCAATCCCTGCCATCATCATCTACCCCTCCATCCGCATCTACCCCTCCATCCATCCATCTATCCTCTCATCCCATCATCATCGCCGCCCATCTACCCTCCATCCATCATCTATCCCTCATCCCATCCATTTATCCCTCCATCCCCTCCATCTACCCCTCCATCCCGCCCATCTACCCCTCCATCCCGCCCATCTACCCCTCCACCGGGTCCCGCACTCCGTCGCACCGTTTCCTGCTCTGTATCCAGACTCATCAGGCTGGTTTCCCGGAATCTCCCGCAGAAGATCTCCGCATCTCGCCCCGTTTTGGCCGCCGCCGTCTCTATGTAATAACAGCGCCCTCTCCAGAGCCGCCACAGGGTGTTGGGACACAGAGCGCTGGTCAGTGCTGGGAAGAGAGGATAATCGCTGACGGCAACGGCAGCTGCCCCGGCCGAGACGGTGCGGTAAAGGCCGTCGGTACAGCCGGTGAATGCCGCCGGTAACCCTCACCAAAGTCGCAGTCCTCCAGCCCCTGCGCGGCGCAGCCCTGCGTCCCCTGACACTGTCCCTGCATTGAATTACACGCCAATCCGCTGAGACACACGGCGCACCGCTGAGCGCACCGGGGGCCAAAAAAGCCCTCTGCGCAGGCTGGAGGAAAAGGCCACATGAAAGTATTTACCCCCTCAGTATCCCTGATACCCTCCCAGGGCGCCCAGCAGGTCACATAACATGTGTGGTGTTAGTATGTGTGTATACTAAGCATGAGCATGTATTAGTGTCAGCATGTGTGTAAGTGTACGGTGTTAGAGGGAGCGTGTTAGCGTGTTAGAGGGAGCGTGTTAGCGTGTTAGCGTGTGTTTTAGTCACTTTAATTTCCTTTACCTGATCTCAGGAAAGCGACGTCCGCCGGCCGCTTGCTCCTTACCAGTTCCGTCCCAGTAACAGGGAAATATTTCCCATTCCACAGCGTGACTCCGGTGCATTGTGGGATGTGGGCCAGACAGCCCATGCGCGCAGGTCTCAATAGCGTGTGACCCGCCGTGGTCTGCGGCAGCGGGTGAAGGATCCCCATCCCCCGGTACTTCTGGAAAATGCTTTGAACTGCAAGGAAGCAGAAATACCCGTGTAACGTGTGCTCCACGGCACAGGCCCCCCCACGTGTGCGAAACGCAGAGACACCCCGATAATTCTTACCCGACTGCTCACACACCCAGCCCTTGGGGGCCAGACAGTGCTGAGCGGCCAGCGACCCCGGAGAGGGACTCAGGTCCACGCAAAACGTGTCCAGCATGGACCCGAGGGGAGCGATGGAGAACCTGAACATACAAAGAACATACGTGATTTATTAACACGCAACACAGCAGCAGCATGATTTGTGGACTCGGCGTGTCTGCCCAAAGCCGGAGGGAGTTTCGGGGGTCCCCGCTGCTGAACGTGGGGCCGTTTTCTGAAACGAGGCAGCATTAAAGTCAAGAAACGACCCGGAATCAGGGATCCAACTTCTGGAAACACTTCCTGCAAGCCATCTCCGCGTGGCGGATTTAACGTGGCGGGCGGATTTAACGTGGCGGGCGGATTTAACGTGGCGGGCGGATTTAACGTGGCGGGCGGCAGAATCCGGTGTATTTTACTTTACCAAGAAGCCGAAACGTTGGCCTGGCGTCCGTCTGCCCAAATCCATATCATCCCCCTGGTGGTCGTGCTCAGCCCAATCCACATCCGGGTATTTATCACGGAGGAGACCCATTCCTGCGCAGAAACATCCGTGTAACCGTTACACATGAAATACTTCACCCCATGACTACATCCAAGTACCCTGCGGTGGCTCAAGGTTTTTAGGGGTCCTAAACAAATAGATTTATCGGGGGCCCACAAGACGTACAAATTATTGCGGATACGGAAAGGACTGAGAAATAAGACGTGAGGGGCCCCTTAGATCCTCAAAGCGCTGCTCATGGCGCTCGGACCTTCTCCTCCAGACTGTCAATGGTGAGGAGCCGGCTTTCCCGATACGAGGAACACGAAGTCTTCGCAGCGCTCCAGGTCCGGGTCTCGTTCTCCTCCGACACGTAATAACATCGCTCATCCCAAAACCACCATCCCGGCTCCTGCGGACACTCCACACTCACTGCCTCTGCACAGACAGACGGACATCATCATCAGGCGGGCAGCTCCGCGGGGGAGGGGCTTATCTCAGTAACACAGGCATAATATCTATAAATGAAGTGATCCATTATACACTGGGATATATTTTACCATTAATCTGCACCTCATTCTTACCCCGGCGGGGGGTAACGAGGATGGGGTAACGAGTGGGGATTGCGCTCTTACTGAGACAGCCAGACATGCGCAGCCCAGAGATGCAGGTAACGAGATTGTCGCAGGCGCCGGTTACTGGGTTGCAGGCCACGCCGTCGGGGCACTCGTGGCACACATTGGAGCACTTTATCCCGTAAAATCCTAGAGCGCAGGCTGCAAAGGACAACACGGACGCTGAACATCTGCGGCCCCCACAGCCGGGGCCCCTCTTCATACCCGTGGAGCTCCTGATAATGGACTTACCGGTCTTCACATACGCCCTGACGGGCTCAGATCTGGAGGCCACCATTTTTGTGCCACGGACCAACACAAACTCTCCCTCCCGCTCGGTCACGCCGGTGCAGTCCCCGGACTCCAGAAGGCAGACTTCCTGCGCGGTGACCAACGTGTCAAACGTACCGGACGTGAGATTTAACGGCATGAGCAAGGCGTGGCCTGGATACTCCCGAAACAAGCCCACCGCTGGCAAAACAGCATGACATCATCACTTCCCATCACGTTTGGCTCTGTTATTACATCATACATCATTTTAAGGTTCATATCTGGATATCGCGTGACAGGGGCCCGGCGTGAGACCGCGTGACAGGGGCCCGGGGTGAGACCGCGTGACAGGGGCCCGGGGTGAGACCGCGTGTCCGTCTCGTACCTTCGTCCCGTTCACAGACCCAGGGCCTGAGGACTCCGCAGTCTCCCTGTGAGACCAGTTTCCCGGAAGGACTGACCTCCGCACAACCACTGGGACCGTCCACGACCTCGCGGAGCCTGCGAGGAGAAGCCACGTGTCCCGCTAAACACTGAACCATCAAGTGATTTACAGGCACATCACATGTAATTGGCGTGTACGTGTATCGCGTCACGTGACAGGAACAAGGAAACTACATGTGCTCTGGGATCCTAACTCCCATTGGAGGTTAAATGAGGCGGCCTGAGGAGCTGATTATTTACCACGCTGCCGATACATCTGCCGGTGGCCCGTCTCCCCAGCTCCACTGCCGGTCCTTATCCTCATCGTTCAGCCCCGTCCAGCTACTCTCTGAGACCACGGCCGAGATCCACGCCTAGACAGGATTATTCAGACCGGTAAAGCCCCTCGGCGCCGGGGTATCTGCCGGTTCATTCATACCCCACGCATTCCGTACCTTCTCCTCTAGGCTGTCAATGACTAGGAGCCCCGTTCCTTTGTAGCGGTTACAAGCCACCTCGGCCGCCGACCACGATTTCCGGACTTCCGTCTCTACGTAGTAACAGTGACCGGACCACCACCACCAGCCGGTCTCCGGGGGGCATCTAGCACTGACCAAGCCTAGAAACGGGGACACTGCATGGATTTATTGGGGTCCTGGGAGGGGTAGATCCCCCACGCGGCGACCACGAGGTGCAGAGGAAGGCGGTCGGTGGATTCCCTACCGTAGGCGCAGGAGAGGGAGAACCTCCGGACGCAGCGCAGGAAGCCGTCGCAGGACCCCGTCCCGGGGTTACAGATCTGTGTCCTGTGGCACGGGGGGCACCGATCTTTACAGTTATCTCCAAAATACCCCGCGGCACAAGCTGGAAGTTAGGACTTTGTGTGAGACGCGGACTCTGGGAACCCCGGAACTTCCCCGGGACGCCATGCTGATCCGTGTCATGGAATCCGTACCGGTCTTGGCGTAGAGCGTGGCGCCGGATCCAGGGCCGTCGGTGATCGCTGTGCCGTTCACACAGAAATACGCGTCCTTTAAACGGACGACGGCTGAGCAGTTGGCGGCCATCAGGTAACAGGCGTCCTGCGCCTCTGCCAGCGACGTCCACGGGGAGGAATCACTCTCAGAAATCACCAGCTTGTCTTCATACACGGCGAACGCGGCGTCTGCAAAGTGACGGAAATGCACACGGGAATCGTCAGCGTGACCCGCGTCCAACAGGCCGGGTCTGACGTGCCTGCGCTGGACACTCACCGGCCGGCCGCTCACAGATCCACTCAGTGACTGGGGGGCATTGGAGGGCCCCATCCCCCCACTGATCACTGACCCCCATCACGCAGTCCTGTAAGACAAGGAGCCACGGGGTATAACGTGAGAGAGAATCCCACCCATAACATGTAGCGTGACACAGATCCGTGTAACCGGCTCCTCCGGGAGCCCAGGTCGTGGCCCTCACCGTATCCTGCAGGAGCTGCGCCTTGGCCTCGGCCCCCAGGAATCTCGCGCACGCGGAATCCGCCTCGGCTTTGGGTATTCTCCCCGCCACGTGGACACAAAACCCGGCGTGGAAACTCCATCCACGGAATGGAGGGCATTTGATGTGGTAAAACACTGCGGAGTGGGGTGAGAAATGTAACCCCCGTGGGGTGAGACCGCAAATGTAGAAGCCCCGGGGCGCAGTAACCTCATCCCTTTGGCACTCACCTCCGGTGTCGCTGCTGGGGTCTTTCCGGTAGAAGATCGTCCCATCGCACCCACCGATGCCGGGGTTACACTCCAAACCGGCCTGGCACACGGGGCACCGGGACTGGCAATCTGCCCCCGACATCCCGGCCTGGCAGCCTGAACACAGAGAGGGGGTAACTAGTATCAGGTGCTGGTAATTATTACCCACAGAGAGGGGTAACTAGTATGGGGTCCCTGAGATACTTGCGTGATTTTATATAGGTAGCTGCACCGCTGTCCTCGCCGGGGTCCTCCACATTTGCGATGTGGGCTCCATAGAAGAGGTAATGGCGGCCGCGCATGGAGACCACCGCCGAGCACCCGGCGCCGAGCACCGCGCAGAACTCCTGGGCAGACTTCAGGTCGGAGTAAACGGCGTCGGCGGCGAGCGCGCCGTACAAATACTTCCCCCTCAGAGCTACGAAGAGGTCTGTGAAGACAGGGAATGTTTCTGCGCCGGCTGGAGATCAGATATTTGCCCAGAAGCGGGGGTCTCGCAGGGGAACGCACCGCTCCGGGGGGGCACTTCACACACCGGCCCCATCTGTTTGGCGCAGTCGCTGTCCGCCCAGTACCCGACGGGCGTCATGGCCGCGCAGTCGTAGCGCTTCCTGTCCGCGCCGGACGCAAACAGAAACTGCCTGGAACAGAAGAGTTAACGGCGAGGTTAGTGGCCGGGGTCCGCGGCCCCCTCCCCCGCTTTATACCGGTGCAGCGAGGGGTGTAACGGGGATCCGTCCGGCCACACGCGCTCTCCTTCCGTGACGAGGTCGTTGAGTCCGATCCAGCTGCTCCGCTTCAGGAACGTTTTCAGCCACTTCTGGGAATAGAATCCGAATCCGATCCGTTATCCCTCCCCACCGGGTCCAAGCCGGATGTTACCCAGCTTACTGCCCCTGCGGCAGGTAATGGGGGGGACCCATGGATGGATGAGCGCCCCAGGTGAGGTATACACACAAGTACCACCCCCCATTAAATAGGCGGTGCGGGAATTACGGGTGGGGCATGACTGGGGAGTGGGCGGGGTAATATTTAGCCACTCCCACTCACCACCTTGTCCGTGTCATTCAGGGTGATGAGGTCAGCGCCTGCGAACCGCTGACAGAAGCCGCGGGCGTCCAACCAGCTGAGGGCGCTCACGGGCTCAATGTACACGCAACTGCCCCGCCACTGCCTCCAGTTCTCCGCCAGCGGGCAGAGGGCATCTGAGGACAAACAAACCTCAGACGCACGGCGCCACCCTGACGCGTGCGAAACGCGTTGTCTGCGGAGCCGGGGGAAACATACCGTCCTTCAGCTCAAAATACAGCGAGGCTGCAGAGCATTTCTCCAGCGTCACCAGTTTGCCGGAGCGCCGGTACGACAGGCAGAACCCGCTGGGAAGATTCTGGATTCTCCCGTCAGGCAGCAGGCGAAACGCGCCGGACGTCTTTCCTTCACAGTCCGGAGTCATCCGGATTTGGTTGGAAGTAAAAACCTGAAACAAAAATATGATTTCAATAAATGAGGTTAGAAAAACGCGGGAATTCGGGGTTAAGAGCAATAAATGACCTAGTTGGGGGGTTACATCGTGTCACATGTTACATGTTGCAGTGATGTTGAGCATGCTACCGAGATGCGATGATGCTAAGCGTGTTACCTTGATGCGGGATGCCATGATGCTAAGCGTGTTACCTTGATGTGATGATGCTAAGCGTGTTACCGTGATGCCATGATGCTAAGCGTGTTACCGTGATGCGGGATGCCATGATGCAAAGCGTGTTACCGTGATGCAGGATGCCATGATGCAAAGCGTGTTACCGTGATGCGATGATGCTAAGAGTGTTACTGTGATGCGATGATGCTAAGCATGTTACCGTGATGTGATGATGCTAAGCGTGTTACCGTGATGTGATGATGCTAAGCGTGTTACCGTGATGCAGGACGCGGGAATCATGATGTTCCTGAGTCTCTCGTTCTGCTGCAGAGCCCAGAAGGAGTTGTTGACGCATTTCGCCTGCACGGCCTCCATGTACACGGATAAGGTGGTGGAATTCACACACATGTGGGCCGATGCACCCACCGAATACAGCAATCCAAACCACATGAAAGGGGCGTCTGGAACCAAAAACACGGAGAACCCTGAAAACACTGCCCGCGTGAGACAGACACGGAGCGTGAGCGAGCGTCCTCACCGTTACTCTGCCCCGGAGACATCACTCGGACGGCTCCGCGCTGCTTGCCCACGAATGACCTCCAGCCCACCACGTTTCCCGGGAATTGCCATTTGGTTTTGGTTGATGCCAAAAGTCTGAGGATGCGCGGCGGGAGGACGGTGTCCCAGAGGTTCATCTCGCTGATGTCTCCAAAGAAGGCGTTTGCGAGCCGGACCCCACCTTAGATGAAGTGCAGACGGTGAAAGGACCACCGGGCGAGCGGGGCATCACGTGACATCATGCGACATAACGTGACATCACGAGACATCACGCAGAACCAAGAAGAAATTTTCCCACCTTTTTCAGTTTCCTCAAATTGTCCCAAAACAAGAGACCCTCCGGCAGAAACTCCCTTCTTCTGGAACCGCGCGGCGTCGACATAATCAGGAACCCAGGGGAATCCATCGATGAAGACCAAGTACTGGGGGGCAGAGGGGTCATTGGAGACCAGCAGGGCGATGTGATGCCACCTCTCGTCCAGGAGCTTTCCGCGGCTCCCACTCAGCACAACGGATCTAGAACACAAAGCAGATCCGGAACACGGCAGGAAGAAGAGGTATCAGTGATCTAGAACACGGTTAGAAAACATCTCAGTAACAAAGTGTTATCATCTCCGTGAATCCTGCTCCCTGCTCCCCCCACCTCGCTCCTCTCTCCTCACTCCCTGCTCCCCGCTCCTCTCTCCCCGCTCCTCTCTCCCCGCTCCTCTCTCCCCGCTCCTCACCCCTTCAGACGGAGCTCCAGACCCGCAGGAAACAGCGTGAAGAGAGCGAGTTCGGCCGGCCGGCCCTCCACCGCGTAGCTGCAGATACACATGGCGGGCGAACCGGCGGCGCCTTTAATCCAGACCCCCAGGGTGAAGCGCGTCAGGTATGTTTCACTGGCGCGTTCCAGACGCGCATAATTATCCCGAGCACCGACGCAGCACGGGAAGCGCATGTCGAAAGAGCCGCGGAACCCTGCGCAAGCGGGGAACCAAAGAAAGGGTTAATGCGCTTAATACCGGGAGACAAACCCCCCATTAATAAAATTCCATTTATCTCGCCCAACCCAACAAATCTCTGTCACCATCCGCCGTCCCCTTTAGAGAACACAGTGTCATTCAGGGCCCCCGGGGGCCAGTTTTCTCACCCGAAGACGCCCAAGAGACTCGGGCCCCGGAGACCTCAATGTGAGTCACGGACTTGAAGAGGGACTCGTGGCTCCCGGGGATGTTCAGGTTCTCCTGGTAATTGACGTAACTCTTCACGTTTGACGGGAATACGTTGGCGCTCCATATAAAAAGGGCGTCAGCGGGGGTCGGGGGGCCGTCCGGCGCGGCCCCTAACCGGGACACGGCGTTTCCAGATACCCCAGCGGAGCTTCGGTTTAGGGTAATCAGGAGGAGCGGGGAAGAAAGCGGCGTCTCCTTGAAGGCGATACTGCAGGAAGAATTCACCGGCAGGGTCAGGAGCAGGTCCACGGCGGAATGCATGGCGAGACCCCCGCTCACCGGCAGGAGGGTCGGGGGCTCCGGAGAGCAGGAGCCTGGAAATCCCGAGCAGGAAAGAGTTAACCGAACCCCGAGGTGGGGTATTTGGGGTAACGCTGGGGAGCCTGGGGCCACTTGGGGTCATTTAGGTGAAAGGATGGGAAAGAGTTAAGAATGAGACCCCCGAGGAGCTCACGTGTTTCGGATTTACAGATGAAGCCGGTGGGCCCCGTGGCGGCGGCGCTCGTGCATTTGGTGGACGTCCAGGTCCCGTGCAGAGAGGCGTCACCCGGGTTGAGGGACATCATAGCGCAGAATCCGTCCCGGTCTGACACGGCTGTACCTGCGCAGCGCAGAGTCGCACTTCAGTGCAAAGTGCGGCGAGTGAGTGGCGAGTGTGCGGCGAGTGTGCGGCGAGTGTGCGGCGAGTGTGCGAATTGACGTGGGCCGCAGCGGTGCCGTGGCAGGCAGCGCACACGATGCTCCGGTATCACACGTCATAGAACACGCGATGCTTCTCTGGAGGCTCATTTCCCACATGTGTGTCACCCCTTCTCGTACCGCGTGCTGTAAGCGTGGCCCCCGGGGCAGAACATACGTACTGTTACCCCACAGGAAGAAGCTTGCGGAGGAACCGTCAGCCCAAATCCAACTGGAGTCAAACTGGAGACCCAGCCACATGTTCCACGCGCCAACAGCAAGTGCATCTAGAGGGAGCAATTAAATGACATCTGAATGAATGCAGACTGGGGCATCTCCATGACAACGGCACTGATACCCCAAACATTTCATATCTGAAACAGAAGTAACGCAGGGGCTGCTCGGTGGCTACGGACCACTGAACTCCAATAATATATATAAATGCCCCGCCGCCGCGGCCCGGGAACCTCTCACTAATTAATTGCCCCAAACTGATATTTAGAGGTACAGCGACCAGCGTCCAGATCCAGAGGGGAAAGAGTTAACGCCGCAGGCTGCACCTGGCAACGGCTGTGCGCCGGGGGCTATAAACGCAGCTCTGATGGCGTAGGGGGCAGATGGACAGGGCGGGGGCAGGAAGAGCGCTGGAGGGGCAGTTGTAAGGGGAGTTCAGTACGGGGGGGCTAGACGGGGGGATCCGGTGGGAAGCTCTGCGATCGGCTCGCTATTAACACAAACAGCGCAGACCTTGGAGCCACCGCGGCCCCCGAGACTAAACATCCGATTCACGGAAAACTCGCATTCCTAGAAATGGGGGAAATGCGCTGGGATTCGTTAACCCCCTCAGTGCCGGGGTGAGGGGCCGTGACGGGGCTTCTAACGAGTCCAGCACCAAACCGGGGCTTTTAGGAGCCAATCGGCTTCAACACTAAAAAAATCATCTGCATTTACTTTTCATGAATGAAAGGGCTCCATGGCTCCGCCTCCTTTATAACTCCGCCCACCGCACCCGACGCGTTTAACAGGCTTGCATGATCTGCGCTACAGAATGTGTTGGCGTTTTATAAGTAAGTGAGTGACGATCACCTGCGAGAAATGAGTTCTCCTCCTCGTCGGCCACGCTGGTCAGGACCCCCCCGGCGCTGCGGCAGACCCCGGCGGCCTCCGGCCACGTTTTGGTGTCAGAAACGGTAGAAAAGTGAAAATGGTAACACATGGAGCGAAACGTCATCTCGATGCCGGACGAAACTGGGCAATAAGAAATATGGGGCATTAGGGCAGAAATGTGCTTAGCAGTTACCCCCACCTACCTCCCCGGGGATGCTCTGCGTGTAGCAGATTGTAAGCTCTTTAGACCAGCCCGCCAGCGCCTGTATTTTTGTTGGTGCCCCACTCGCCCTCACTGGAGGACCTCCCATACATCTCAGCAAGCCCCCCAGACACTCCTTACCCAGGTAAACGGCTAAAATCAGCTGCAGCGAGATGCCCCCAATCCTCCGGCACCAGCGTCGCCCCATCTGCCCCTGGGAGTAAATCACAAGTTTAGGATTTCGGAATGACAGAGGTTAATTATGGCAGACACCCCCTCCCTGTCTCCCAGATAAGGGGGGTGAGAATGTGCTGCGGGGGTAGGGCGGGTTTGAGGGTGTGGGGGGGGCGGGGTATGTGAGGGTAAATAAATAGCTGGGAGATCACAAACACAGAGCAACGCGACGCGAGCACAGGTGCCGGGAGCAGGTGAGAAATACAGGCAGCACACGGCGTGTTACATGTCACGGGGGCCGGCGTGTTACATGTCAAGGGGGCCGGAGTGTTACATGTCACAGGGGCCGGAGTGTTACATGTCACGGGGGCCGGCGTGTTACATGTCACGGGGGCCGCTTGGCCTGATGTGTTTTTTATCACAAGGGGGTCTGGCCCAGCGCTCGCCCTCACCTCGCCCCGCGCTCCCCCACACCTCGCACTCGTCCTGAGGTACACCTTACACTCGCCCTGCGCTCCCCCTCACCTCGCACTCGCCCCGCGCTCCCCCTCGCCCCATTATCTGGGCAGCTTGGATTATTATCAGAAGGTCGGCTGCGGCTGTCGGTTTATTTCCATAAATCTAGAAATGTCACTTTACTGCATTCCTGAACCGCATTGTATTTACCCCATGGGGCAAATCCTGCTTCCAGCCAACAGCCCCACCTGCGCAGGTTCTCACAGAGATGCCCCCAACATGCAATCAAAGCAGGGGATGCTGCAATTATCTCAGGGCATCGGGGGCAGTTGGTTGGGGTCTCCAGATGGGATTCTCAGCAGTAAGGGGCAGATGTGTTTTATTAACTAGGCAGATTACCGGGGTAAAGGGGTATTCTCACCCTGATCAGATCTTTAGGGCAAACGGCTACATCCACAGTCCAAGGCTTGCCCCTCATTGGGGAACATAAAGCGAGTCCGTGGTCTCCGTCACTCACCGCGATTCTCTCCTCAGGACCCCTCGGCCGGCCAGGGCTGGAGAAGCTCCGTGATAGACCTCATCCTCCTCAGAGAGAAGGACCTTCCGACCATGGATGGTGAGGAGGTCCAGCTGCGACCCCATCCGGCGTCCTCGAGGAGGGTGACTTTGAAGTTTAAGGACGTGTTGGGTGGGTTTTGGGCACGTGGGACCCCCTATCTGCCCCGCGCCGAGGGTGGCCTGTCAGAGGAGCAGCCCGGTTCTGGGTCCGGTGCGCGTCGGAAGGTCCTGCTGGCTGCCGGGGTCATCGTCTTCGTCTCGTTAACGGTTCTTCTGCTTCTGTGGAATTATAAATGCATCGTCGTCGACCGGCTCTGCGAGGGGAGCCGCCAGATACTCGCTCCCATTTTTGAAGACGATTAGCGCTCCTGGCCGGTCCGAGTCTCCGCTGGGGGCTTCCCCCCAATATCGGGGTCTCCGCTGGGGGCTTCTGCGATGTCTGGGGCCCAAAGGTTTACGGGGCCCGGTCTCCTGGTTACGCGGCGCACGGTAATAAAAGTCATTTCTCTGCCAGCCGACGGATTCCCGCATTTTGTACCCCGGCGAGGGGCAGTTCCGTTACTAGAATATTCCGTACTTCTCTTCATCGTCTTTTATTTTGTCCCCGCGATGAGATTCCTCCGCTTACTAAAATGTTTTGTACAAAGTATTAGCGACGGCCTGTGGGGCGAGTGTTAGCTCTGCGGATCAGTCGCTGGCTCCTATGGGCTGATGCACCTCAGAGGGGCCGCAGGAATCGCGAGCACCGGTGGTTAGGGAGCGGGGGGCAGTTTTATTGGCCCGTTGCCGAGGGCGTCTCCGGGGGCATCGGGCTTTATTCAGGAAGTTATGGCTTCCTGCCGTCCGGCTTAATGGACATTTTATGACGAGCGCAATGACTTCATTGGACGCTGGGCATTGCCCATGGTTACAGAACCGCAGCCGGGCAACCAGGGAGCAGGATGCAGCACCAAGCGATATATGTACCCATTGTACAGCGCTGCGGAATATGATGGCGCTATATATAAAATAATAATTATTTACTGATTTATATCGCGCCATCATAGTCCGTAGCGCTGTACAAAGGGTAGAGAGAACATAACAACAATTTAACTTACAGAACAACAGGCGAGGAGGGCCCCGCGCACAGGAGCTTACAGTCTAGAGAGGGCAATATCCTTAAGTATAACTGGTTTTGCCCCACCGATTTACCCATACGGGGGGCTATAGACCCCACGGGAACAACGAACGAGCGACCCCAGAGCTCGCAATCAAACTGCATGTACCTGACTCAGGTGCCCCGAGCTCCGGGAATCCCCCCGACCAACTGTCACTTTCTGCTACCATAAATCTCCTAATATATGGACAGACTGCCATCAGAAGCCAGTTAACCCCTCAGTATCTGCAGGTCAGACCCACCCGAGACGTTATAAATATTATTAAAGATATCACATTATCTCCATAATAATAGCCGTTACTCTAAAACACTACATGCCCAAGGCAAACACGCGCTATACACACGTGTTCATACTTCGTAAACACGGATCTAATACACTCATAACCATTGATATAGCTGCCAAACATCCCGGTTTAGTTTGTTCAGTCCCTCTCCCAAATTCCTAATGCTGGGTACGAGGCTCTCACAGGGTTCAACAGCCCTAAAACCCCTGACAATGAAAAGGGGCAAATAAAACCCATTATTCTAAATACCCCACTCAGCTACCGGAAGAGCCCGCATCTAACCGTACCTCGTCCTCAATTAACCCTCTGCGCCCGCGGGAAATGCAGTTACAGAACCCCTTCAATCAGCGCAGGTTTGGTGTAAAAGTGAATTACGGCGCCGAAACGTGAAACCGGACACAAAGAAAAGACGGCAGGCAGGACGGGGGTCGAACCGTTTTAATATCGGAACGCCAGGCGCCCAGCAATAAATCAAATAACCCGGGAGAAACGAGCGGGGAGGGGAAGGGGTTAAACCGGAACTTCATGAAATGCGGGAAAGCGGCTCCATTCTGTAGGATCTTTAGGAAATATCGGGCCGGCTTTAGTTTGCTTCGTCCGCCTCGTCCTGCAGCCTGCAAGAGACAATTTCCAAGCGGCCGTTACACTTACACAGAGCGTCACCGGGGGCCGCCAGTCAGAGGGGCATTAACCGCTAAATCACGCTTAAAAGGGACGTCCGAGAGAATCTCATAATTATGGCAGATGCTGCCCCGTCGCAAACGGCTGACACCCCCCAGGGACTCGCGGGGACCCCGTAACCTTCTCCCCGAGCCGCATCATACAGATCATTCTATAGATTTCATTCATTCACTCACAGCGGCTTCTCCGGGCAGAACTCATCATTCATTTCAGAAAATCTCCTAGAAAAACGAGAAAAAAACTGCAATAAATGGAATGCTCTTCGGACACCATGTGGAGTAAGAGCGGCGTGTCAGTGGCGTGTCAGTGGCGTGTCAGTGGCGTGCCAGTGGCGTGCCAGTGGCGTGTCAGCAGCTCATTTCGCATTTACCCCCAAATCTGCAAAGCCCCTACAGCGATGGTCATTTATCTAGTGATGTCAATCAGGTCACTTGGGGCGTTTTTACCCCAACCCTCCAAAACGCGACAGCCGAAGCCCCCAAGACTTACTGTGAATGGAGGTCATCTTCGGCCGGAGGGGGGCTATCCCTGCAACGCAAAATAACGAGAGGTTATTAAGGAATAAAAGCCCCAATAAAGTCATGGGCTGTGACCACCCCGCGTGCCGCTGCCGCCGCTCTGAACATGCGCAGATTCGGTGATCCCACCGGCTACTCACCGCGTGCTTTTATCTCGGTAATTCACCCAAATGATGACGGAGAGCAGAGCGAAGACAGGATACAGAGCGAGCACCGTCATGGACACGAAAATGATCCACTGGCTCTGATCAGACATCACGTTCCGGCAGTCGCACTTCCCGAACACTGCAGGGGGACAGGACGCCATTACAGACCCCCCATCTCGTCACAGCCGGGGGGCGCAGGCTTCGTGCCAGCCCTTTAAATAGCGTGGATACCACTAGTGGGAGCTGCGGGGTTAACTCCCAGCTGATTAGGGTTACTGGTCTGGAGCAGAACCCGTTACAATGCAGGGAAATCCCTGCTTGCAAACAGGTGTCTGTGCGGATGTAAAGTGAGTGTGAAGCCCCCAAACTATGAAAGGACCGTGGGGGCCGAGACACTTGTGTCCGGGGAAGGGGAGCTTTACCTGCGGTGGAGGGAGGCTCGAGGGATGTGAGGTTTTCCTTGCCCTCCAGAACCTTCTAAGGAAAGAAAAGAAACTCCTTTAGCCCCACGAGTCCGGCCACTGCGCAAAGAGAAGACCTCGGCTATCGGCCCGTCCCGGAACCCTGCAGGGTGGTCCGGGTCCTTCTCCCGGGGGAATCGAGGACTTACCCCTTCTGCCGCCACCTCGCCCTCATCTGGACCCACCGCGGGGGCAGAAACGGTCGTATCTTCTAAGTAGTCGTGCGGCTCAACCGTGCCATCCTCCCGGGGGCTTCCTGGGAAACGGAAGAACAATTCCTGGGGTTTACATCAAACCGACGAGACGTCCTCTCCTTCGGGGCGGGTACTGCAGGGCTAGTGGGTGAAATGCCCATCACGGGGACAGAAAGGAGAGGACAGGAGCAGGACTCGGAGCTGTCAACGATCCCGATAACCCAAAGCCAACACCGGCGCATGAACGTCTCCAGGGCTGTGAGGGCCCCGGGCCATGCTTTATTATAATCATTTTCTTCATTATTTTGCTTTTCTGGGATTGTAAATGAAAAAAGGATTGGGGCGATTGCTTTCCGGTTGCCCCCTGGGGTATTAATATTCCTACCCCCTTAATATCCTCAATATCTAAAAGGTAAGTTTAATGGAAAAAAACCCTAAAATCGTACGTCGCACACACGCAGCGCACGCTCCTACCTTCTCGCAGTGACCCGACGCTCACGCAGAGGATCAGGAAGCACACGGAAAGACACCGCATGATGCCACGGAGGGATCCCGAGGCCGACTGAAACACAGAAACGCTTTATGGCCGCCGGGGCCGGGATGTCGGGGGTCTCTACAGCAAGTCCGCAGCACTAAGGGCGAGAACGCAAAAAAACATCACATAACGTTAAACACAAAAGTTACAAATATTGCCTTAATTTACACAGAAGGAACAGACAACGTCACGCGTGTCCCCCTCCCCCGACCCTCGCGCAGGGACACGGCAGTCTGTACATACGTGAAAGGCATCACGGGGTGCGAAGTGCGTTGTCTTCTCCCAAGGATTACAGACCCTTCCCCCGTTACTCCTGGGGGTCCACAGACGATACCCTCCAGCGTCTCAGGAACCTCTCTTCAACAGATTCAACTTTTTTTAAAATCAGGTTTCTAACGGTCAACGTCAACCGAAACCGACCCCCCCCCACTCCCCCCGGGAAAGCATGGGGTGGTTTTTTTTTTTTCTTAAACAACTTTATGTAAAACATACATTTTGTTCTTCCTGCTTAGTAAGAGGTGTGGATACAGAGCGAAGCCGCGCAGGATATCACAAAATAATATTCACGGCAAGTGCATGAATCCGCGTGTAAAAGCATATAATAAAAGTATAATAACACCCGAGATCGCAATCCTGCGGAGGTCTCCACACAGTCAGCGTCATTCATATAAATAGAAATCCCTTAATAACGGCTGAATCCGGAAAAAGGTTTACACAACGTACATTTATTTTATAAAACATCTACAGATTCAGTGTCTACATCCACGGCCCAGCGGGCGACTGTCTGCCAAACACAGCGATAAAGATGCCGAATGCAAAGTCCCACAAGCCCGCCGCCCGTCTGGCCATCGCAGATCACCTGCGCCGACCCCTGAATCAGGGGAAGACGGGAGCCCCTGTGCGCAGGCAGTTACCCGCTGGCCTGCGGGGGGCGCACGCGTCCGGGGCATTAGCTGGCGTTCTTGGGCAGTCTGTAGACTCCTCCGGAATACACCAGCTGCTGATCGCTGACTTTCTTCTGGAGGAAGCCCTGCAGCTCCTGGATATCGATCTCCGTCACCACCGGCCCGGTCATCACAAACATCTTCAGCATGCTGTGGATGCGCTCCAGAGGCAGACTCTCCAAGTTCGTCAGCATGGCCTGAATATAAGTCCAGAACAACTAAAAGAACGAAAAGAGAGAGCGGCCGTCAGAGCCAAAAGCTCAGCCATTGGGAGAAACATGGATCGTTACCGATCCAGTGCCTGTGACCCACGGGACCCGGGACACGCATGCTCTACAGCGCATTCCCGGGACACGCATGCTCTACAGCGCATTACCGGGACACGCATGCTCTACAGCGCATTACTGGGACACGCATGCTCTACAGCGCATTCCCGGGACGCGCATGCTCTACAGCGCATTACCGGGACAATCGCCATGGCTTACAGGCGCATACTGGGCAAATAAAGCCATTTGCTCTAAGCGCATTCCCGGGACCGCGCATGCTCTACAGCGCATTCCCGGGAACGCGCATGCTCTACAGCGCATTACCGGGACACGCCATGCTCTAACAGGCGCATTATACACCGGACACGCATGCTTAACAGCGCATTACCGGGACACGCATGCTCTACAGCGGCATTACGGGACACGCATGCTCTACAGCGCATTACTGGGACACGCATGCTCTACAGCGCATTACCGGGACACGCATGTTCAGTACCTGCAGCTCCTCTTCCTTCTGGTCCGCCTGGGAAGCCATAGCAGAGTCTCCCTCCTCATCGCTGTCTATTAGAACCACTCTGTCGCTCCGGTCTTTCTGCTCCTCCTCGATCACCGTGAACGTCGCCGGAGGATCCTCGCGGAGGACGCCTTGCTGAAGCCACAGGGTCATCTTCTTCCGCAGAGAAGTTACGGGAACCTTAAGAACTTCACTCAGTTCCTCCAGAGTCCAGGTGCCTGCGGCAGACATGAGCCACTCACACTCCATATTTCAGGAAGGACACACTCGGCCATTACACACGTGTTCACTTTGTAACAAACACGGGTTATTGGGTTATAATGATGGACTCTATCTGCCCGGGATGTATTCAGCATCATACAGACTGTAAGACACGATTTTGGTGGCATTGGCCGGAGTGGGCATTCGCCGGAGCGCGGTGTATCGCGCATAGAGTTAAAACATACGGGGCTAACCTGCCGGAACGTACTTTTATTCTGGAAGTTCAGGATTATGGCTGCGTGCACCGGAGACACGGAGAACGACAGCGTCCGGTCGGCTAACTCCACGTCCAGGTTCACCAGTCCCAGGTGGTGCTTCCAGTTAAGGGTTCGCATGGCCTGGCAAGAAACACGCGTGTGAGAGGAGTAATGACGAGATACGCAGCGTATAACCCACAGAGGGGAAGAGATCACGTTACCCCTCGGTATAGACACCGGCACGATGTGTAAATAGTTAATAGCCGAGCCGGACCCCCGCTCACCTTGAGCTTCTCGTATTTCTTGGTGTAGGCATCCATGGCGTCTTTAATCTCGCCGGGCAGCTCCAGTTTCTCCTCCTTCAGCGCCGGCCAAAACTCGCTGGACAGGATGACGGCCACCAGGTTAAAGGGAGGCTTCTCCTCCTCCGGCAGCTTCTCCTCCTCATCGCGGATGTTGGCATTGATCCGCCGAGAATCAGCCATGTCCTTTAAACACCAAAATGGGGAGGATTTTTAATATCCAAAATAACCTGGAATCCATACGATAACTCAGAGTGATAATTACGGGGAGAACGCATCAGAAGCCACAGTGCCGAGTCTGCGCAGGTACTATGACGGGTCACATGACGGCGTATTCAATTAGCGATATCCTCACATATTGTGAAGCCGTTACCTTCAGCATGACCTCACAGTAATGCATCTGGGCCTCTCCGAAACGCAGCTTCAACAGCTCCACATTACGGATCTCCCTAAAAATACAAAAATATTTCTATATAAGTTTCCACCGGCCGGAGCTGCGCGTCTAGGAGCCTCACACGGATATAAAGGAGGCACGTGGGGGAGAATGGCCGGAGCCCGGTGGGAACATGGTTCCTCCACACACGTGGAAAGCGATACTCGGCATCGGCCCACCGGCGTCCCTCCCGTACCGACCGTGGTCAGACCCAGGGCCTACCTCTCGGAGCTGTAGCTGAATTGGTGCAGGAGGCGGTCGGCCAGCAGCGTGCGGTACTCGTTGATAAACAGCTCTTTGCTGCCGTATATACTGACCAGGAGGCTGATGATGTCCGAGGATCGGCGCTTAGAGCAGCTGTTACCTGAGAACAGACAGCAACCCGGCGTTATCACCCCGATCCAAGGACAACGGCTACGACCGGCAGCATCGTTCAATAATAAGCCAATAAGAAGAGACGGGCGAGAGCCGCCGGCACCTGGATCGGCCTCCACCGGGTCTGGCACCCAGTCCTCCGGCTCCGAAACATCATCATCGCTCTCGTGACCGTTCTCCAGAACCACGGGGTCGGCTTTAGAAAGCTCGTTGGCCAAGTCGCCGGAACCTTCGGCATCGCCAGTTAAACCGGCAACAATCTGCCGGACCGTGTCCTCCCTCGTCCTGGCAAACACAAATTAGGCGATGACAATTCTCTGGAAGCAGATGGCGAAGCCCCCTCTAAACATTCAGCTCTGTTACCTCAGGTACTTCCTGATGGGCTCGCAGGCCACCTCCAGTATCACCATGGATGGGTCCAGCTCTCTGAGAGCCTTAATCGCGGATATGTACAGAGTGATGATGTCAGACGTGTTCACTCCTACCACAAGAAAACAAAGGGTTAAAAACACGAGGAGAGGAGAGAACCCCCCCCCAAAGAGTCAGGAACATCAGTGACATGTAAGCTGGAGGGGCTCACGAGTGTCAGACACACTGGAACCTAATCACCAGGCGCAGCTGCAGACACTCGGTCCGTTTCCCCTGCGTGCTGATAACAATAACAACAAAACAAACAATAACAACAACAAAACAATAACAACAACAACGATAACAACAACAATAATAACAATGATAACAACAACCAATAATAACAATGATAACAACAACAACAAGGGAAGAAACCCAATGAAAACCGGGCACAAGCGTTGTTTTATAAAGACGCGAGTTAAAGGGGGGCCGCGATTCCCACGAGCCAGACGGAGCCGCACGTACCGGGGTGAAGTAGTCTGGTCTCCAGCGCGCCCTTCAGGGACGTTAAGAGCTGCTGCCTCTGATTGGTCCTTTCCAAGCAGAATTTTAAATCTTCAATCGCTGACTTTGAATCAGGAAAATCTGTAATCGCATTCGTTTTACGGAGTTAATCTAACCGGTTCATTTCATACATTTTACACGCATACACATTATACACTTATATACATTTTACACGCATACACATTATAGACTTATATACATTATACACTCATACACATTATACACTTATATACATTATACACATTATACACTCATACACATTACACACATTATACACATTATACACTCATACACATTATACACTCATACACATTACACACTCATACACATTATACACTTATATACATTTTACACGCATACACATTATACACTTATATACATTATACACTCGCCATATAAACCTCTGCATATAACATGGTTCTCCGGTTCTTAGTATCGCCTGAACCGCCCTGATGAGGACTCTTATCTACACGCTATATAAATCGGCACTTTCACCTCGGATGATGCTGAAGAGCTCTTCGATGCGCATGCTGGCATAGAGTCGGTAGAAGAATCGCTGCACGTGGCACCGCCATCGCCTCAACGTGCTGCCGGACTCCGGTGCCGACGACGGTCCTCGGCCATCCTGCAGGAACACCTTACTCAGCCAGCCAATCACCTTCTCTATCCACTGCGAACGCAAAGAGAAGGTCAGCGAGAGCGACGGGATCTGTGATAACACCGGCCGCTAGGGGGCGCTGCTCTGCGTTTTATAAGAAAGTATAACCGCGATGATAAGAACAAAAATGACTTGAATCGTCCTAAAATGATGTGCCTGCGGGGGCTTTAATCTCATACGTCTCATCGCAGTACCTCCTGAAACTCATTGAGGAAGGATCTCTCGTACTCCCCCCGGCATCTCTTCTCCATCCGCTCCTCGATCATCTTGTGAAGGATGGTGGTGACGGCCTCGGAGCAGACCCTCTCGAGCAGATTCAACCGGTGGCTGCGGATAACACTCTGTTACGGTGCGGTCTCGCTACTACCTCTAATACCTGCCGAAAGTCTCAAGCAGGACAGGACTCGCTGCTCAAACACCTCATGCGATTGCCTTTAGCCCCCCTTTACTGGGCAGCAAAGCTGATAATAATCGCCATTTTTAAATAAAGTCCGGCTTTAGGGGACTCTCTGCTTTCTACCGATTAGTTCTCATTTTGGCCCGAAACGCCCTCCCGATACTCACAAAATTTCACTGAGCTGCTGAAACTGCTCCATGGCGCTCTGACACCAGCACACGTCCTTAGAGCCGTCGCACCCGGCGCAGAGCGCGTCGTCCGCCGCCGCCGGCTCCTCCGAGTCGCTGTCCCTCTCGTTCTCGTTCATGCTGCTGTCGCAGTCGCTTACGCTGTCGCTCGCCCGTTTCTTCTGTCTCATGTAGATCTTAAACGTGCGGCTGTAGAACTGCTGGATCATCGCCTGGAAGTTCTTAGACGTAGAAAAGAAGAGAATGGCCTTGAACATGGTGAACACTTTGTCCCTTAGGCTCTGGGAGTCGGACCCCACGAGCAGCCCGGCGTCCGTCCATCTGCCCAGCAGCTCAAGGCTCCTCAGGTACGGCTCGAGGCGCGACGCCAGGAGGCGGAAGGTGTCCAGTAGCAGCGACACGCACTGCTGCTCCTCCACCGCGTTCTCATGCTGGTGGATGCCGTTCCAGAACTCCGGGGCGATGTTCCTCTGGAGATCAGTCTGTAGGACCTCAGTGAACCAGTCCTCCAGCACGGAGTGCAGTCCGTACATGCGCAACACCTCCACGGCCCCTTTAAGATCCGCTTCTCTGACGGACCCCGTGCAGCCGGACCGGGGGGCCATCTACGCAGGAAAAGCCAGAAAAATATAGAATACACAGAACCGTTATTACCGGTAACGGCGGGGAGCGGAGAAAGTTGACACGGGGGCTACAAAATAAGGAGTGAGGAATCAGGAGGTGGGAGGGTGGGGCGCAGAGCAACATGCAGGATAAGGGGGCGCAGGGCTGCGCAATGAATAAGAAGGTGAGGGGCCCAGAATATGCATGACGTGAGGGCCCAGTCCCTCCCCAGTCCTGCCCCTGCGGTACCCACCAGCCCCAGGGCAGCAGCGGGCACCAGGCCCAGGCTCAGAGTATTCCAGGCAGCAGACAGCTCCCCTAACCCGGCTTGCGCCATCTTTCTGTCACTGGGCTATGACATCAGCCCGTCTGCTTGTGATGACACCAGCGCATAGAGCTCCAAACAATACATTAGCACCCACCTCCGGCGACCGGAAGAAATAGTGAGCTTAGTCTCTGGTGTCTAGAGCTCGCGAATCCGGCCGCTCGTTTCCATGGAACCCAGTAACGCCTGCGTAAGGAGGGGGACGTTAGCAGCGGCACAAACCGGGTCACGTGAGCTCCGACACTGCCAGCTCATTGGCGAATGGGGGCTGATAGGGCGGGGTATAGGGTCACGTGATAGCAAAGTGCCAGACGGGGTCGGAGCTTCAAATTCACAGAGGAGACCATGAGCCAGCAAGGAGCGGCCCTGCAGAGCTACAACAACGAGCTGGTGAAATGTGAGGGCCCGGGCCAAAAGCGGGGTGACTGAGAAACAAGGGGGTTCATAGGCCAGAGCGTTCAGAAGGTCCCCTCTGCACCAAGTCCCCTCAGAAGGTCCCCTCTGCCCCAGGTCCCCTCAGAAGGATCCCCTGCAAGAGTCCCCTCAGAAAGTCCCCTCAGAAGGTCCTCTCTGCCCCAGGTCCCCTCAGAAATTCCCCTAAGAAAGTCCCCTCTGCCCCAAGACCAGGGCCTTTTAGAAAGCCTCTTCTGCCCCTGAGTGTGAGTGAGTGAGTGAGTGAGTGAGTGTTGGGGGTGCAGCCGTCTCCTCTGAGTCCTTGCTGTGTTTTTTGGGCCAGGCATTGAGGATCTGTGCAGCAAGAGAGAGGAGCTGAACCGCCAGATCCTGCAGGAGGAGGAAGAGAAGAACAAGCTGCAGAACGACGTCCGGATCCTGACCGAGAAGCTGGCCCGGGTCAACGAGAACCTGGCCCGGAAGATGGCCTCGCGGAACGAGTTTGACAAAACCATCGCGGAGACGCAAGCCGCTTACATGAAAGTAGGTACCCCGCGCAGGCGCTGGGTCTGCCCTGTGCCAGGGCAGTCGGTAAGGTGGGCTCCAAAAAGTTCCACCGCCTGCCAGGCAGATTTCGCCTCGCTAAATAATGCAAGCGCAGCATGTTGGGCTTGACAGGCACTTCAGGGGTTGGTTACCGTGTAGTATGTTGTGTGTTGTGACTTCAGTCTCTGCTGCATCAGGCGTGTAAACTTTTCGTGTTTTGCTGCTCAGAATGAATTTAAGGGTATTTGTTAAAATTATAATTATATATA
>VKOC01000008.1:66740-77981 GCA_009364415.1 Spea multiplicata
CCCCCATCCAGACCCTGGATATAATACTCCCCAGGAACCCCCCTGTCCGGACCCTGGGGATAATACTCCCCAAGAACCCACTAATTCGGAACATGCGCCTCTTGCCTCCGTGGCCTTAGAATTTCTGCCCCCAAAGTCCCTGCTCTCTTGATTATTTATTCAGCAGTTAAATTCATTTGCTGAGAGTTAACAAAAATATCCAGTTTTCTGCTATTTTTGTCTGTATTGATGTTTTTTTATGCATTTATTATTACTGGAGGTGAGGCAGCAGGTCACATAGCAAAGTGCCCTTTGGATGTCATTGTGGGGGGTATAAAAATCCCAGGGTTGGTGCTCCTGCCTGCGAGTCTCTCCCCTCTCCCCATTCCCACCAGCCTCCTTTTCTCTGACTCGGCGAGAGGTCGGCCCCCTGACCCCCGCTGGGACACCATTATTTCTCCAAGTTCCCCCGGGAGCTACTGAGAGAGACGGCACAGAGGGGGAACCGGTGTTCCCAAGGGCGGTAGGAATGAGCTGGGGGGGGTCCTGAGACTCCGATATGGCGGGGTGGAGGAGATGGGGGTTCTTTTAGGATACAGAGCTGCGGGGGCAATAAGGGTGATTTCCTACACAGCCGAGGTGTGCGTGACGTGGGGGCAGTGCTGACAGGTGGGGCAGATCATCGGTGACGTGTCCATCGGCCCACCTTCTGATACGGTGAGAAAAGTTCAGCTGTGTAGCCGGGGGCCGTTCTGAGCATCTCCCTTTATTTTATGGAAATGTGAAACCCACTTAGAGCTGCCTCCCGAGGCGGCTCCATTATACACAGAGATATACCCTTTCCGGGGGTAAAGAGCTGCTTGTCAACATAGCCCCGGGCAAGGGTATTGGTGCTGGGGCTGGGGCGGTCACATGAGATATGGGAATGGGATGAAAACGTAGCCCTTTTCCGTGAGAAGCTGCCCCTCCGCCCTGAGAAGCTGCCCCTCCGTCCCGAGAAGCTGCCCCTCACCGTATCGCCGAGAAGCTTGCCCCTCGTGACACCGATCCGAGAAGACTGCCCCTTACCGTCCCGAGGATGAGCACGTCCCTCCGCCCTGAGAAGCTGCCCATTTAGCCTGAGAAAATGCCCATATTCCATGAGAATCGGCCTCATCAACATGAGAGTCCATCCAATGACCCCAACAATCTGCCCCTTTACCCTGTGGAAATGCCATTTAACTTACCCCTATTACCCAACGACGCTTCCTACGTAACCATTAGACCTCCCCCTCCCCCCAACCTGGGAATTTACCCCGGGGGGGGGGGTCTGTCCTATCACTCCAGGTAATTGCCCTTCAGAACGAGACTCCGTTTGGATTCTGCCCAATAAACCCAACAATCTGCCCCGTCGGCATCGGCTCTGAAACGTCACAGCTAGAATCTGCCCCTATACCGCATGAATCTGCTTATTTACCCTGACACCGGACAGACCTGCCCTTACCCCCCGTGCCCGGGTACCGGGACCCGTCTGTTGCCCCCGCAGAGCTTTTTTCTGGGAAATCCGGATATTCTTGGCAGCTTTAGCTGTACGGAGAGACTTTGACTTTCTGACAGTTACTTATTTACTCTTTTTTAATACAAAATAATTAAAACACCTTGGAACAGACGCCCCTCCTAAACCTCGTCACTGTGTGTGTGGTGTGGGGGGTATTTCCGCCCCAGTTCACTGCTTCTGCCCCACTCTGCCCCCCCCCCTCCCAATCGCTGGGAAAAACCACAGCTCAAGGTTAATTCTTTCTGAAGCTTTTGGCCCAAATTCAAGAACCGTGAGAGCAGCCTGGGCCAGACACAATAAGAAGTACGTCAGCCGGTGCAGGCGCTTCCTCCGGGCCCCTCGCGTTCCGAGACCCCTTTGTGCTGGGTTTCTCTCCGAGAGATGATGATCAGCGCCGGCCGGCAGGAAGCAAGCGGGTTCTGGGCTTCCAGGAGATGTGAACCCTGTTACAGGAGAGTATACAGAGCCCGAGACGTCCGCCTGCGGCCCCCTCTCCTCTCTGTTTGGATTCCTTCTCGCTTCCTTTCGGCTTCCCCTCTTAGGCCGTTTCTTCCTCCCGTGTGATTTCAGCCCTGGTCTTGTATTCGTTATTCTACAGACTTATTTATTTAAAAGTTCCCCAAGCGGCCTGCTTTATTAACGTGTCCTGAAGGTGTAACGTAAGGAAGTGGTAGGTCAGTGGAACAGCCTCCCAGCAGAGGTGGTAGAGGGTAATACAGTGAGGGTATTAAACATGCATGGGATAGACATCCGGCTCCTGAATCTAAGACGAGACCAACGACTGATTAAGGTTTGAGTCGTTACAGCAGGAGTAACAAAGGAACTCGTAACTTTCTGTGCTACAAAGTTTCAAGACATTTCCATAACTCACTTCTGTCGCCCCTCTTGTGCAGGAACATCTCATTTCCCAGCATGCACCTGTCCTGGTCGGACACATTTTAGGAATATTTTGATTATTGACCCGTGTAGACGCAGAAAGCGTAAGAAACGGAGACTGGAAGCGTGCCGGCGATTGGTGGTTCGGGCTTCCGCGGCGTCTCCCAATAAACGTGTCAGCGCCGTATAAAGTTTTAATCATTTGGATTTAAATGGCGGTTTCGTTCTCATCCTGCATCATTTTCCACTTATGTCATTAAACCTCTCGGTGCGATGAAAGATGTTTCGATGACATCGTTTCTCCCAGGAGCCAAAGGAGTGAAGTTGGGGAAAACGTACGTCGGCTCCTTTGTTGGCCGTTGGGGGGGGGGTGAATTATTTATGGGGATGGATGAGATGCAGACGTAGATCCGGAGCGCGCACCGTTTGTGATCTTGGGCTTGTGATCACATCATGTAACACTCAGCTCCTCCAGTGTGAAGTGCGTGGGGGAGGCTGATGCTCCACCAATAGCTCTTCTGATGTCATAGTGATGTCATGATCTGGGCAAGCTTTTAATAACCCAGTTTCTGTTTGTTTTCTTTATTGGCCACCATATGCCCTTTTCTAGCTGGTGTTGGCTACACGGAATGAGCTGCCCGGCAGAGGCATGATCTGAGCGGAGGTCCTGCTCTCACCCGACCTGTAAGCCCCCAACATGACCTCTTCCACCTTGGTCCAGGCGGAGCTCTGTCGGGGGATATCCTCTTCTCTCATCCAAGCCTCGTGCTTCCTGGTGGGGCTCTTCCGCCCGTTAACGCCTGCTCGTTTCCCGGCCTCCGTCGGAAGTTTGTAAATAAACACTGCGCCTGATGCTCAGCAGCTGGAGGCTCGGGCGGACGGATGGGCCGGGGGGCCGCGGTGCAGCTTCCTCCACGTCCTGACGGACACTCTGTCACACAACACAACCACAAACGGCTTCCTTTACAAACACAGACACCATGCCGTGCTGGGCTACCCACAGCCAGGCCGTCACCCAGACACACAGACTATCCCGCACGGACGCTCCAGCCACCACCGCGTCCACGCGCTCACACGCTCACACGCTTACACAGACAGATGGTCCACGCAACCCTAATGGGTAACACGGCGTCCGCTACCCCTTATTTCATGTGAAGGAAGAGGTGGTCTTAGCGGTTTTTACGAAGGAATCTTGGGAGTGGATGGAGGCAGGGCGGGCGACTTAAATTAATTGTAAGCTCTTTAAGACAGATATCAGGAGCCGTAGAAAGACTACAATCCACTTTAACTCCTGGCCATCAATGCTAATGAGTTTAACGATCTGTAAAGAGCAGCTAGGAAGCGTTGGCCAAGGTCCCATTTACATTAAAGGTCTGGTTTCTGAAGGGTTAAAGCTTTGCCTATGGGACCAATGCGGTACGCGATGGATTCCCGCGCGTTTCGCTGCATTTGATGCGATCGACGAAGCAGATTCTTGGGACCGGTCACACCTGGGCTTTACCGTTCCTGTTTTTCAGGCCGTCTCCGTCCAGTTCCTCTACCGCGGGGTGAAAAGTTTATCGCTCTGAATGGAAATCGTAAAGCTATAAAAACCGGCCGCGTCCTTTTCCAACCGGAGCTGGAATGAATATTTCTGAATATATATATATATAATGTACATGATGTCATATACCCGTAGGCGATGTCACAGAGCGGTCTCTGCTCCGGTCTTCATGCTGGAGAAGTTACAGTTTGGGGATATTCCCTGACTTAGTTCGGCTCGGTGCCCCGGGGCGTGGGTTGTTAGCGCTGGGGTGAGGTAAGGGAACAGGTGAGTAAGCTCCAGGTGTCATCCTCTCCCCCGATCCTGTGGCCACACGTCAGGATCTCTGTCTTATCGAATTAATCACATAGTATCCTGTTCCTCTCGAGGAGCCGGCAGGTGTAGCCCCGTCTGTTTGTGTCTCATATATTCCATTTATTAGCGGCATCGACGCTAATCCTTCCCCTGTATCGGAAGCTTATCCCAGAGCTCTGTGCGTTTGGTTTAATTTTTCGAGGTTTGTCACGTGGTATATGGTGTAATGGCAGAGAAAATGCATAACTGTGTAAGAGCGGTGGCTGCGTGGAGGGGCGTTCTAGCAGAGTTGGTACGGTGGACTGGCATGGTCTTACAACGGCCCTTCCATGGTAATGCATGCTTTAAACTTGTTTCTCTCGCTAGCGCGCCGTGGGAATAGAGCTTCGCAGGGAGGCGATGTCGGGCAGGTCGTACGATCGGTCGCGCCCTTCACTGCGAGATTTATGAGTCTATCGTCGGTCTCTTCCCGTGAAAGTTCACAGGAGTCTTGTTCAGCGTTGTACACTTCATAGCCGTAAGGGAGCGTCCCCCCCGCGCGGCCCTCTCCACCTGCGCCCCCATGCAGCCGGCGGAGCTTCATAGCTGCAGGTCGCGCACGGTCTGGAGGTGCAATTCCCTGAATTCTTGAACGCATTCCCCACATGGGAGTGACGGCGCGCCGGGCTTGTAGACTCCGTCCTCGGAGAGCAGGCAGGGGTGTGTTACCTGACTGGCCCTCATCCAGAAATGTGTTTTCCGGCTCGACGGGTTTACCTAATCCCCGCTACCTGTCGGCGTCTTCTCAGGTTCTAGGAAAACAGCCGCAAGCCCTGGGGGTCTATACGGAGTGAACAGCAGCCGAGCGCATGGACGGGGCTGCCCCATAACGGCGCCGGGTCCGCTGTGATCTTACTCCGCGGCGCCCTTACCATAGAGCAGATTATTTATTTCAAAGGAAGAATACATTGAGGGGTCTTTTTGAGGATGTCCTGGAAAACATTTAAAATTATGGTCCTCCAGGTGCAAGGTCAGTCAGACACAAAGAATGAAGTGAAATGGGACGTTACTGGTTTGAGGGGATCTTAAAGAGGATGAGGAACTAAAGGTTTTGTAGATTTTCCATCTTTGGCGACTCGACCTGCTTCCATTTTGTGTTACGAAGCCTGGCGTGAGGCTCTGTAAGTGGAGCAGAGGTTGTAGGAGGTGTGGGGACCGCGCAGGTAGAGATGCAGCTTCTTGCCATCTGAGCCCCAGAAGCTAAAAGGAGGTTATCAGGTAACCATCAGGGAATTACAGATAGTCTCCATGGCCCGGAGCCAACATAAACCACTCAACACAACTCGACTAAGCCACCTGAAACTTGTCCATCAAAAATAGTTGAGTTACTGTTGAGTTACGTTAAAAAATACATTTATTCCAAGAACAATAATTTTACTCGTCAACAGATGGAGGCTTCAATCAGAACTGAAACTCAACAGGAGAAGTGCACTTGAAGACCAAGTCGATTGCCAGCATGAAACTGGGTGACTCATTCTTGTGTTGACCTGGGTCATGTTGGTCACCCACTCTCACATTGGCAATCTACTTGGTCTTCAAGTGCATTTTCCCTGTTGAGCTTAAGTTCTTACTCCGCTCTCCACGTGTTGAGTTGTCAAATTAATATTTTTGGGTTGAAGTTATTTTTTAACTCATCTCAAATTTCTATGAAGAAACAAGTTGCTTCCCTTCTCGTATACTCGAGTCGAGTTGTGTTTAGCAAACAGACAAGAAGCTTAACTTCGGGTGACTCGGCCGAGATGAACTTCTCAATAGATCCCAGAGGTCTCATCAGGTCAAACATTAAGGTTGTGTATCGGGTGCCCTTCAGGCCAGATCTGGACCTTTTTAAAGCACGTCTGTTGCCTCTCACATCCCTGGACCATGTAAATTCCAGTCATTCTGACAAAATGATAAAAACTCACATTTTCGTTGTTTATCTTGCGGACAGACACTTGTGGAGTCTTCTTGGGCTTGCAGCCTCGGGTAACTGCCCCATTTTGCTTCATGTAAAAGGGTCTTGTGGTTCCAGTTAAAATGTGTGAGCGGCAATAATTTTTTTTTTTATTAATTAATACGTTTCTAGTCAGGAATCCGCTGACGTAGGGAGCCATTTTGTCTGTGTGTGACTCCGCCCCCCTCCAAGGCTGGTTTGGCTGAAGTATAACGAGAAGAGGGGAGACCGTGAGACATCTTGGCTGTGTTTGGTTGCTGAGAGTAATCGGCTGCTCAGAGTTCCGTACAGACAGCGGCGGCCCCGAGGGGCTTCTGGGATTTTTCTCTTTTCCTGTGGAAAGGGCAAAAACAAAATAGTAATGATTAAAAATAATCGCGATAAAATCAGTGCGAAGAGGACAATGGCAGCCGTTAACCTTTGTGTTACTGAGTGACGTGAGACGGGGCCCGAGAATAGATAGACTACAAGGAAATAAAGCTGGGTTACCCCTTCCCTGCGAGACGCGGCGCTGCCGGCATTAACCCCTTCCCGACAACTATGAGGAGGAACGTGATTTAGAGTATAGGGCGGCATTTAACCAATAAGAACAGGGCTTGGCAGCATTATACCAATCAGAACGGAGATGTGTTTCAAGGAGCTTACAATTAAATTATAGACCGCCATCGTAACATGTAGCTCTGTTACAAACTGACTTAAAACGAACAATAATGATAATATTAACAATGTGCAACTTTGACAGTAAGATTAACCCATGCTGAGACAGACTGGTACAGAAGGGCCCTGCTCCCAGGAGCTTACAATCTATTAGGTTATCAAGTTATCTCTATAACTACAGGGACTATGACACACATGGGGTTATTTGGTTTGGAACACGCAACGGCATCCGTGACTCTGTCCCCATATTCGCGATTAACCGTTTCCTTGCCCGGCCGCCCAGCTCGGCACACTGCGGCTTCGCACGTCACCGCGGCCAGTACAAGGTTAAGTCGTGCGCTGCACAGGGGTCATTCGTCAAGTGAGCCTTAATCGGTTGGAAAACCGGGACCCCAGGGCTGCCCCTGATATAAATGGAATGGGAAAATATCCCGGAGAGGCAAGCAGTGCCCTCGAAGAAGAGATTTCCCACAGAACCGCCGCACACATCAGATTAACCCTTTATCAGGGTCACCAAGACGCTTGTCACTTCCTGAATGGCTGGGAAAAGGGGATCTCTGAGCCGGATACTCACTACTACTCAATGTGCTACCTTTGCTTTCATGCCTTACTGTATTATTCACCTGCTGGGGGCCCGCGTACCGAAGACCCGAGTGCAATGTATGCACATTTAGGAAAGCTACATGTGGGGTGCAGAGCTAGCACTCTATTAGCTATGCTGGGGCTCACGCAAGCGCTAGGAGGTCCAGGTGTGGCAAAGATTTGTTTGTTGGCTAAACCCAGGCCTCGTGTTATTCTGCCGCAGGGACCCCTCATTGATCTCGAGCTATCAGATCAGGAATTGATCACAGAACCCCCTATAATCCCAAACCGTCGGCCGGGAGAACGTCTCCTCCGGGGGGTTTACTATCGCAGCTCTATTTCTATCACTTGTAGCAGCCGCAGAGTGTTGGCTCCTGTGTACCCCTCTCATACATCACATATATTATATCACAATTATAGCTGCACCTTGTTCAATGCGGGGTTATCCTGAAATATAAATGACATGGAGGAAGGATGTCTCTTGGGTACAGGTCCGTCCACCAGAAGAGACCTCCACCCTGTGTAACGAGACTTACTCTACTTTTTTGGTGTTTTGGTCCATTACAGAATGAACTTCTAAGAGGGTCATCTAACACCCAGGGTGCCCTTAGGCGCACTCCCTACTTATTTCCAACAAGTGTCAATAACTAAGCTGAGTGGATGGAGCGAGGCTGAACGTGGCCAGGGCTGCTTGTACCCGGTGGCTTCTGTGAATTGCCGTCTCTGACTGGCCGCCCGCGTGTTCCGCCGTGGCCTGCGAGCTGCACCCGGAACAGATTAATGACACCGTGGAAAGCCCTGGCTCACCATTGTTAGAAGGGTTCACAGAAGAGGTGGCCTGTCGTAAAAAAAACCAGGAGACGTAAAATCAGGGAGGGAGAGAAGGGCTCGGAGCCCAAGGGCCTCTCCCCTGCGCCTTTGACATCCAAACAAATGTGTTTGCTCAATCTCAGTCCTCCCCTTTTAATGAGTGTAATGCAAACAAGTGGCACTGAGTGTAGAGCATGGCCGTGTCCCTCCTGTTTGGCTGGGATCCCATTCAACCTTGCATGTCAGTCAATATTTACCCTGCAAAGCCGTGTCTCCTGGGTGCGCTGTCACACACGGCGGGGCCGACCCGTCTGCTCGCTCCCGTCTACCTGCCCGAGGGCAAACCTGGGCACCTTTTCCGGGGAGCCTTTCCATGCCGTTGAGTTGGCAGCATCTCCAAACGTCACGGCGCTCTTTCTTCTCTTACGCTTCCCGCTGTTTGATGGTCCCGCCACTTTCTTCTTTTCCCGGCCGGCCCTGGTTCCTCTACACAATTACGCTAACTTTCCGGATCTAGTTTTTTGATCATTTTGGGCAGGTGATGGAATGCGAAAAAATAACCATTTTAGAAAAAACATGTGACCAACAATCCCACCGTACTCTTTGAAAATCGAACCCCCTTTTCTAGCTTCCGCTTGTCACCTGCCGTGAGAAGAGTCCACTTCCTCGTCATTTTGTATCCTCTGACCTCGTAAAATAAGCGACTTGTCACAAACTCCCAACTTTCCCCCGAGTCAGGAGCTGAGAGTCTCCATTATCCCAGGGGGATTATATAGCCTTTTAACTCTGTTTCCTCTCGAGAGCCTTATTTGGATGGGACCTTTAGGAGAGCGGGGCCGCTCGCGGACGGAGGAGAGAGTTTCCCACCAGAACGTTGGGAAACCTATTTTGGGATCATTAAGATGACATCAGTGGTGACAGCAGAGCCATTATCTGGTTATGAATACCAGCCTCTCATACTCCTCGCCTTTATCTGACTTTCTCTCTCGCGCCTCGACCAATAAAAGCTGACGGCCCGACACCCGCGCCGGGTAAAATACCCCGTTCATAAATACCAGCGGCCAAACGGTGAGTCAGGAACCCAACGCAGAGTAGGCGAGAAGAAAGAGTCCCGCCAGCCACACGGAAGACGTAAAATGTTCAAATCACAACCAAGGTGTGAAAAGTAGAGCTCGCTGCCAGGCGACCGGGTTCTGGGTCGCTGAGAAATGGACAATTCTGATAGAATTAGTGGATTTGTGGACGTCGCGGCACAGAGTGGAGGATATTGCGCAACATGAGGATGAATCCTAGACCTTGTGTTGGGATTTAATTTTTATTACCATTTATGTAAATCCAATTTACCCCCCATCCTATCTAAATACCCCCAACGTAACCTTTATCTGAGCTCCTCGGGCTAGGAGGCAGTGTTTTCAGTGTCCTGTTCCGCGGCCGCGTCACTTTTTGGACTCTTTTAATACAAAACATGGACATTTTTTTGGGAGGAAGACTTGAGGTCTCCAAAGCGGGTTCTTGGGACCTTGCAGACTGTCGGTGGGGTTGGAGTCTTTGACCGCGGGTAACGTTCTCCCCATGGCCGGTCCGTAATGAAATTTTTTTTGGGATCGATTTCCCATTTTTTAGTAACATTTTTAGAAAGTGCCCGGAATTTGTTAAAATACTTAATGTGCGAATGCCGCGCGTTCCGCTCCCGTTGATTTCTTTCCATCGTACGGCGGTGTAAGAGCAGACCTGTGGGGTCAGTGACCCGCTGTCCGCTTAATGTATACGCGAATACCTCGGGGCCCGGGCTCCGGCTGGTACTTAGGTGGGAGCCCAGCGTGTATTTATCTATCGGAGAAAGCGGCTTCCACATTCCTGGAGTTTGTCAGCCTGGGAAAATCTCTTATCTCATACAGGAAAAAATAGCACAAAGGCTGTGGGTGTGCGGCCGTCACATCGCAGCGCGAGCTGCTTAATATTACCGATGACGTTTAAAAAAAACCAAAGGAAGAAAGAGTTATTTTCCTGGCGAGTCTGCGAGAGAGAGAGGAGAGATAAATGATTCAGTCGGGATCTGATTATTTCAGGGAACTATATAAAACCCTCAGCCGGCTCGCACCACGTCAGGCATTTACTCCGAATGATGGGAGAGGTAGTTTAACCCCAAGGGGGGCTTCTACCCCTTGGTGTCTCAGATTCCAGCCTGGCGGCCATGCGCGGTTTGGTAAACTGTTCCCGAGCTATTACTGGCGGCCGAGGGTCTGAATCCCCCCTGTCGGGGATTTACATCTTTGCGCTCTCCGTGTCTCCTGCACGGCAGATAATTGTTTTAAGTTGCGGATCCGCAGCGCGTCGGAGACCTGATCCGCACGGACCTGCTGCGCTGTCTAAACCTAATACAATAATTGCGTTGGAATGAGCGGAATGTGAGAGCGGCTGTCGGGCACACACTGCCCAGAGCGGGAGCCGAGTATACTGCCGGCGCAGAGCTCAAACAGGAGGGCAGTGTGTGGGAACACGGCTCCCGGGGGCCATTCTCAGAGCGAGGTGCTGGTGGCGTCTGGCACTCACAAGCTATCCATGATGGGCTGCGGGGTTCCCATGACTAATCGTGAATGTGCCGGGAAAATTCAGCATGAAGCCTCCTGTAACTCTGCACTGGGTGACCCGGCGATGGCCGATACGGGGGGATCGCTCCGCACTGACCCTGTCTGCTTGGTTTCCCGTCTTCACCTTCCTTCTAGTGCGCGATGGGAAAAAAGGCAAACGCTAATCGAGCATTAGAGATGTACATGGCTGCTGCCAAAACTACCCGTATCACCTAGACGTGCCACTGACGCGCTACCCAGATCTGCTAGGAATTTCCATTAATGATGATATTACCTAGGCCTAGGAACACCCGCCTCTCCCTATAGCGGGTACAGGGCCACCCGCCTCTCCCTACAGCGGGTACAGGGACACCCTCCTCTCCCTACAGCGGGTACAAGGACACCCGCCTCTCCCTACAGC
>VKOC01000008.1:101572-118584 GCA_009364415.1 Spea multiplicata
AATTAAAAATCAAACAGAAAGTGGCCGGCCGAGCATCATGGGATTGGCTGCAGTTCTGTTACCTGGGGGAACTTGCGTTTGATGGAAGTCAGGGCTCCCTCGGGTAGCTTGGCCAGTTCAGAGTCTCGCACGGCGTGCACCGTGGTGGCCCTCGGCTGGTGGGTTAAAGCTTCCACCTGAAACGATAAACGGAGAACCGGGTAACCGATCGGCGGCCGCTCCGGTAACCCTCAGAACCCCAGGGAACCCGCTCAACGCGTAACTGGTGCAGGACTCCAGAGAAATCCAAAGGGAAAGGTTATGTGCCCGAGTCCCTCCGAGCAGCCGGGGGGCCAGGGTGTCGAGGTTCCTCGTCCCTCCGGGGGTGGCCAGGGTTCCGCGTCCCTCCGGGGGGCTGCAAAATGGTTTCGGTAACACGGCAGGAGGCTGCACGCGGCAACCAGGAGACCACGCTGAGCCCGAAAGCCCCCGTAGCGGCCGAGCCGTTAGTAACGCGAGTAATTAGCGGGGATTACAAAGCTTACCTAGCAACCAACAGAACAGACGGCGTTTTATCTTAAAAGTGCGTCACGGATTATTTTCAGCGTTTAGACAGAAAAAGAAACATCACAAGGTCAGAGCTATTTTCGGAGGGTCCGCGTAACGTCCCGGGGGAAACGCGTCGGCGGCTTCACAGAGAACGCACTTTATGCATGCAGGGGCCGGATACGCAGCGGACCACCCCCCCCAAAAAAAATATCACGGGAGCTGCGACCCCCCCAACAAGAACAAGACGCGATACAATGTAACACCGCAATCCAAAATGTATCAATTCCCGGGAAATATTTCTGCCGTCGCACTGCGGCCCCCGGGGGCTCCGGCGCTGGAAATCTTTGCCAAAAGAAATGCTACTTTTGGCAGCGTGGAAACGGCGACTTTTTACCATTTATAGGTTAATCGATTCACGATGGCCGGAGGACGGCTCCACTGCAGTTAATGTGCTTTGGGGGGGGCACAGATCGAAAAATAGATTTGGGGAGAATCGGCTCGGCGTGGCATGTGGTCCCGCACGGGACGGCTGGAGGTGATGAGCTTGGATACACGAGAACGACCCTGAAATCTGCTGATTGGGATTAAAGTATAAATCAGATGCGGGACGTGAAGTCTGGAGGACGGACGGACGGACGACGCGCCCCCCCCGCGGCTTCAGAGATTTATGCCCCATTTGTGAACACGGACAGCGTGCCAACGCCAACACTTAGAAAGCCTTCGTAACGATCTGCAGCGCGTCCCGGAGACAGCGCTAATAAATTTACCCTCCGCAGACAGAGCCCTGGCCCCCCGCCAGCTCCTCGGTCACCCTGCTACATCTTCAGACACGGCTTCTCATACAGAGACCAGAACACGCGTGCTGCTAATGGCACGGAATGGGTGTGGCCACATACCAGCCACGGTCAAATAGAACCCAAGTTATGGGCAATGTGAAATGGGCGTGGCTAAATCTTAGTCCAATCTACTCACGCAAAGTAGGCACAGTTAAATGATGCCCCGCAGTCAGTGGGTGTGGCTACATTAGCCCCACCCAGTTACGGCATTCTTAGCCCACAGTCCAACATTCGGGCCGGACTGCTTATCGTATTAACCCCTGCTTATCGTATTAATAAGCTGTACCGATTGGTCGAGGAGATCCCCGCCTCCTGCGCTCTCACACCAATAAAAAGCGGACTCACCACCCCGATGAGGTCTCCGCGGCCGTATTCACCGGTCAGCTGCTTCTTCCCGTCGTCCTTCCTGATGACGGATCGGAGTCGCCCGTTCAGGACGATGTACGTCGAATCCGATTTATCTCCCTGCCTGCAAACAAAAAAAGGACAGACAGAGGTGGATTATATGGGGGGCGCCAAAAGCCCCCGGGGCAAAGGGTCCTGCAACACAAGGACTAGCAACGGAATGCGGATCGGGTGATGGGAGTCATACTCCTCGCACACGGATCACTCTTTAAACTGACCTTTTCCTTTACCTGCCACTATGGCTGCTTGAGGTCAGGTGACTTTGTATCCCATCTATCATTGTGCCCCCCTCCCAGGGCATCACCCCCCCACACACACGCGTGTAGGGGGCAGGACTGCGCTCTTACCTGTACACGGCCCGTCCGGCCTCCACTTCCATCCAATCCAACGCGAAATCCACCTGCCGTACGAAGGGAGACATCCGCTTCACCACGGTGTGGGCCACGCCGAGCACCACGCTGGGCTGCTCCCGCATGATCCTGCGCAAGACACGCAACAGAGGAGACAAAACACGCAACAGAGGCGCCGTTAGCAACCAGATCCGGGGGAAGAAACCCAAACAGGCGAAGTTTCAGCATTTTCTGCGCCAAACGGGAAAAAAATGCCGGATCGGAACGCGATGAAACGTTTGCCAAGCTCAGACGCCGCCATGCGTTGTACAAAACGCGCCCTGCTTGTGGTAGATGAAGGGTTAAGTCTCTCGCTGGCTCCGAGCCTCGACTGTCATCACGCCGTCAGCGCGGTCTCCTCGGCACGGGGCGATGACACTGATTAATCGGATCAGCCCCAACGCTGTTTTCGGATCTAATTACCGGTTTCAGACGGCAGTCTGGAGGGAAAAGGGCGTCGGGGGGGTCGGGGGGTTACAGCGTGCCGGCGGTAACGAGAACTCGCCGTCCATTTACTGCTAATGGACCGACCCGGCGCGCTTCGACAAGACGCGGTGCACGGGGGCCACAGACACTTCACCCTGGAGGTGAGAGCGATCAGTGAGTGCCACAAAGAGAACACAAAACCTCTCTGTCCTGCCAACAGCGGAGTGCAGCTAAACCTACAGCCGCCTGGAACGCCACACGCGCCGCTTACCGGCTTTTAAAGCCATTCGCTGGCTGTAATTGTCATTCACAGCGCCGTGGTATACGAGGGCGCTATATAGATCGATAGTTCTACGTTTTCATCTCTCGTTTATGTATTTTGTTTTATTTACGTGGTTTTTTTAACGATTTGCTGGATAAAGCCAACAGTGAATAGTGTGCCTGGGTCTTGCAACCCCACGGGGGCCGGTTAGGTAAGGGGCTAAGGCCAAAAAGTGGGTCTCAGTGGGGTCTGCCATAAAGCGATCAGCTGGGCAAGGTTTGGACGCAGGGGGTGGGGCCCAAAGGTCACGTGATCACCTGCCATGGAGGCCTCCAAACGCTGGCGGTGGAAGCTGCAGCTGGAAGGGAGAAGAGCTTTCATTCCACGCTAAAGAACTAAACGGGGCGGACATGTTTAACGGAACGGCGTAACGAGGACACGTCAGGCTCCGTTTCAATCACTTGGACAAGTCTAGCGCCCTCCGGTGCATCGCAGGAAACCCACGGATCCGTCTGACATCTCCTGATGAATACCGGCCCCTAAAACCCCCACGACAAACGGCGGGACACAAAACCCAAAGAGCCGGGAGCGCTCCGGAGTCTGCGGGCGCCGTATAAATGAATAGAATGAAAGCGAGGCCGGAAGTCACCAGAAAGAGAAAAGTCATCAATCTGCCCAAAAACCACCAGATAAGCCTTTAAACGGATTGGTTTAATTCATGCGAAAAGTCACCGGAAGCCGAGGGGTTAAATTCACGTGCAGCCGGTTAACGAATCGCTCCGTGGGGGGTTTGAAGCCGGGGTATGTAGGGCATCCATTTATCAAGCAGCCGGCTCTGCCCCAATTACGTCGCACGAGGCCCGCGCCGCCAGGATCTATTCATTAAACAGATGGCGGGACCCCCAGCGACCGTTCCCAGGGGCCCCCCGATCGCTCTCTGATCCGTATGATATCCAGAAGATCTATAAGGGCACTCGATAATCACGGATCGTCAGCTCCTGGGACGCGGCGAACATTAAATCACTTAACAATCAAATCAAATCGTTTCCTCTGGAGGTTTAATTACATCAAATAAACGTTTAAGGAATATTTTCAGTTTCTATGGCAACAACCTATCAGTGCATGATGTTTGTGTCACGTGACAATTAAGCATTCCCTAAAAAAAAAAAAAATATATAAATGGAGGAAGAACGCTGCGGCCCGCGAGCTACTCACTCATAGAAGTGGCACTTGGAGATGGACAGGAAGGTGCAGTCCCGGTTGGCCTTGATGGTGAAGATGAGCGGCTCCCCGGTGAGGACGGCCAGCTGTCCGACCAGCTCGCCCGGGTGGGTGATGAACAGACACGTCTCCTCCTCCCGGTCGATCTTCCGCTGGTAAACGTGCAGCAGGCCGGAGATCACGAAGCGGATGTTGACGTCCTGAGGATACAGAGAGAGACGCGTGACCAAAGCAAGCCCCCCCAAACACGCTAAAAAATGACCCCCCAGACCCCTGCCCCGGGTAGAAGGCATAAGGAAGCGGGACCGGGGTAGATGCATTAGCGCCGGACGTAGGATTCATTTCCTGCTCAATAAACGGGGTTTTGTCTAAATCTATAGGGTATGTGACGGGCAGCAAGGAGTTAACATAAAAAACACAAACGCTCGGACCGGCAGAAGACGACAAAGACCCGGAGCCGGCGCTCGGCACAATGCAGCCGCGGGACGGAGCCAATTAACAGAATCCGAGCCGAGCGGCTTTGTGGAGACCTGAAAGGATTTGCCGGGAATGACGACGTTTCAGCCTCAGCCAGCAGGGGGCAGCTTCTGAGCCTCGTCGGATTCATTGTAAAGCGGCTTTGCGAGACCTCGTATGGACTCCGCGCCCCGCGGGCTTCAGCCGTGACTCGGCGGAGTGACTCAGAGCGCACGGCGCGGGCCCCGGGAGCTGCCGGCACCGGGGGGGGGGGGCGTCTCGAGTCGCAGGGGGGCCGAAATTCAAGGAGAGGAGGAAAGGAGAGTTTAACGGCCGTCCAAAATTAATGACAAGCTTTACACATTAAGGTTTGTGCTGCGGCCCTCGGGAGCCAGAGACCGATTTACAGCGGCTGCAAAGCGTGACCTCCGGCAAAGGTAAAAAAACCCCAAAAAACTAACGTCAACCCCCCCCCCCAACGGAACCTTATTATTATTGCCCTTGGACCGGGACAAGCAAAGCAGGGGCCTCTCAGAGCCCGGGGGGTAACGGGGCTGCGTTTACTCACCTGGTCCCCCTGCCTTGATAAGACGGTGCAGCCTTTAACCTGATGCAAAGTCACTCTTCCATTCAGCAGCGTCGGGTCCTGAGAGAGAGTGAGTGGGGGGGGAGAGACAGAGAGAGAGAGAGAGTGTGAGTGGGGGGGGAGAGACAAGAGAGAGAGAGAGAGAGAGTGAGTGGGGGGGAGGAGTGAGTGAGAGAGGAAGTGGGGGGTAGAGACAGAGAGAGAGAGGAGTGAGTGAGAGAGAGAGAGTGAGTGAGACAGAGAGAGAGAGAGTGAGTGAGACAGAGAGAGAGAGAGTGAGTGAGACAGAGAGAGAGAGAGAGAAGGCACGAGTTAGTGTGAGGACGGGACAATGTACAGAATCGGCCCCCGCGGGAGAACCCGGCCATCAGCCGATAGGAGTGCGATGGTCTAAAGCTTATGGTCTGGCTCTCTGCACCCTGATAAGAGAGCGGCGCCTCCAGAAGCCTAACGAGCGACCAGCGATTCCAGCCCAGAGCGGCCCAAATCCCCAGCGCGCTCTCCTCTATTAAACAGCAGCCCCAGAGGGGAGCGGGGGGCGTCCGACACCTAAACGGTGGATCAGAGGCCGAGATAGATTTAACATGCAAGGGGATTAAACATGAATGGGATAGGTGATGGATAAGTGGAACAGCCTCCCAGCAGAGGTGGTAGAGGGTAATTCAGTGAGGGTATTAATCATGCGTGGGATAGACATCCGGCTCCTGAATCTAAGACGAGACCGACGACTGATTAAGGTCTTTACAGCGGGAGAAAGCACTGGATGGGCCGGATGGGGCCGGTCACTTAGTGCATCGTCGGGGGTTAATACGTTTTTTCATAGGATCCGCTCGACGAGTCAATAAGGAGCCGGCAGGAGAGCCGGCGGGGTTTGGGAGTCTATTTGGGGGATGATCGGCGGTAACGGCACGCGGGGGCCGTGGGGGGGCCGTGGGAGGCTCCCGCTGGAATGTTTGACGGTAATTACGGGGCGCGGAGCTGTAATTATTCAAAGCGAGGATCCGCTTCATGATTCATTTCATAAGCAACATAATTAAGGGTTATTTTCAGACGCTGACAGGCGCCGTTAACCCCATAGCGGCCGCGGCGCAGGGACGGTCTTACCCTCGTCAGCCGGGGACCTCCTGGGGGGGGCGGGGGTATTTAAATCGGTAATCGGGTTTAACGGCAGACCGCTGGTTATTACCGGCTTCCTCCTATCTCTTAATTACCAGCATCCAGAAATCCTTTTATGACCGGGCCCTGCGGCTCGCGGGGAGATAACGATTGCCAACTCTGCCTGGCGGCAGAACCTGGTTCCAAGAACGCGGCGGTTTAACACCGAGAGCCACCGAAAGGAACATCACAAACCGTGCAAAATTAACGCTAAAATCGCTCATTAATTTGTCAGCAAAACAAAACCACAGAACCCGTTATCCTGAGGGCATTTTGGGCACACAAAACACAGAGCAGACGCGGCATTAAGAACCGCCAACGTCAGCACGTAGTCCCCGGCTGCGCATGGGGAGGCCTTTGCCGGCTCACGGAGAGAGGAAGCGGTATTTAAAAACACGAAGATCGGGGGATATGGGGATAAAAAAGGGTCAATTTAAAGCATTTTATATCAGAGAACAGATTACGCCGGAAAATACATCGGCACAGATATTCCACGAGGGTACCGGCCGCGTCATCGAGAGAGTGCAGCACCACGCCGCGCATGCGGCAAAATCCATAATAATCCGGTCAAATTTACATCCAAGGAAAACAAGCTATTTAAGCCAAAGGCAGAGGATCATGGGAGTTGTAGTTCAGCAACAGATGGAAAGCTGTACTAAAGCACAGCAGTAATTCTGAGCAGGGTCAGGCAGCTCATAGGCCTCTGGCTGCTGTGTGCTACCACTCCCAAGATGCTCAGCCAGCCAGATATAATGGAGTTGGGATGCCAGAGTTCACCAGGCTTTAGAGCAATCAGTCGTTGGTCTCGTCTTAGATTCAGGAGCCGTATGTCTATCCCGCACACGTTTAATACCCTCACTGTAATACCCTTTACCACCTCTGCTGGGAGGCTGTTCCACTCATCTTGATTCAGGAGCCAAAGCCCATCCCATGCAGGCTTTAATCTCAGAAATATGGTAATTGGAACAAAAAGCCCTCTGATTGTTATCCCTTCCCTGTAACTACATCGTTACTCACCTGCAGCTTCATCAGGGTGGAGAGATCTTTTTTTGCAGCATCAAACACGGCATTAATGTGTCTGTTGACGCTGAACTCCGGGATGAGCAGATCTTCCTCCTTGTAGTGATAGACGGCCGACGGCGTCTCCGTGACGGTCACCGACTTCTTCAGGATGGGCTAAAAACACAGGAAGGATTAACATGCGCATGCGGCACTCGCTGCCCGCCATTCACAGCCATGACCTCGTCCTACAAACACCGATCAGAGACATTATTATTCGTTTGGGGGCACCGGGGGTCATGTCGCGCGTACCCCCCCACTGTGCATTTAAAGGGACATTAAACGGCACCAACACTGGCACACGGAACGTACACGCCACCAGGACACGTGTCTTTGTCTGCTATACGTGACAAGTCATATTTTGAATGCACCCCCCGGCGGCGGGTCCCAGACATGCCCGGTCACGTAACGCCACGGGGTCCGTCTGTCGCTGAAACGTGATAATAACGGCTTCGCGTCTCAGCGCCCCTCATCTATTATCTCCTCCGGAATTCATTCTCGCTCCCTACCTTGTTCATTACAGGGCTCGGCGGCGGGTCGTCGGGGGTGAGACTCACGCGTGCGCGCTCGTAAGCCATGTCCATGTCGGATTTGGTGGCCTTGGGGCTCCCTGTTAAAAACCCAAAGTTCTACATATTAGACAAATTCAGCAAATTATCTCATTATATCTCTAAACAGTACCACTCATCTCCATAGTGACCGTTACCATCCACTCACACTCATATATTTACATCAGTTTCCTATGCCGGGGGAAGTAATTATCTGCAGCACCCGACACTTCCTGCTGCAACCGACGCAAGATGAAAATGTCAAATATTGTAAATTTCACTAAAGCCTATATTTATAAAATCCGGCAACCGATACGGCCCAAAAATGGAGGAAGATTAACCAAAAAAAAAAATAATAATAATATTTATGCCAACGTTTGCCTAAAACGTCCCCGATCCGCGGTTTGAACGAACAGCCGGCAGGGATGATGAGGATGATCGGGACCCTGAAAGCGCCACTCGCTGGCCCCGTGGTTTGATCCGCGCGTTGTTGGGGTGGCGCTCGCGTCGAAACACAAAGAAGTGTTAATGAATCCAACGCGAGGAGCTAAAAATAGGCGAATCAGAAGCGGCGTGAGATGGGAAAATAGGATCCTTTCTAACCGATCACAGAACGGGGAGGAATCAGGCGTCTCGCAATCGAGATGAGACCCGGCGGGGGAGGGGGACGGATCCGAGCAAGCAAAGAGAGGAATGGAACCGGCAGGGGGGGGTCTCTTAACTCTCTGGATGCTGGGAGGAAGACTCTCCGCTTTTACGATAATCCTCAGACATGAAAACGACTGGACGTCATGTGACCAAAAAGTCGCCGCCATGTGTGGTAATAATGAAGATAGAACGAGGAGCATTTAGTTGGATAATCGGGGTGCAGTGAATAAGGACGGGGGGCTCTCACCGGGGATGTCGGCCAGGTTGGAAGATGACCGGCTTCTCCTGTGACCACTGACCGAACCGTCAACGGCAGAGAACTTGCTGGGGTCTGAAATTAAACGGGCAGGAAAACGTCACAGCAAAAAAACCTCTTACGAGTGCGTCGGAGACTGTGTGCGAGTGCGTGCGTGAGTATGTGCGAGTACGTGTGTGAGTATAAGTGCGAGTGTAATTCCAAATACGTCCTATAAATCATCTCCGTGACCCACATGCCACAGATAGTATTCCCGATACGAGCAGAAGGAATACACGTTACTCATAAACAGGGGTCCATAAACTCCGGGGTCACGGCGTAGTCACCGGCAGCACGGTAGGTTCCCCAAAATATAATCACCTTTGCTACACGTCGCCGTATACTCAGTCTCATTAATCCACGCGGAAAGAGTTACTCACCCCTCAGCTGGAGAAGCAATAGCGCTATTACAGCAAGTGCAAGGAATTAAACACATTATATATACATTCACACATTCATATACACATACACACATTCACACACACACATTCATATACACATTCATACACACACATTGCTTTCTGGTATACAAAACTTTTTGGAAATAGTAACCGATACGTGATCTCGGGTTTAATCTCCGATCCCCGGAGAGAAATCACTGCCTCTGTAAATCACCATCAATCCGTTACAGAACCGGCAACCAAACAGAGTACCGCGGCTCGGGAATTACCCAGGACTCCTGCGTCCGGATCCGGCAGACACTCCACAGCCTTCTCAGCGGCTCCTCCGTGATCCTCGTCGGTGGACACGGCCGACGTCTGTTTTTTGATACTTTTACCGCTTCCGGCGCCGGATGTCAGACTCGCTACCGACAGCAGAGGAATGGCCTGGCTCTCCTACAGAACAAAAAAACCCGGGGAGCGTGATACGGGGATCCGCCAACCAGAGCAGGCCGCGGCGAGGACACCATAAGAACCGGCCCTGAACTTGTCTGGGTTCATTAAGAGTCATTACAGCGACAGCCGTCACACCAACGGTTACAACGGCAGAGTTCGTGCTACAGATTAAAAAAAAGGACAGTTTTGGCGAAACTTCACAAAGCGGCGAGAGGCCAGAGTCTCGTCCCGAAATAAAAATATTCTGTGCAAAGGTTTCCGGAATATATAATACCAGTAATATATATATTTATATAAAACCCGAACCTCCGCCGCGCTCGGATATATAAAGTATGGGCGCCATTTATTTGCGAAGCTTCATTAACCATCTTAGAGGAAGCGACGGCTGAAACGAGATCGGGGGCACGGAGACCGCACAGATAAACATGCGCGTCCTCCTGCCGCGGGGGGGGGGGGCGCTAGCTCCGATGCTCAAATTGGCAGCTTGTTCATTTTAAAGGCTAGCCAGGGACCGCTTTCCAGCAGAGAGAGAGAGAGAGAGAGAGAGGGGAGATTAATGGGTTCATTTTAAAGCAAACCCGGCAGGCGTAAATTACGCTTCGCGTGTCAAGGAACATCGTTTCGGGGAAATATTAAACCCCAGAAGCCCCAAAGTGTTTGCCTAACACCCCTGTAACAATTTGCCGTCTCCGGTAACACAAGATCTGCGTTAATCTGTACATACGGGCACGCGTGGAAATAATGCTGCCGGCGGGCGTGGAAATAATGCCGCCGGCGGGCGTGAAAAGGACCATCTATGTAACCCCCCCCTTCATCTCACATGGTGGCGACGGCACAATACGGAAGCCATTTCATTTCATTTATTACAGGTAACAGCTGGGCTGGGGGGCAAAGGCAAGTTTTTTGGCACGGACCTTGAACCACCACGTTCTGCCCCCTACCCTTACACCATGAGGGCCACAGTGACTCAGAGGGTCTTACACTCCCCTGCGGACCCAAACTTTCTTTTGTATCGGACAAAATGTCCAACCGGGACCCCAAGTCTTTGCATTTGTTTTCCGTGGTACGGCCGGTGGGGGATACTCACGGAGTTGAAGAGTTCGGTGGTCAGACCCAAGTAGTTATGCAGTGCCAGGAAGGTCACCCGCTGGAGTCGCACCATAATAATCTGCAGGAAGGTACAGATTCAGTACAGATACAGTAAGATAGCAACATGCGGACCCCCCGCACAGCGCCCCGCCGGCATCTGCACAGCGGACCCCCGCACAGCACCCCCCGGCACCCTCACAGCACCCACAAATGGAGAAACGTATAGAAGCCCCCCCAGCAGGGAGTGCGACAACCCTGGTTAAAGATAACACTTCCCATTTCCCCATCACACCGTCCACCTCGGCCCCCCGCTGCCCGCGATGAACGTCACATTTGCTGTGCGCGGTCCTGCCGGTACACAGCCTTATTTCTGCCGGCACATTTATTTCCAGCCGCAGGGGGTTTACAAGTAAAAGGATGGGTTTTCTTGCGGGGCGGTTACCTGGACGACCCGGACGAGCGTCTCCGGGTATTTGGCAAAGACGTCCTGGAAGGCGTTGGCGGGAAGCCGCAGGACGGTAGAGGCGGTGGCAGCTCTGGCCGAAACGGTTTTATAAGGAGCCGGGTGTCCCTGAGAGATGGTAAATGAGACAAATTTCATAAAGTTTAATTAAAGTTCATTTGATTCCAGAAATTAATTCAGCATGCGTGCCACGGACTACACACTTATCAGATAATCATGGCATCTTATAAACCGGGTAAGGACCAAGCAGAACTGGATGGGATGACAGGTGACCCTTCTAACCGGGAGACTGATGTGTCAACGTCACCTTACGCTGCAATGCACTGAAGCTGTAACGGAAAGGGTTAAAGACATCGGAATAAAAATACGGAGAGATCATCGCTCAGTGGAACCGCAGGGCGCTTCGTATAAAATGTTATATCCCTCGAGCGTCAGCACGGAGAATACGTTTCCATGGCTCATTTAATAAGTGTGAGGGGGGGAGGGGATAATATAAAACAACAGAATCTAAGATATTCATTTGTCAGCAGAAACAAAAAACAAAAAAAATACAATTGCCAAGAAAAACTCCCCGGGGCAGAAGCAGAGAACGCGAGACCGCAGGGAGCAGACAGTCCGGAATTAAATTCAGATTACAGGGCACGTTCTGCGTAAAACGGAGTGAGACAGGGAATGTATTCCTCTATCTGACCCCCATCGCCAGCTCTGACCTGGTCGGCACAAGCAAAACTACCCACTGCACTGGCACTCAAGAGGTTAATCAATTTAAAACAACATTCAAAAAAGGTTCCTTCACCCAAACCACTACAGCATTAAAAATATTATTTATATATATATATTTATTTATTTTTTGGGGGTATTTTAAGTGTGCAGCCTATTGGCCAGGGAACTGATTATTATAAAAGGGGTTTTGGGCACACATGGCCTGCGCCAACTATAAAACAAATTTAAAGCAACCAATCAGGAAGAGGGAATATCATGGGAATAGTCTGCTCTATGCACATGAGACATAAGCTAAGACCATTTATTTTATTTTTTTTAAAAAAATATTTTCCCAGTTTTGTTCCATAAGTACGCAGAGTTATCGCCATCATGCATTTTATGACATCATCGTAAACACTGCACTCACGGTTATAACGTCGAGAATGCTGAGCAAACTGTGGACGCTGTCTCCCGGCGGAACCTCTTTCACCACCATCTCGTTCCCGTCCTGAAAAGCAAAAGACACATCTGTTACAGGACAATAAACAGGGCGATCAATTACGGGGCTCTATTTGACCACCAATAAATTTACAGCGGCAGACTCGTGGGGGGCCATTCAGCCCCAAAAACAAACAGGTCTTTGGCTGGCGGTGCGGCCATACGGAAGTTCCCCCATATACCCTGCGCACGCTCGCTTACGTTCTCCTGAATGCAGACTTCCAATACGCCGTCCTGCACCACGTAGATACTGTTATCCAGCTGCCCCGGGCGGAAGATGTACTCCCCTTCGTGTAGCTGCACGAACACCATGTGCTTACAAAGCTCCAGGAACAGAGGCTTCTCGAAGTGACCGAGCACCCTGCCGGAGGTCAGAGAGGGGAGAGGTCAGCGGACACCGGGCGCTGGACGGGGCCGGTAACGAGAACGCTTGTCGATGTCGTGCAGCACAGGTCTGGTAACAGGCCGACGGTTATACACATCTGCCGGGTGGTACGCATCTGCCGGGGCCCGTGGTTATTTTAGCTCCTACCTGACATTTTTCAGCATGTAGAGAACTTCCGAGGGTAAGTGAGAATTCTTCACGTCAAACTCGGTGAGATCGGCTTCCAGGAGCGACGGCGGCGGCTCCTTCTTCTGCAGAGTGGGGTATTCTTTCTTAAAACGGAGAATTCTGAAAACAGAAAGAAGCCGAGCGCTGCGGACATGTTCCTTGGCACACCGATAGCTGATCCTGGTCTTTCCAACGCGTTGGCAAGAGGGCACCAGCTGGGTAAGGACTCCTCTACAGTTGCCCATATAGTAGGGTGCATTTAAAGCTACGGAGGTAGGCTTCCCATAGAGATTACTTACCTTTTGGCCAAAGTCAGGACTCTGGTTCGCTTCCTACTCCTGGGTCTGGCAACCGTACTCCCAACCAGAGTGTTTGGAAGAGTAGTGACCTGCGAGACCGGGACAGCACCAATTATTCAGAAATTAATAACGGCCAATCTGTTAAACCTGCCTGTAAATACACATTGGGAGCAACACAGAAAAAGATGTTCAATTACAAAAGCTTTCAGGACCTCAGAGGTCTCTTCTTCTAGAGATCCCAAACGTAACCTTACAACTTATTTATTGTCAGCCCAACAAAAGGAATCAACAAAGATCGGGGCGCATGTGAATATAGGAGAAAAAAATATATATATGATAGTGTAATACTGTAAATAAAATTCAGTGGTGTAAATGTGTAAAATGCACTCACAAACAATGTCAGTACAAGAGGCCCTTCTGAAGTCAAAAAGATGTCCTTTATTCTTTAAAAGCTCTATGGATATAAAGCAGAAGAAAACAACCATATGGTGCAGTAACTTTCTATGTTCGAGGTGCGCAAGTTAAAGATGCACTTACAGAATGGTTGAGTTCAAATAAGTAAATATTTAAACTTAGAAGTCCGATGCGGTGAATCCGAAAAAAGCAAATAAGATGTCTTCTGTGTCTTGTCTCAACCACTACACATCACACACCATTTATTCGACTATAGTTCTGGCGTTCATCATCCGTACACAAATTTACCCCTTTTTTCTTCTCCCCTAAACCAATATACTCACCTTACTCTTTCCGTATATTTACTATATACATTTGAAATACCCGTCCGTTCTGTAGATTCACTATATTTATATCCACTACTCGTTTCATACACTACTTTTTTCTCCGTTTTCCACCTTCGTTTTTCTACTCCTATAAGCTCAAGCTTATGCCTGTAGCTTACAGAACATCAAAAACCAAAGAGGAGAAACCGTAGAGGAGAAGGTGCGAGTCATCATAGCATCCCTGCCTCCTAGATATAATACGCACGCATATTGGACGAAGCTTTAAAGATAATCACGCCCATCCAGGAAGAAGCCATCGAGGGAAAGAGAAGCGTCTTATCGTTGCTGCGATACGACGCACAGAACGGAACGATACGCAGGACGGAATGACGTCCCTTACCCTACATGCATCGGCATTAAGACGACTTCGAACAGTATTTAAAGCGGGACTTTTGAAACCTTGTTTTACTTGCTATTATTGCGGATTATACCTATTTAATTTTATTCTCCTGAGGAAGCCCAGAGAGCGGCGAAACGCGTTGAGACAAGACACAGAAGACATCTTATTTGCTTTTTTCGGATTCACCGCATCGGACTTCTAAGTTTAAATATTTACTTATTTGAACTCAACCATTCTGTAAGTGCATCTTTAACTTGCGCACCTCGAACATAGAAAGTTACTGCACCATATGGTTGTTTTCTTCTGCTTTATATCCATAGAGCTTTTAAAGAATAAAGGACATCTTTTTGACTTCAGAAGGGCCTCTTGTACTGACATTGTTTGTGAGTGCATTTTACACATTTACACCACTGAATTTTATTTACAGTATTACACTATCATATATATATTTTTTTCTCCTATATTCACATGCGCCCCGATCTTTGTTGGTTTTGGATTTGAACGCCGAGAGGAGCGTTTCTGTTGGGTTGCGGCAGTGATACAATAGGGAAGTATTTTTGGTTATTCCACTTTTTTCACTTTATTTTTACACGTGTTTTTGGGTGTTCTAGGCTTTGTTTTTCTCAACAAAAAGGATCAAACTGAAACTCTTAGGCCGATAACGGGCTTTATCCACTTTTAAGATCGTTTTTTTTATCGTATTAAAAAAAAACATTAAATATCCTATTTTTACCGATGACTGGGTCACTAGCGCCACCTGCTGGCAGTAAATGAGCAATGCACGTGGCAGCATTTACCGTCATCGCAAGCACATCCAGTATCTGGAAAAGGTTTTCATTGCAAAAAACTAAAGCCCCCACAACGCGGCGAGACCACCTGCAGGCGGCACATGCCCTAATCTGCCACGAAGGAGATAACGACTTACGCCTTCCGCTTACAGCGAGCAAAGTACTATTTACCTCCACAAACTGACCGGGCTTCGTGGTTTTATTTAGTGAACCCTGCGATAAAGTTAGTATTAGAAATCTACATCTTGGCTGTCCGGGGCAGATCCCTCGTACCAAAGCTCTTATCGAGTTCTCTCACATGGGAGGAATAATGAGTCACGGCTTAATGGACGCTCCCAGCGGGGTGAGGATTTGGGAATCGATGACTCTATAAACGCACCAATAGCTGGAGGTACCAGCTGGGTCTGACCCGGTCACCTCATCTTAACCTTTTCAGTGCCAGAGGCGAGAGGAGACTTCCTTGATACAGGGCAGCCGAGTCCCCCCCGGGGAGGACCGGCCCCAGCGCTTCTGTTTACTGTGTGATTTTGCAGCGTATTCACAGACAGTATCCAGAAGTTGCCGTTTTTTTTGTAGTTTACAGGTTAATTTTGCCAATTCACACGATTTCCATCCCACTCAGCCTTTCAGGAACTCTGATCTGATGGTGCGATGCCCCCCCCCCCCGGGGCCATATCGCCAGATTTAATACACTGGCGGCTGTGAGTCATTCTGCCCCACGCCAAGACCAGTGAGGGGCCTGCCGGCCTCTGTCTACTTACCTGGATGACACGAGCCCGGCGCGGCTGGGCGGACCCCGGGGGTCTCCATTATGAAGGATGCAGGAGGGCTATGGCTGGGACGAGAGCTACGTTCAGCTACAGAGAATTTATTTAATCAAAGCACTTCGGGAAAGGTCAGCGAATTTAAAACACAACCGTTACATGACATCACAGGGACGCCAGAACAAGCAGACAAAACTTCATGTTCCCAATAAAAAGGCACCACAGCTTGCAGAGGAGACAAACCTTTCGCATTATCTTCCTCCCGTAAAACATGACTTTGTCTCTTTTCCTGAACCGGTACCGGGGAACTTCTGGCTGCTGCTGCTCTGCAATAAGATATTAGACATTCGTAACATCCAGGGCCATCTGGTCATATGCCCCCCCCCAGCACATTATTATAGTCCCATCTGTGGACAATATTACCCCCCCACCCCCATTTCCCAGCTCATAAACAGCAGCTAATCATTATAGTATAGAAAGTAATTTGCATATGGGGCTGCACACCGAGCAGAATAAATAAATCCCCTTTTCTCCGGATCTCCGCTGAGAATTGGATCCGCAGAACTCGGCTGCTAATGGAAGCGGAGATCAGCCGGCTGCCAGATGGTGATTACAGCTCATTATTAAAACATTCTGCACGGTTCTATCGGGGAGAGATTTGGTTTCTGAGATAATTGCGAGCTCCCGGCCCAAGCTGGGCCGGATCCGGCCCCATAATAAACGTAACTGGAAGATCTGTCTACTGAACCATTTGGCCTCAGATAATGAGACGCGAGGAGGCTGTGTGAAAAGATGGAATGACGACGGCGGCTCATCGCGAGGATTGTTGTGGCTGGGCTTTCCTCCCCGATATTATTTATCGTTTTATAAAGCGCCATCATAGTCCGTAGCTCTGTATGACTGCCAAATGCACCTTGTGGCAAAACCCCCACTGGGGATAAAGCACACAAAAACACCAGCGCAGCACCAAGTAGTGGACAGAAGAGTCCTCGTCTTGCACTTGGCAACACATTCACCAACTCCTAGCCCCTAACCCGCATCCAGCACGGACACGCAAGCCCCCCGCCCGACCCGCACCCAGCACGGA
>VKOC01000008.1:118684-151446 GCA_009364415.1 Spea multiplicata
GACGATATAGAATTCCGCCACTGCGCTCTCTCAGGTACCCCTTCTACGGCAAAAGTGGGGTTGGGGTTGGCCCAGAGGGGCACCTTGGATATAATGGCCATCGGTAATTGAATAGCCAACCTCCCATAGATTGCAACGGGGGGAAAAACAGACAGGGATACATTTTATCTCAGTTAGTGGATGTCGCCCAATATATCTGTGCAATGGTTGCTATTCGGTCGTTGGGAGGTAGACTGTCGCCAAATCACTTTTCCCTGCATGTCTACAGCGCCACAGACGGGGTGCCACGCCGGACAGGTCCAGTGTGACCGTGGGTCGTGCGTCGAGGAAAGATCCGTATGTGACGGGACCGACGACTGCGGAGATAGATCCGACGAGAGCAGCTGTGGTGGGTAATTTATTTTCGTCTCCAGCCATGCGATTTCATGAATTAAAGGTGTGAATGTGAAATGATTCTGCGCAGGTCCGAATGGCCACATTGTGCTACAGAAAACGTCAACCTTTTTGCTTTTACTATTATTATTTAACAAAAATTTAAAATTTTTAATGTAGAAAAATTCACCTTCTGCACCTTTGAAAATGCGACATGCAACTGGACGTCTACCTGGGAAAAAGTCAACGGCTTCAGCTCCAAGCCGGGCCGGGATCACACAACAAGCAGCAGATCCGGTAGGTACCTTTGACTCAGGAGCCATATGCCCATCCCTTTCATGCTTAAATCCCCTCACTGTGTTACTCTCTACCACTTCTGCTGGGAGGCTGTTCATTGGACATTCTGAATACATTGTGTAAAATGCATTATGTTAAAACACCCTGTTATAAAATATATTCCGTTTAATTCCTTTTAATGTAGCGATTAAAAGTTTACATGCTCCTCCTAAATGAATCACAGGCCAGTTTACGACGTATTACAAAGTTAATATTAAGAACTCACTGATGATGTCATAACAATAGGTTCCTTTCTCCGGGTTAACGATGGAACCGCAACGTTGGTCATCCCAGGTATTCGGAACCAAGACAACATGGCCTGTGCGGTGAGTTCTGTGGACCTCTGATCCAACGTGTCTCTCATTCCCACCTCTTAATAACACATACGGCTTTGTCTGTCTCCAGCTCGTACTGTATTATCTCACAGCTGGCTCAGAAGAAAACCGCTTGGCTATCAGTTACCGCAACACCAGTTCTTCCGAGGATAGCGTCATGCTGGAAAGAGTGGGGCAGAGGGGCGAGGTGTGGCTCCGAGAGAAGGTCACCTTTCCCATTTCCCAAGAGCCATTTCAGGTAACTGTGTTACGGACTGGGATATGTATTTAAGGTTCTCCCCTGGTAACTGGGGGCAGTTTTGCTGGGTTTCCCCCATAGACCCTACTCAAGGGCTCTCTACGTCTTATCTGGAAACACCAGGTTTGTACACAATGAAGGTCTTCATGATTCTGTCACGCTTACACAACTTGTGTGGCCATTGTAGACGTCAAACCACACCATTTAAAGGGACCTTGCGTGCTACACACAACTTAATCTTTATAAAACATGACCATCGGAGAAGTGGCCTGGTGCGTATATATTAATTCTCACATATCGTCTCTGCTTATAGGTCACCATCACGGGTGTTGCGGGTAAAGGAGCCGATCCCGGTGTTGCCCTGGATGATCTCATCTGGTCTCCCGGATGTGTCCTGCCGGGTAAAATTGAAACAAAAATCCTATGATAAGGTTATGACACCAAGCGGGTGCGATTCACCTAATGCAGACGCTGACTGCTCTTCTCTCGTCTCCGAGGCCGGAAACATGAAAATTCAAATTCTGAACAAAACTCAGTTTTGACTGTTTTTAGGGGGGGACAAATTTCTTCTTTAAAGTGAACATAGCATCTAAAAAGCAACATGTATATTAAATCAGCAATGAAAATGTCTCTTTTGTAAGATATTTTTAATCATTTTCCCGGGATGGTAACCCTCTGCGTCTTTTACTTAGGGAGTAAAACTGGGGATACACATCTAGAAATTCAGAGGTTTCCATCGCTCGCGGAGCTCCGCAGCCCCGGGAAGGCAGCCTGCAACGCAATTCCTGGTAAGATGCCGCATAATTACACCTAATATCACGTGCTGCTTGCGGATATCAGGTTCCAACTTAAGAAACTGAACATCTTTTTTGTCCGCTGTTTTGGGAAATAAATATTTTAAATTTAGCTTTCATCTGATTGTTTAATATATATGCAATTTCTGCCTTTAGATGGCTATGATTTTGGGGGGGATAATAAAGGCTGGCAGGACGTCAGTATCGGGGTGCAGAGGTGGAGCGGAGACATAAAGACCTTCCCGGAAGAGGGCGTCTCAGGTAATTAAATACTTTGTATTCAGTGCTTTCTAAATCTTACTAAAACCCCAAGGCGGTGGTGCAAAACAAGTCCTATGTACTAATTAACCATATATCTTCCTTTCAGGGCATCTTGGGGTGACGCACGCCGAAGGGAACCTTCTAACAAATGCCGTGATCCTCAGCCCTACTTTGTGCTCTAGCAAAGCTTCCTGCATGGTGAACATGACCTACTGTTTTAACAGTGGACCAGCAGGTACCCAAAATGACGATGGAGAATAGGGTTACTGAACCCTGCTGGAGGTCGACCTCCAGAGATGCAGTGGTCACCTTAATCCGAGTGGGCATCGGCTCGTAATTAGCACAAAAACAGTTACTATCCCCATAATGTATAAGCGGCATAAGGGAATAGACAGCTGGCGGGTACGGGTGTGCAGGAGACCTCATTGTGTTCTTCTGATCGCAGGCTCCTTGTCTATACATGTATTGGACTCCGAGCTGCGGACACACACGCAGATCTGGCACAGCCAGGGCCACAGCAGATCCTGGAGAAGCGCTTTGATTCCGGTGGGAGAGAGGCTTCAGCCGTTCCAGGTATTGACCCCACGGATCCAACGTTTGCTTTGAAACATATGTAGCATCGTAGGAAGTTTAGTGAAATGATCAACAGAAAACATCATTGGGATGTGGCCCGAGATAATTATTAATCTGACTTTATGAAGCGGAACAGGAGGTTAGCGGCCAGCTTCACTTATGGTCCCATTCACCAGGAGCACCACCGGGACATGGGGTCCTTACCATGAAAGAGCGAGTCCTGGATGGTTGCACCGCCCCCAAATGAGATTCTTGTTACCCATCCATTTGATCACAATGGATCCCTTTCACCAAAACGACTGCAGTCCCATGATTTTGTTCAGCTGTTAGATGACTTTGGATGGTTTTGAGTAATGGTCGTGTCCCGTTTTATCTGGATCGGCACAAAGTTACACTCTGAAACAAACTTAACTTAAACATGATTTGGGGGACGATCAGCCGCTCTGAGATCCGGGATGATTTGGTTTATTTTTTCATTTCAGTTTGTCTTGTCGGGCTCCGTGGACCCTCTTCCTGGTGGGATGTGGGGGGCAGCCGTGAAAAGCATGAAATTTCTGGAATGTGACACACAGGTCCCTCTTGAGAATACAGGTATTCTGTACCCCGACTCATATCCACACAGTTATTTGTACCATTTATATTGCCGTGTCACGTTCTGTGTACCGTCCACTTGAGATCTTTTCACAAACGTGGTAGAGACCTTTGTGACGGAACGTTACAACTGAAGATGACTTTGAAGGCATTAGACTGTGATACGGTGGTGCCATAACTGTGACCACTCATGGGGTCCATCAGCCCTGGGCTACGAGTGACCTCCTCTTCCGGTGATGTTGTGGGAGGGAGAGCCCCTCTGAAGTTGCATAAGATGGTACAGAATGGATTGGTGTTCGAGAGCCTTGCCCATAATATTTAGATTTTTATTTTTCCCCCTTTAGAGTCTGTTACCTGTAACTTTGAGACGGGCCTCTGCGGCTGGTACCAGGATCAGACAGACGACATCGACTGGGAACAAAGAACGCTGGCCGATCACACCACGGGGAACGGTGAGTTCTCAAATTCAATAAGGGGTCGGCAGGACTACTAAATAAGTCTGCAGCCTGGGGTGGCATGCTTTCCACTGGGAAGGCCAGGTGCAGGGCTTTAGGAGAGGGTGGTAGACAGGTGAAACAGCCTCCCAGCAGAAGTAGTAGATGCTAATACAGTCCCCAGCGGCACGACCTTACAGTGGAATTGTGTCTTTTGATCTGTGTTGTGTTTGTACCTTTTGTAACATTAGGGTGCTTGCGGGTGAAATGTATGGAATCGATGCATTCGCTATATGATCAATGCTTTAATCCATATTCTGTATCCGTAGCCATTTGCTGCATATAGCCGCAGATTTTTTTGGGTAGGTATAAAGCTGCTCTGTGCTCCAGGGTTGGAGCCTCTCGTTCTCCTCTATCTATTTGTTTTCTTTCTCTCTGGCAGGTAACTACCTGTATGTAGCCGGAGGGTCCCGCATGGATCGAGGGGGTAAAGCCCGTCTTATAACTTACCCACAATCCATAAAACCCAGATCCCAGTGCCTATCGCTGTATTACCGCATAGGGGGACCAGACACAGGTACGTTTTGGCCTCCATCATCTGGATATACAGCGTGTACTTTTTCAGACGTTCTGTGTACATTGAGTAGCGTCTGGCCTCAAAACCCTAATAATTAGAGAGAGAGGCAGGATTTCACGTATTGGATGAAACAATTTTTTATTTATTTTTCTTTAAAATTAAAAATAGATTTGAGATTTCTAGGTTGTTTTGTAATTAAGTTGTTTATGCATTTTGGGGATTTTTCATGGTTTTTGGTTCACCATTATCCCCCATTTTCTTACCCATAGTATAATATTCACAGCTCTCGTCTCGTATGCATTATAGGCACCTTGAACCTGTTTATTAAATATGACGGAGGTCAGGAGACGTTACTTTGGACCGTCTCCGGCACCCGCGGGAACAAGTGGCACCATGAATCCATTCCTCTCTCACACCCAGCCAAGGATCAGTATCAGGTACTTGAAGATGGGAGCCGGGGTGATCTTGTGTGATGTAGATTGGCGAGGGTACTGTGTCGGGGGTGAGTGGTTAGTGTTGTTACCATCTCCCCCTGTCTGGCAGCTGATCCTTGACGCAGTCCGCGATGGTTCCGTGGGGCACATATCGATCGATGATATTACTGTGAGATCCAGTCCCTGCGCGGCTTCCACGCACTGCTCTTTTGAGGCCGGAACCTGCGGCTTTACCACGGAGGGGGACAAACACTGGTGGAGACAGCAGAGCCTGCAAGCCAAGCCTCACGGGGGACCCTTTTTCGATCATACGCTGCAGACGGTCACAGGTAAAAGGTTTCATCTCTGTAGAGGCAGCCAGTTTGTTGTCCACCAGGTACCATAATAGACTTAGAAGCTGATAAAGGTAGTTTAGGGTCAGGATGCAGATACATTGGGGTCGCGCATAACCTTTGGGAAGGAGGGATTGTAGACCCGTGAGAGTCTGGGGCGGCAGTTTGAATGCACTGGGCGCACGCTAGGATTTATGGCTGTAATCCGCTACCGTCACAGGTCATTACATCATTGTCGATACCAGCGCTTCTACTTTGCCAAAGAAAAAGACAGCTGTTCTGACATCAGGTTGGTACAATACCCAGCCTGCCCTCCAATGCCTGAGCTTCTGGTACCAGCTGGGTGGCAGTAACTCGGGTGAGTAGTCCTGACATAGTTTGGGTCTGAGGGCTGAGTCTGGGGGCTGTAGGCGCTGACAGAGATGATTTTATTCACAGGAACACTTAACGTCTATAAGGTGGAGAATTCGGGCAAGCACCACACAAAGACGCGTCTGCTTAGCGTGAGTGGGACTCATGGAGACAGCTGGCACTATCGGAGTGTGAAGCTCCAGTCTGACCATGAGTGGTTGGTAAGAAGGTTTTTATTGGGACAGGGTTCGGATGGTGGGCTGGATCCTCTGCCTAGGGGGGGCTTTTACCCTGGCGATAGACTCACCTACAATTTTGTGGACATAAAGTGCTGTAGATTTAAGGTCATCTGCTTGTCCTTCCAATGTCTTCTGTGCAGCTGAAGTTTGAAGCTGTTGGCGCTGGAGGAGATCGGAGCTTTATTGCAGTTGATGATGTTCACATGAGCCACCATCCCTGTGATGAAGCAGGTACGGGTCGCTCGGGTTATGGCCACACCGGAAGGTAAAGCCTCCCATCTGAATCATGAGAAATACGGCCATGATCACGTGTCTAGATTCTACTTTGTGCCTTCCGCCATGTTTTTTGTGTCACCACCTGTAACAGTTACCCTGAGACAAAATGTATTGTATGAACTTCCATGCATCCCGCACCCAGTGAGTACATACCAACTGTCAGTACACAGCCGCTTATAGTAATGGCCAAGCCACAATTTAAGAGAACGCAGAGAACGTACAGTTTGTCCGGAGAGCTCACAGTATGAGGATTATCATTCGTCTCCCAGCCACGTGCGACTTTGAATCCGGCTCCTGCGCCTGGACCAACACGCGTATTCCACTGATGGACACGTATGATTGGGACTGGACCAGTGGAGCTGCCCTGACCACCCAGAGCTCGGCCGTGGAGAAGGATCACACTCTGGGCACCCCAGAAGGTAAGACACCAACGGAATAATAACTGATATTCACTGTGGGCATCTTCAGATTTCAAGGACCGTAATAACCAAGAACTGATCAGCTCTTTAAGTGCATATCACACAAATCATTAATGAAATGTGAGGGCCACCATACACCGTAAGCCGATGTTTGGGGTCACGGGCCTGATTCTCTTCTCCCCCCGTAGGACATTATGCCTTTGTGGATACCGGAGTGATGCACGCGGAAGGGAGCTCCGCATGGATGATGAGCGAACATCTCACGGCCACAGCCAGCTCCTGTTTCACTTTCTGGTACCGCACGGATTCCCCGGACCGTGCCCGTAAGTGAACAGATAGAACCGGCGTGACTTAAATACCCCACCGCTAACCTTCGTCAGCCATAAACCAAGCACTTGGCCATTAGAGGTATATAGGAGATATATGGGAGTTTTATGCTGCTAGTCCATAGGCTACGGAAGTGACCCAGATGATGACATTGTTGTTAATTTATTGGATCGATGTATGAAAAACGTCTGGATTTGTGTTCTCTGTCCAAGCCAGACCTGGGAGAGCTGGTCCTGTATTTGGCCAGCAGTCACGGCCTGCAGCCCCTCTGGGTCCTTCACGGCTACCACAGCGGCGACTGGCAACAAGTGCAGCTACAGATCAACAGCACGGCGGAGTTCCAGGTAGTCCGGGCGGCTCTTTGAAGCGTTACGTTTCCGTTTAAAATGATATCTGTGTAATTATGGGCTCTTCTCATGTCTCGTGTACAGATTGTATTCGAAGCATCCAAGGGGTCTCACGCGCACCCCACTACCATCTCATTAGACGACGTGGCATACACTTTGGATTTACCGTGCAACGCAAAGAAAACAGAAAAGGGTAAGGGACAATAAAAGATGTATGAAACTCCATCATGGAATAACATCCTCTTCATTCCATCCCAAAACCAGACCGCAAGTGACTCTGTGTTTTCAGGGAAGAGTAACGCGGGGGAGATAGCGGCCATTGTCCTCGGCATTCTCCTGGCCCTGCTCTGCCTGGCGGCTGCCTATCTGCTGTATCAGAAGCGGAAAAAGAACCTGGACGACGCGCCCCGAGTCTCCAACCACAGCGAGGCAATCGACGGATTCGATAACGTGGTGTTTGGAGAGGTATATTCTGTCTCATTATCCCAAGAATTTTACCTGCACGTTGGCTGAGGGTTATGAGACATTTTGCATGTTTTTAGCGCCATTAAAAAGGTTACAATTAACCAATGCATCGTCCTGTAACAGTGCGAAATCCTGCGACATGTCTAGATACTGGAATAAGGGTGTCTTTGCCTTCCTTAGCCTGCAGACGCCACATCCACCAGCTAGGACCACCGCTTACAGATCCAGAGCTCTGCCAGGCCAACAAAATGTCCCGCGATGACCCCTCTGAAATACTCACCGGACAGAACCATCGGAAGCCTCCATGTCCCGGCTCGGCCAGAACCCAAAGAAACATGGCCACGAAGTCAGCGGAATACAGAAATATCGCAGAGGGTACTTTTTACTGTCTTCTTAAATTAAAATGCTACTTAACATTTGCGTTTGAACGTCTCACTCACGTGGAACAAGAGGGTCCCAGTGTGTGTGTGTGGGGGGGCATTTTGTTTAAAAGATTTAAGATTGCAGGATTAATAACTTTAATTGCAAGAATGCAACAAACTAGTAGATTCAGGTACCATGTACTTAAAGCCCACGCCGTGTCTTGAGTCACCAGGCTTGTTTAAAGTCTTTGCCGCCTCTAACGGGGTTACGCTGCAACTCGAAGGAAGCGATCAGGAGAGATTAAACCAATTGGCTTAAAACCGACAACCAACCGCCGTAAAGAGAGGCATGCATCGCATTGAATGCATTGCGATCGGAATGGAGTCGCCGCGCAGGCAGCTATGGAAGCAGAGAGACGCATGTACCGGTCAGATATGTGAAGGATAACAAATTTTATTTTACAATGACGTTATGGAAGGGATGTGGTATCAAAGAAACAGAAGGAATGCCTTCCAACCCCCAATTCAGACGGAAAAAAAAACACCCAGCTTGCATCTGGGGCCCAAAAAAAAAATAAAAGTCCAATTTCCACATCATGTAAGCAGAAGATGCTCCCCACTAGCACGGCGAGAGACGTTATTCGTTTTAGGACTAAATACATTTGTACAGCAGGGAAGAAGATTCCGCGAGGCGGCCCCCATGGCGCAGTCCGAAGACGGCTGCGTTCAGCTTGGCAATGTAGAGACCCCGGTCGGCTTGTGGCAGACGGGGCGAGATCAGCTGGGGATCACTGATTTCGAGGCTTTGCTTTCATTTCTTTTTCGGGACGGCGTCCAGGGGCTTTCCAATGTCTCTTCCACGCAGCTTTATGCCTGCAAACAGGAGGTTTTATAAGTAAAGGCAGCGTTCCCGACAGAACCCCTTTTACACTTCAGAGATGGATTCACCCTCGGCAGATAAATGAGCCCCGTATAACCCTCCCGTATTAACGCTGTATAGTTTATAATTCCCGGCGCCGCGCGGAGTACGAGTGCTGACGGTAGCGGAAATCACCCGACTTACCGAGTGCTCTTTCGATCTTCCCCATGACCTGGTTGCTGGGGATCGCTCGTCCGCACTCATAATCTGCGATCACCTGAGGCTTCTCGTTGATTTTCTGCAAGAGAAGATAGCAATGACTGAAAAGCCCTTTCCACGGAGTAATGCTACAGCTGGCTTAGAGTTATGGGGGTCTGTCTTACAGCAACCGCATTTACTTGCGAAGAGCCCAAGTATACTGCTGCACGTGGGCCTTACCGTGGCCAGGTCCTTCTGGGTCATGCCGATCGCCTGCCGGCCCTGCTGGATGACTTTGCCCACCTCGAGGGGCACTCTGTCGTGGTGAAGCTCTTCCGTTTCCCGGTCCAGCTTGGCTGTGTTCTTGGTGATCGTGTGCTGCTTGTTCTGACCGGCTGACCCTGAAACAGAGGATGCAAAAGGTTCCTTCACACGGAAACGAAACTATAAAGCCCCCCAAACGCGATTAAATAAGGGGCAGGGGAAACACAACGTACATTTTTTGGAGGTTTCTACGTCTTCGCCTCTTCGCTGAGCGGCTATAATCGCCTGGAAGCAGAAGGAAGTAGATGGTGAGCAGGTCTTCGAAATACCAAGAAGGTCAATACAGGGTTAATTGCAGAGAACCCCAAGTTTTTATCTCCAAAGAGAAAAAGTGCGTTGATCATCATCGTTGACCCGCAGCTGTCCCGTGACGTCCGTATAAAGTTACCGCGTGTGCCGGGAGCCTCACGCAGGGTATGCTGTAAACACAGACCCCGGAGGGGTGAGAGACGGGGCAGGGCGAGCGCGTCCCGTGCTGCTATATTTACACGCGCGGGGTAACCACGTCCTAACTCAGCTTCACACCCCAAACGGAAGGAGCGAAACGCGCCTCAGCCTGGCACACGGGTCACTATACAGCAACACGCGTGTTTCTCTGCCCCGACAGCGAGACGTTATCTAATGAACATCTGTACTGGTAATGAGTCAGTGGAAACTCAGACGCCGCCGGCTCGTTAATCTGCACCGCAGCATCGCCACAGCAACTTGTACTTTTGGACTCCGGGCGCATAACCAAGTTTAACAAAAGTCCCAAAACACACATTAAAAAAACACAAACTACAGGCGTGTTTCTGGCGTGTTCTTTGCCTGTACGTTGGGGAAGTGGATTCTCTATTCGTTGATCCCGTCTGCTCATCATCGATATCAACCTCTGATAAACACGCTGGCATCGGGTACTGTCTGGACTACTACCCGCCCGCGCATACACGCAGCGCACACGATAATCCGACACCTCTTCATGACCGGGTGATGCCGGCTGTGAGTGATAGGAACCTGCTGCCCGTTACCCTGGACGGTTCTGTTTCAGAACAGCAGACAGCGAGTTGAGGTTTTCCTGCCTCCCCCGATGGTTGTTAAACATATGAGTGAGCAGATGGCCGCGAGCCACTTCAGTGTTTATGTTGCCGCTGCCTTCTTGCCCTGCTGAGCAAACCAGTCCGATGAGTTTCACCCTCTGTGATCGGAGGCCTCTGCCAGCCAGATCCCGGCCTTTCGTTTTTAGCTGCAGTTGTTATGCAATTAGGATCGTGGTGTACAGTAATTTACAATGCGAGTGTGAGCGTGAGTGATGACCAAACAAAACAAAAAAAAAAGCAGCGCGGGGGCCGGACAGTGTTTACCGTTACCTGGATAAAAGAAAAGCCTAAAGAACAATGTCAGCATGTACAGGGCGCGACGGTCCCTTTACACACACCTCAACGGTGCATGCGCGGTCTCATGGTTACCATAAGAGACACCTAGGACCCCCAGAGGCTCTCTCCTTTATCTCCGCCATTGCTTTCTGTCTTCACTTGATGCGATGATCTGCCGGCGCGTCCTGACGCGTTTCGCATATTATATAAATCGCTAAGCTGATTATTTTGTGATCCAGCGGTGAGAATTACGCGTTTCTAAGGCGCTTTACATCCCTGATCCTACACTCCCTCCGCAGGATAGACAGATCCTTCACCTGGGGAGGAGACCAAATAAAGTTGCCCCCAAATAAAGTTGCCCCCCATGCAGAGCCATGTGAGTGGGCGTCCAGCACGTGGTTCCTACTGTTTACAAACCACAGATATTATAAACCCCCCCCCCATGGTAAATGATCTGCAGGCTCCTCCCTTTAAACCCCTGAGTGATACTGAAGGAGGGCATTATCTGAGCAATGGCGCCTGTACTGTGGCCCTTAAAGGCTGTGAATCCCCCCCTCCCTCATTATGTGGCCCCTAACGCATAGAGCTCTGGCCTGTGGTCCCTCTTGTGTCTAATACTGAGGCTTCTCCTATCCTACGGCTCTTAATAACTGCCCCCTATCCCACACTATACCCCGTCTGATACCAGGCTCTTCCCCCATCCCTGTGGCCCCTGATACCAGAAGCCTCCCCCCATGGCCTCATATGGTGCCAGGCGCTTCTCCTACCCTTTGGGCCCCTGATACCAGAAGCTTCCCCCTTCCCGTGGCCCCTATATGATACCAGGTGCCTCCCCCTTGCCCCGGGTACCTGCTTGGACTTGGCCTGCGCGGCGGTCGGGCCCTTCTTCCTCAGCACGGTCACGGTATCCCAGTCGCTCTCAGCCATGTCTCCGTCACACTGTGCCGAGCCTCTGCCCCGATAGCGACCAAACCCCGCCCGCCAGCCGCGCTCATTGCACCCCGAGCCTGCCCCTCACTACCACGCGCGCCATGATTGGCTGTGAGCATTGTACGCTTCTCATTGGTGGAATACTGAAGAAAGATCTGGAAGACCGGGGCTTAAAACATAAAACGGCTATGATTGGCTGGCTCGCTTCCACAGCCTCGTGACTCTCCCAGCCCATTGGCTGATGCAACTCACCCTTAACATGATATCACTGATGTCAGTGAGGTGGGGTAACCCCTTGTGTGCCGCACCGCCATAGCTCTACATATATTATTATTACCGTATTTATTATTATTAATTATTATTATTATATTATTTATTGTTTTATATAGCGCCATCATATTCCGAAACGCTGTACAATAATGTATAATTATTATTTAATAATGATTTCATAATGACATCAACCCACCGTACAGCGCTGCGGAATATGATGGCGCTATAATAATATACTGTCATTCCATTGGGAGATGTGTCGTTAGGCTGAGCATTGTGGGAGTAGCTCACAGTTAGACTCGCTTAAAACTAATTCTCACTGACCGAAACTTTCTTACGGGCGGCCAAGCTTATCCGGGGGGCCTGAACTGGGTATAAATCAGTAATATTTAGTGTTTTTATTAATATAGAAAATTGACAAATTACCCAAATATTAATTCACTTTTTGAATGTGCTTTTTCTAGATTTACTGGCGGTTTGGGGCCCCCGAGCGCCATACATCCCGGCGCCGTGCGGTTAACCCGGCAGGAGTGCCAGACCATATACTGGTCTCTATACCAGTTTACACCAGTAAGGCTCCCAGTTTATCCAGCAGGTGGCAGCTTATAGGGATTTAAAGGGAATGGACTGACTAGGCTTCCGTAGGCTGCCTGCCGCAGGCTTCCTGTTTAAATGTCACCCAGAGCAGCAATAAAAAGCCCTGGGAGGTCAGGCTCTGAGCGGCTGGCTGTGGGGCTGAGGTTATAGGAATCGGTCCCTGTGATTGGGGTCCTGGAAAGTTAAATGGGGGGTAGGGGGATGATGATGATAAGGGGGCTGCTGAAGTCACCGGCATGGAGGACACTGAAACCTGTCGCGCCTTTTTCTGCAGGCAAGTGAGCCCTGGGTTTACAGGCTTTAAACATACGAGCTGTCAATAAAAAGAGATACGCGGAGCCGTATATCCTGAAGCCGGGGATAGGGGACCAGGGACAAAAAGTCCATAGGGCAATAGGGGTGCCGCAAGTGGAGGGGCAGGTGCCGCAAGGTGAGGGGCGCGCTTGATCTGCCTGGTGGCAGCGCTCTTGCCCCTGCTTCAATGGGTATGAGTCTTGGTCTTAGCAGGACTTCCAGCCTTGGCGCGGGTGACCGGGGCCCTGATTACGGCTTTGCTGCCTCTGATCTTCTCGCACCGTTCTCCCAGCAGGCACAAGGCTGCGGTTTTACCAAACCAACCACACGGCAGCGGAGGAGCAGGAAGGAGACCTAAAATTCAGCGCCGCGCAGGAAGAAAGCGCTCGTGCCCTGTACCCCGACCACATTCCCACCAGCACCCTGCAGAAGGTCCTGCTGTCTGCCGGCTCGGCGGTAACGTCTCTGTATGACCCCTATAGACACGGTAAGAAAATATCTACAACCCTGCTGCCTTCCGTACACTGACCGTTCAAAAAGAGGGGCAACTCAGTGAAGGGGCTAATTTGGGTCCCCCCCAGAAGCAGCCGTCATTGGTTCATCCCGTTTGAATGCCCATATGGCTTTGAAGGAGATGGGATGCCTTCTGACAAAATCTAGGCTCCCGCCATTAGTCTGCTGCAGCCCGTGAAACATGTGACTTGACACGCGTGCTGCCGCTTGCTTATATGTGCTTCATGATTATCTAGACATGGTTGCGGTTCTTGGGGAGACCACAGGCGCGCAGGCTCTGCAAAACCTCCGAGACCGTATGACCAGGGACCCCGAAGGAATCCAAATATTACAGTGAGTTCTTATTCTTCCATACATTTTCTTTATAAGTGATAAACGTGTCAAGCTTGATTAATGCCCCCCGTCAGACCGCTACCCCCCCCCATGATAAAACATATAACTTATTGCCCCAGGGAACGGCCTCGTATCCGAATGTCTACCTTGGATATCGAGCGGTTGAGACAGATGCCAGACGGGGCTTTTGGGCGAGAGTACGTACGCTTCTTGGACGTCAACGTAAGTTTCTCCGTAAGCCTCGTGCTGCTATATGACATCATATTTCTCTGCAAATAACTTAAAAAAGTTGTAGTTTTGACTGTGTTGTCCTGAAGGAATGATATTTTGTGTCCCTCAGCGCGTCTCCCCTGACACTCGCATGCCCGTGAAGTTTGTAGATGACGAGGAGCTGGCGTATGTGGCACAAAGGTACCGTGAAGTCCACGACCTGATGCACACGCTTTTGGGGATGCCGACGAACATGCTGGGTGAGTGCGCCGCCGGCAGGCTCTTTTCCGGCAACCGAATCGGACGCTTAACTGCGAATCTTCTCCGCAGGGGAGGTTGTAGTGAAGTGGTTTGAAGCTGCGCAGACGGGGCTGCCGATGTGCGTCCTGGGAGCCATGTTTGGGCCTCTGCGTCTTAATAGCAAGTAAGATTAATCTCGAGCCAATTATCCGGTATATCGCTCTGCAGTCTCCACGCGGCGGTCACGTCTGTTCTCTGCTTGAATTATTCTGCCATATAATGTGCCGTAGAACATTCCACACCAGGAACGGACCCACCAGTAGATCAATTGGTCCGTAGATCACCTTTCTTTCGTACTGTGTACCCCAAAATACAAAACATAAGCGATACAGTATTTTTAATTGCACCGATATTGTGCACGCTGGACGTTTTTGGGCCGTTTGATGCCGTATCTGCAGTAGGTAATGCAGTCGCTCTCCTTTCTGATTGTTGGGTTTGCAGGAGGCTGAAGCTTCTGGCAGAGCTCATTCCCTGGGCGGTGCGGAACGGACGCAGCGCGCGGTGCGTCCTCAGCTTCTACTACGAGAAGCGCTGGGAGCAGAGCGTGGAGTCCCTGAGAGAGGAGATCGGGATCCTGCCGCCTCCTCCTATCAAATCCTAAACGCCGCTTCAGCAGCAGCCCGCCGCAACACTTACTGCAACCCAGACACCTGTCTGTAGATCCACTGATCTACTACTCCAAAGTGGAGCAGAATGATTGGCTGCAGCAGTAGGCAACCGCAGCTTGTTTACAGCAAGTGTTTCATTTCCCTCCTGGAAAAGGCTGCAGCAGTAGTGTTAGAACCTTGCAATATGCTGTGTCGATGTAATGATGATATCAGACATTAGAATGATGTCACTGACTAGGGAAACATTTAGCCTGATGGTTTTCAAAGCTTACCCCAACACCAATGTCCAAAATCCAGCCCAAGGCTAGAGTGTTTAAAAGGTTTATCATTCATAGAAGATAACCCCTGACAGACACCATCTGTGCTTCAAGATTTCTATCATTTAAATTACGAGTACGTCTTATTTTGGGGTAATTATATCTTTATGCCAATAACTCATCCTGTTCATTAAAGTGTAAAGTCCGGCCAATTTAATAATGATATCAAATATTAAAGTGTTTATTTTAAATAAATCGGTGCTTGGTTTTGAGCAAAGACCTTCCACGTGGTGTCTTTGCAACGAAAGAAATAGAGTTGAACATCAACTTAATGAGACAGAAGAGAAGAGCCACGTCCTCCATCCCTTTCCTATATCTCTTCAGATATTTAGTTCCTTTTACTGAACATTTTACTTTGTTATGAAGCCCAAACAACAGACAAGTGACCCCCGAAGGCACTACCCTTCCAGACATGTCATTACATTCTCCCCACCACTTTATGTTTTACGCTCTCCCCGATTGGTTGGGGTTTCTCTTTTTTTTGCTTGCTTGTGTTTCAAAAGAGAACCTAAATATAGAAAAAAAGAATATAGTTTTGGACAAGATTTGCCGAAGTGGGCTTCTAAGATCTCCTCTGACATCAATGAATGAATGGAGGATTCTGTGATGTAATCTGGTTATGCGTTCCCATAAGAGCAGAATTATTACATCCTTAGTTCCTCAGCGTCCTCGTTACTGGGGGACTCGGTATCTCTCTCCGCGGGTTGCAGCCTATCCAGGTTTTCAGCCTTTCTCCTGATCAGGTCCGCTGCTCGGCCCCTGCTCTCCTTTACCGCTTGGCGGATGCTGTACAGGTCCCAGTGCGTATGGAGCAAGGCGCAGTCAACGGTAAAGGAGCCATCCCGGGTGCGGCGCACTTTAGTGCATACCGCTGATGAGCGGAGCTCAAGCCCAATCTCATGGATGACCTTGCGCAGGTACTGCTGAGTCTCATGCATGCATTGTATCTCTGCAAGGGTAGAAACCGGTATTTTGAATTTTTATTTAAAAGTTAATAGTAGGAAAAATAAATCAAATATATTGCAAAAAAGCCGCTGTGCGGAAAAGAAGTATCTTAGTTCTTACCTAATGTGAAGTCTGGTGGCGAGAAATCCAAACAGCGCATCCCCAGGATAATGGGGGGAGATTTCACCATGGGCCGCAGCTGACCCGCTACAGCAAGTTCGTAAGCCTCCTGGCTCTTTAGGTCTATGTGAGAGTGCCTGGGGCGAGAAACACAACTTAAAAGAGACAGCATGGAAACGCAACGTCTTGTGCGAACTTTGGTAGGCTGTATATAATATATATATATATAGGGTTAAAAATAAAGAACTATTCAAATAGTAACAGTTCAGACAGAAGACTTACGTTAGCAATGCTCTTCGGTTACTGCCCTGAATCACAGCCAGAATCCTCTCCAACTTGTCTCGTGTGACGTGATCTACGACAACAAGGGGAAAAAGTCTATGACTCTCGTAATGAGTTGCTAGTCGTGTAATAATATTTCACACCCTTTTAGACTTATTTCCTGCGACCAAAATAAGGAATTAGGCTGTGTTTGGGACCCCCACCTTCAGCACACTTACCATACGTAGTCTTCTCAATTATTCTCCCCGTGTCCGAGAAGTCGTCTGTGGCTGTCCCGAAAGACCCGCACACGGTGTAATCCTTTAACAACGACAAACAGGTGCCATGTTAGATGAGTGAGGACGGCGGGGGGTTTAATTTACTTCCGTTCTCATTGTGTAGAAAGTGTATCGGAAGGCAGTGTTGGTTCGGAGGCGAGCCCAGCACCCACAGAACCCTAAACCCAAAGAGTTCCGTACCCTGGTACAGTGGCTGTTGTACATATCCGTCAGAAGCCGGTTCCCGCGTCCGATTCCCAATACTGAGCAAAACAAAAAGATTAAAATCCGCATTAAGCTTTGATAAAACCAGCACGTGCACAAGGGTGGGAAACACGGCTGATTTCTCACCGAAGACCCCAGACGATCGCATGTCCAGCCTGTGCCCGGCTCCGATCTTCAGACTGCTGTACGGCGCCCCTTTAACTGGAAAGACACCAGTGAGACTGAGCCAAAGAGAATACGAAACTGCGGCATAAGACATATTTGTTGTATTTGCGTGCGGATATTTTCAGTGCTTTTTTCGCTCACCCAGTACATGATCAGCCAAAGCCGGAACAGCGGTGGCCACTCTGGTTAATTCCACGCCGTCTGTGCCCTCTGCGGCTGCCGGCTGGAAGCGGATCAGCTGATGAGGTGGAGGGCTTTCCAGAGAGTTCAGCTCTGTTCGAGATAAACAAGAGAATAATCAAAACCAATCTGGTTGTAGATTACGTGCTTTTTATATAGAATTTCCCTACTAAAACATTCTTGCACGGAATTCTCTGTTCCTGCGGGCATGGTACGTACTACGTTTTAAGCAGCGACACCGGTGTTATTCTCTGTACCTTTCAGTAAATTTGTTTCCACGTTGTCGCGCACCAGCTTCCAATGGACTCCAGGGGGTTTATAAACCGCAAAGAATCCCTGCAGCGACCGAAAGACGGAAGACGCGGAACGAGACATGATCGGGGCGTCACTTCATGCTTTGGAAGGTGCGTCTGAACACTGAAAGAAATTACAGAAATTACTGGTTTTATTTTTTTGGGTAAGTTTGAGAATACAAATCACCAGAATCAATGAGAATTTATTTAAAAAAGTGACTTTAAATAGTGATCTTATTGCCATGGAAACCAGTGGAATGGTCCTGCTTATTGAATCATCCTATTGGTTGCCATGGTGATAAGACACACTTTTAACCCTTTGCACCAGAATAACTTTTTCATATCCCCTGTTTATCACACATTACCTATATATTCAGCAAAACAATAGTTTAACAAGCCAATAAATATAATGTTATATATAATAATATATAATCATTTAATATACATACATTTAAAATACAAGAGATTCATCTGTCAAATGATCAATTTCCCATCACAACTCTTATTTGACATAATAATTCTATTTAATCACAGACATAACCTCTATGTCCCTGATCTCTACCCTCCCTCCAAAACAAATCCGGTGCATAAAATGATTGATCCCTAAAATCACTCCAACATCACAATCACTCCAGATTCACTCAAATAAAACTTAACTTACGCCACACTCACCGGAGCGAGGACTCGCTGCTCTATCACACTCGGCTTCAGGTCTCTGATGGGCGCCGCCATTGGCTTCCGCTACAGTGCGTCACGTGACTGAGAGCACCAATATGGCGGCTGCTTCCTGTGGCTCTAGCGGGCGCCATATTGCTACTCCTCGCACGCAGTATTCCAGGCGCCATATTGCTACTCTCAGTAACCCTGTAGGTAGACAAAGACCAGCAGGGGGCAGCCTTGTGTGCAGTTAAAATGCCCTCCTGCCATGGGGAGGGGGTAAGAGTTCACGGGAAGAGCTCCCGTTAGTGTTTGATGCTGAGCATTTCCGATGGGATACTTCTGATAATATACAGTAATACCGAGCCGCCCTTCGCTGGGCCTTGTATGCACCATGGCCATAGCTGGGGCAGCGCAGCCTTAATTTATTTTGCGTGACACGATTTCACTTTCTAAGAAGTTATGCAGCTGCTGTGATTTTTAGTCATTAATGACACTTTCCGTCCTAGTGAGGCCCCAGCATTTGCGGGGCTAAAACAGGAGCTTTTGGGTGTTTGCAGTAGGAATCGCCAGCACCGTGGTTTCAGGAGTCATTATAATCATGGAGAGCATTTAACTTCGCATGAAACAAAACTAGATGTTTTTCTGGTCATTTTTAAAATGTTCACTAAATGTTCTTCTGTCCCAGGTTCTGCGTGTGCGTAGGACGAGAGACGTGGTCTTGTCTCGGTTGACGTGGTCCCTGATCGGTATGATGGGTTCATTAATGCAAGGTATTTATTTATTGCGATATATGAAGTGGACTGTGCTATAGTATATTCATATATAATAACCCAGTGGACATTGAACATTGTAACCTAAAGCCCTGAATCTTAACTTAGATTTCATGATTCAGGTTAACACGAGAAAGACGTCTCAATCGCTCCCCCAAAAGTAAGTGGGCGCAACTTTTATTAGCCAAAGCAGCTACAGAAATGATCAGACGGCACATTAACCGCGGCTGCCGGAGGTGGATTTCAATGTACGGAGCACACTGCTAGGTGACCGCTATCCCCTCGGTTACACAACTAAAAACCACCTAATCCAGCAACAGCAAACAGAAAAGGGGAATTAGGGGCAGCCTCATACTGATTGGATGGATTTAGAATTTTCTTTTGCATTTGCCGCATGCTCAACCAGGGTCAAAAGGTATTATTTTTTTAATAAAAAAACATTTATTGGGGGTTTTAGGAGATCCAAAAAGGTTTATATTGGCGATGGGGCACAAACCCCATATTTCTTCTTCGTTACTCCTCTGTATTTTATTCCAAGTAACGCAAAGGAAATTAACTTTATGGTGAGATTTGGTTTCTTGAAGTCTTTTGTCCTTCAGGTTCCTTTCAGGTCGCAGAGCGTCGAAGGCTACGCGCCAGCCCAGATCGTATTTACTGTCCGTGCCTCTGAATTGTCTTATATCAAACTCGGTATTGACAGGGAGACGTGAGGTCAGCCAGAAACTATGTACACGGCATTCACCCCATAACCGGCATTGTTGATATAATGATATGCTTGTGCAGGAGGCAATTATTTCTTTGTTTATTCCAGTACCCCCAAGAAACATTTTACCGTTATTTTTTTTACAGTTCATTAAAAAAATAGAATGACCTGAAAACAAAGCTCTGGTTCCCCGAATGTGGTCACCAGAGCTGAGGAGCAGAATGAAGAACTCAACAACTTGAGCAGTTTGTCCATGAATCCACAACCTTTCTTTACGGAATCGGTCGGGTAAAAATCTTTATTTTTGGATAGAACCTCTATCGTTGGCGTGGAATGGCTCTCTGTGGAAGAAGTGAGTTGCTTGGGGCAAGGGGCAGTCGAAACGTGACTCCAGACTCTCCGACGAGAGCAAGAACGTCTTTGTGAAAATGGCCAGACAGCGGTCCTTCAATCCTGTAGAACCGAAATAAGGCTTCCGTCATACCAGATAATAAATCGATCATTTTTTATTTCATTTTTTGTGGGTTTTAAGCTTACCTTTGTCCTTTGAAAGGCTTCCGAAGTTTTTTTTCTACCTTCTGGAGGTTCTGGATCCTGGATAGTTCTGCATGAAACTGCGATACGGGCTGATATCTCACAGCGAACGGTCCTGCAAAGGATGAATGAGAGCGAGCGACCTGTTTCACTGACGCCTTCGTGGGATTATTTATTATTATTTTATACAGTCTGTTTTGGTGAATGTTTGGTGAGGTTTTAAGACTCACCCGCTGTCTGTGAGAAAGGTCCATCCTTGCGTAGGGCGTTCTTGGCCAGTGGTGCCGCATGGGGCTTTTCTTTTTCTGCAGAGATCCCGGGACAATTCCACGACCCGTGCGTCTTTTCTTCTCCATTTTTCAAACTTTGGGTAACGTTCCAAGCTCTGAGCTTCAGGTTTCGGTGTCTAGATTTCAGTAAGGGATCTGCCAGGGTCGTGGAGAAGAAACCAGTCACCCGCGTCGCTCTCGATCCTGTTCCTGTCTCCAGGACGTCTACTTGATAAATGCATCGTCTTTCACTCACCTCGCAGTGGCTCCGGTGTCCTCCTTTGACTCTCCGTCTCCAACTCACATTCATGCCTATACATAAGTGAGGCAAAACATCTAGTTTCAGTCGGAATCAACTCATTTCTTTTTGCATTTCCCATAAAACAAACCATTGCAAGGACTTTAACCATAACGATTGCACTTACATTTGCTGGCCCTGCCTTTCCTTTTGCGCCGGCCGCACGAGTTCAGTTTCCGTCTTGGCCCTTTGATACAACAGATATCCCGGCTCCAGGCAATGAACGGATGCCACGGGCGTTGGTCGCAGACCCAGAGAACTTTTTGGCTTTTTGATATCAGGAGGTCCAGAGTGGCCCAGCTTGGAGCTTGTAGAGTCCGATACTCCCAGGGGGCTTAGCTTCGGAGGCTGCGCAGAGAAATAAAGAGAAAACAGATATATCAATGCATTACCTGGATATTATTTTCTTAGAAGAATAACATCCAAAGAAAATTATTTCACCGTTGGCAAGACCCTGGCGTTTATTGTCTGGGTGACCTCTGACCCGTTCTCCTTGATGGTTCCAGGTTCTCCTCGGCAGTAGCTGCCCCTCCTGTGTTTGATCCGGTCCTCTGTTGGTGTGGTGGTTACGTCACGCGGTGAAGCACACTGGGTAACAAAGAACGGCAAAGCCGGTCAACCTTGCAGCGGTCAGAAAGATGTTTGTGAATTGAGATCGTCAGACGCTTGTGTCGTGCAGGTCTCCTTACAGGACTCATTTTTCTTAAATAGTTGTTGCGCCGTCTGTCTTAATTTGCAGGCTTTATTTTTTTCGTATACTGACCTGGACTTGGGACAGCAGAGGTCCAGCAGTGCCCTCACTTGAGTCAGTAGACCATGATAGCATCGAGTTTCTCCTAAACCAGAAGAGGACATTTAACTATACAGCTCTCCCCAAACTGTGAATAAAGCAACGGTAACCTCGATGGTCTGTTTTTGACCCCTGCTTTGATTGGTGATGTGTCTTTCGGTACAAGAACCAAGAAGCCCCCCTATCCGCCGATCACATTAGGCTTACCGTGAATTGGGGGCTTGGCTTTTATTATCTCCTGACCCGCTGGTCTGTCGGCTGAGGAGCAGCCGTATAGGGTGACTTTTAGTGGCACAATGTTTGGAAGGATCGGGCATCTTTGGCTGTTTCTCAGCGTGATCTGGTGGATCGCGTGCAGGTGAAGAAGCCACAGGTTGGTTGTTCTCCAATGTAACATGGTTTCTGTGAATTGGTGAGGACAGGACATGCGTGTTGATATAAGTTCTTTAAGTATAAAACCTGCAATAAAAACTACGTACGGCTTTGGAAGAACCTTGGATAGTGACATATATTTTCGTTATATAAATGTGGCCTTTGGGTGCATATAATAATATAATAATAATATGGCGTAAGTCGGTGGCATCCTTCCTCCACCACGTGGTTTCCTTAGTAGACCTGGGTGGTCGGTGTTATCACGTTGAGGTGAGGACTCGCCAGAGCTGTGACACTGGGCCTCGTTAGACCATTTCTGATGCCGTACCGGCTTATCCTCAGCCCACCATCATAAAACCTACCATATAAGAATACTTTCAGGTGTGTAACGGAAATAACCAAATGCGCTACGCGTTTCCGTAAACATAAATCCCATATTATGACTCTGGGGAGATCGCGTTTCAAAGCGGTCACTAATCCCAGCGCCTTTTACGTGAGCCTTTTAAAGTGGATGAAAAAGGATTAGCCGCAGTTGGATTATTACATTACGGTTTGTAGGGATTTGGTAATAAATGCTAGAATACCCAGAATCAACAGCAAAAAAAATGTCACGATGTCATGGAATTTTGTGAGTTCCTGGGCATACAGCCATGTATTTGCCGGGCTGGGATGGGAAAAGTAAAAGGTATTGAGGACCGTATCGCTGCGTACCTGCTCAGGTTACTGTACTCGTCCTTGGCAGTGCGTTTAGTGACCGCTCTACTCTCGAAGCGCCCTTCACTGGTAATGGCGCACACCGTGAAGGTGTACTCTGTGCTGGGAACGAGGCGGCGGGCCGTGTAAGAACGTTCTGTACCCAAGTACACCGGCTTCCCGTTCATGCATAGCTCATAGTTGAAGAATCTACCTAGAGGGGCTCTGGGCACATCCCACGTGACGAAGATCTCGCTTCGGCCGATGACATAGACGGTGAGTTTGCCCGGAGCATGATCACCTTTGTCAACTGTCCGGGCAACTAGAGATACCTTCTGGCCCCGGCTGCTTGACGAGCAGGCACACACGCTAAAAGTGTAATTAGAGGATGGCGACAAACCTCCTACTATGCAGCCAAGCTCAGAGGTGGTCTCCACGGGGGTCTCCTCTCTGAACACAATGTAAGATTTTACGGTTGCGCCATTTTCAGCAGGGGGTGACCAGCTGAGTCTGACTTTCGTGGCCGTTCGACTCGTAACCTGGAAGTTCAGAGGACAGCCGGGCAAAGGTTCGTCCAGGGTCACCGACGCCACCGGGCTTTCTGGGCTTCGGTCTCCTATGGTCTCCATGAAAACTCGGAGATTGTATTGCTGGCCTGGCTTGCAGTTCGAGATTAGATAGGAGCTTGAAGGGCCTTGGTAAAGGAGCCTCTCACCATCGAAGAGACTATAAACAAAAGAGAGACATGCCTATTCAATCGGACCGCGGGGCGTCTCTGACACCCAGCCGACGTGTTCCTCTTACCTGTATGTGACGGACAGGCCGCTGTTTGGTTTGTGTTCCTCCCAGCCGACCCGTATGGACCCTGACGTCAGTATTTCGGTTCTGGGACAGCGGGGCTGGGGCAGACGCTGGAGATTGACGAGGGTTTCCTGCACCTCCTCCAGCAGCTCTTTTCCAGCTGTTTGGGAAGCTGCAGCCTTCTGCGGAGGAGCCCAGAGAGAAACGAAATAGCAGCAAACCTCCCCGGTAGACACACGGATCTACGCACGGATCTACGCACGGATCTACGCACGGATCTACGCACGGATCTACGCACAGATCTACACACGGATCTACACACGGAGGGACCTTCCGTCTCACACTGAGCTCCACTCGGTCATCTCATCCCGTGTGTCTCCTATCTGACTCTTACTGGTATTTATTATTTTCTGCATTTTATTTGGTGTTTCGTTAAAATTAAATGACCTTGAGCTATTCCAGAGAAGACGGATTGAGAAGTCGCACTGTGCCAAGCCGAACAGGTCGGTGATGGATGATTCTCGCTGGAGCTCACAGACAGCCATTGGTCTTTTATCGCTATTGTGAACCTCGGAGATATTGACGACCTTGCTCTTTGGAAAAAAAAATCCCATGGCAACCCGCTCCATGGTGACAAAGCCACCGCCGGTCACAATGACATCTGTCCCACCATCCCCACTGACCCAGTAAAAATATTTATGGGACGCACTTCCATGGAGACAAATTCAAACACTCTGTACGGTTATTGGGCTTGCTCGTGTCCTCGTCATTTGGGGGTCCCATTGGACGCCCCATCTCTGTGTCCTTCTTACCTTTAGGACTTCTTCCAGTACCGGGTGCTGCCGAAGCCTCACAACACCTTCAGGGTAACCGGATAAGACCTTCACAGTCCTGTATAAGCACAACAAGCATGCATTACGTTCTTTTCCAGTCTCTCTTTTATTGCTAAATCAACATATTTTGTGTAATTTAGTTTGTTTGAGTCGAAACCCTAATAACTTTACATTCGAACTGGTTTAGGGGACATACATGGCAGCAAACCAGCAGGACTCCTGCTCGTCCGAGCGTAGCAGGCGGCTGAGGGTGTCGAGAATCCGAGGGAAGGACGCGCTCTGCAGAACGTGCTGGTGGCCGACGCGGTCCGTGGCTAAGCACGTGAGCGCGAAGCATGCATTGCGACTCCCTCCGGCATCCCCTTCTGACATCATGGCCTCCAGACGAGACACCTAGAATTGTGGGGTTACATACAGGGGTTCAGACGAATAATGTCCAGAATGTTGAGGAGGAAGAAGGGTGAAAGGTCCACGAGATGATAGTCCTTACCATGTGTTCAGCCTCCTGTAGACCAAGTACCCTCTTTCTCCCGACGTCGGTGTCGCAGAGGCGCCCCAGAGTAAATGCAGCATTCAACCCACAGCCTGTCGAGGAAATGGTTAATGACAAGAAGCTCACAGAGAATGTCCGTCACGGTTTCTGGTGGGACGCTCACCCGCTTCATCCACGCGCAGCGAGACCACCAGCTTTCGGAGTATGGCATCGGATTTGGGGTGGTCCAGAAGCCTGGCGCAGCCCTGGGGGCACATAGAGATCCGGGCAAGCACCAGGGCGCCATTACTGGCCGTCCATTCACTGGGGGAGCCCAGCAGATCCGCAATGTTCTCGATGATAAAGTCAGCGTTGGGGGATTCAAGAATCCATCCGCGACCGGAGCTGCTCTCTGCCTACAGATGACACCGAAGGAATTATTAGACGACCGTGATGGGCATTCTGGGTACAGAAGGGGTGACAGCCGAGATATCCCTGGCTCGATGCACATAGGTCACGAAATCACAAGAAATGTACAGAGAGCCAGAGGCCCAATGGATGGAATTGGCTACTTTGGATCAAACGGAGGAGTTTGGGGTCTTTGTTATTCTCGGTTTGGTATCGTACCTTCCCTGCCCGCCCGGTGTGGACGGTGGTTTTGACGGCAGCGAGACGAGCGTCTCCTTCTACGATTGAAACGCAAACATAAGATGTGATGGCAGCCAAGATAAACGCCGACCGCAAACTATTATCTCCTGAGTGTCCTCGGAAGCCGGTTCCGCTCACTTTCCTTCGCAGAATACCAGCGCCTTTACTGGTGTCGCCGGCGACACTCTGCGCTCATTAACCAAAAACCATTACAGGTGCCGCCCGTGGCCGAGTTCCCAGCAGAGCCGGCGGCCGGCGCGGAGACGCTCACGTGTCACAGCAGACTTTATATCGTCATTAACTGCCCCGGAGACAACGGCCATCGCTGCTATCGTTTGCCGCGGCTTCAGTCCAGTAAGCATCACATGCATTCTCGTAATCCCGACACAGGTCACTGCAGGCTCTCACTCACCAGCGTTCCCAGCGCCCCCGCAGCGTTCATCACAACCTCCGTGTCCTCCCACTGTAACATGTCTCCCAATCTGACCAGCAGGTCCCAGTCTGTCCAGCTCTTGGCCAGCTCCACCAGCAGCGAGGAGATGTCTGGGTCTTCTGCCACCGTGCCCAGGATGTACGCCGCACTACTGCACAACCTGCACAAGAGTCAGAACAGATGGTCAGAATCTAAAATACTTTACTGAGAGGGTGGTAGATAAATGGAGCAGCCTCCCAGCAGAGGTGGTTGAGGGTAATACAGTGAGGGTATTAAAAACGCATGGGATAGACATCCGGCTCCTGAATCTAAGACGAGACCAACGAATGATTAAGGTTTTAGTCTTTACAGCAGGAGAAACGGCGACTAGACGGGGGCCGTCAGGGGCCGATCTGTTCTAGGTTATGTGGGCATCGTACCGGCTTCTAATAGATGGAGAAAATATATGTAATATAATTTTTCCGTGCAATTAAATGGTCACCCCCCCCGATTCTGGAATGAATTGGTGAATTTGATGAATTATTAAGGAGAATTAAGGAGCGTTTTATGCGACACGATGGAGGTGAATACATTGTATCCGCGTAGATCAAAGCGTCCTTTAATGTGAGTTAGTTTTATTATTTGTGGGTTTCGTTTAATGCACAACATGTGGAGCAGCCGCCGTTCTTCGAGTTTAGAGGATCTGGAAAGTCTTGCCCTGTGAGTCACTTGAGTGGCTGTGGCAGCGCCGGAGAGAGTGCTTCCCCCTCCACCCCTCCTCTTACACCTTGGCACGGAGCTCCAGATCAAATCCTGTAAACATCACAAGCCTGGCCGGGATCTCCGGTTGCCGGGAAACCCTGGTAACGAAACTAATCCCGAGCGGAGCCCGGCGCGGACGTCTGCCAGCGAGATCCCAGGCGGGCGCGAATCGCCCGGACCCTCCGGCCGCGCTCGGACTGCTCGGGACCTCTGCTAATCCCCCGCACAAAAGGTTAATAAACAGGGATCAGAAAGGCAGTTTAACCCCGAGAATTAAGCAATCAGTGTGTTGCTTTAGTAACCAGAGGGTTAAATATCATTGGATCTCGTTACAGACGCTGAGCTTTAATAGTCTAATCCACTACAAGTGGCACTTAGTACATTGTTTGTGGGATGTGCTGCTTAGCAGACATGGCCCATGCACCCACAGCGGGATTCGATGGGCTGGAGTATATTTGTTGGGCTTGAAATGCGTGGGGGTCTGACATAGCTAACGATATACCGCTGGGAACCCCCCCATGTCATTTCTCAGGACCTCTCAGCATGTGCTTTCCATGGCATGGAGTTTAATGGTCACCCCGTCTGCAAGACCATGACCTACGGGGACGATCGACTAAGGTGTGATAACGTCACTACCGGCATGTCTCCATGTCCTCTATTATTCTATGAAGCCCGTGTGCCATCTGTAGGGGGCCACAGCTCTGAGGAAGTGCAAAATGGGGGGGCCCCTGGGTGCCCTCTCCGTCATCCCAGAACGTGGTGGCCACAGTAGCCCGAATCCCAGTGCTTTCCTGTCCTGGCCAGTATCGCTCCCAGTTACAGCCAGACCTCTCGTATCAGCCCCACGGGGTAATATATCTGCACTTGGAGTTATTAAAGTCCTCTTCACATAAGCCGGCGTGACCAGGAGATAATAAGCACTGGGAGCTCTGGGCGCCGCTATGGCTCAGCCTATTGGCTCGCTCTGTTTACCCGGCTGTGCCTTTTATTTAAGCTACAATTTATTTTGGGCTCGGTTGCTGAGTATCTGTCAGTCCCCGTAAAAGATGTGTTTACGGTGCGGATATAACATGCTTTCCACCGCTCTCGGCCATTACCCAACGCGTCCCCTCCTTGTGTCAACTCCATCCGGAGGTTTCCTCGCCGTCTGTTTGTAAAAGGTTCACCCCGGGGCCGGCCTGAACTCCCCGGATACCCCCCTAATTATTATTACAGCGATGTCACCAGCATTTGTGTCGTTTTCACAAAAGGCGATAGAGTAATTGGGGGGCCACACAGACTAAAGGGGACCCCCCAGCGATAGAGTAAATGGGGGGCCACACAGACTAAAGGGGATCCCCTGGCGATAGAGTAATGGGGGCCACCCAGACTAAAGGGGATCCCCTGGCGATAGAGTAAATGGGGGCCACACAGACCTAAAGGGGATCCCCGCGGCGATAGAGTAATGGGGGGGCCACACAGACTAAAGGGGATCCCCTGGCGATAGAGTAAATGGGGGGCCACACATAGACTACAATGGGATCCCTGGCGATAAAGTAATGCGGGGCCACATAGAACTAAAGGGACCCCTGGCAATAGAGTAAATGGGGGCCACCCAGACTAAAGGGATTCCCCCGGCGATAGAGTAAATGGGGGGCCACGCAGACTAAAGGGGATCCCCGGCGATAGAGTAAATGGGGGGCCACACAGACTAAAGGGGATCCCCCGGCGATAGAGTAAATGGGGGGCCACACAGACTAAAGGGGATCCCCCGGCGATAGAGTAAATGGGGGTCCCCCGGCGCTCCTCACCTGACGTCGGGAGCTCTCAGCAGGTTGCACAGCGCCGCTATGTACTGTCTGCACCGCGAGTCGCTCATCAGCGCCGCCATCACCTGCTCCCGGTACCCCTGCACGTCGCTCATTATCACTTCTACCCCCTGCTGCACCACGTGGGGAAGGGGGGAGAGAAGCTGGGGCAGAACGGCGTCCATGTCGGCCACTTTATCCTCCGCTTCTTCGGCCACCATTGGCGGCTGCGCCCTGTCAGGTTAACGTGAATGAAAGGTTTGTGACGGTCAGGTAGGGGCTCAGACTTCTTACATCGCTTCCAGTCTATGCCCCTCCGTTGGGGGTCCTGCCCCCTACCCTACCCTCCTCTCTCACCTTTACCCCCTGCTGCCCTCCTTTCTTTCCCGTTCTTCAGCTGTCAATCACTCCCTTCTGTGATGAGATGTCTGTCAAGGACTGTTGATTGACAGCTGGTTTATTTTTATTTATTTCTCTTCCTTAAAGAAATGCAATTTTCTGATTTTCCGGTGCTAATTATTTTTTTAGAATCCATTTCTGGTGACATTGCCGGGGATTATTTTTCCGAAAAGTGATTTTAATCATTTTTTATAAATATAAGAAACAAATTTAATGCACTTAATATTTGATACCCGTGAGATTAGTTTGGGGGTTTTGTGTGTTTTTCCCCATAATTTAAATGCATCCAGTAATAAATAATCGCATTATTCACGCCTGCTACGGGGAGAATATTTAAATTGTGTTTTTTTCACCCAAATCTGCATTCGCTGCCCGTTAACGTGCGGCGTGAAGTTTACCTGTTGTGTTATTGCCGTCCGCAGCGGGTCCCAGTCCCGTCGCTCCGTTCTATTTGCTGTCCTTGTTTCTTTTTTTTGTGTTGCGTAGAAAGATAAATGTTTCTTTTCTCTTCCTTTTCTCCAATCAGGGCAGAGGCCGTCCCCCGGGAGGCAGGGATCGGTTCGCTCGATCGCAATCCGGAGTTACGCCTCCTTTAATCCGGATTACTGTGATTGTGTGCCTGCGCAGGAGAGATACATAATAACCATTTGGGGGGAAAAAACACAAGTCAAAGATTCTTTGTTGCGACTTCTTTTATAATAGAAATTACTATGATTTATATTTATTTGTTTTTTAAAAAACACCAGGGTTTTTTTCCTTTTTTGCCCTAGTTATAGATAAATTGGTCTTTATTGAGCCAGACCACAAGAAAATTGTGTGATTATTTTATTCTCATTATTACAAATAAATAAAGGAGTGAACTGAACTTGCAGCGGCTCTGTTTTGAACTGAAGTACATTGTAAAATTGTTTACATTGTAAAATATACTTTTATACCTATTTCTGTTATTTTGTTATATATATCATTTTTTGCCGTTTTATTAATCTCCCGCTGTCTTTGTTTCCAGGTTCCTGGCCCCGTGGCTTTATGGCAAGGGAGACATTGGGGGGGGGGGGGCGATGATTTTACGGATGCCCCTGGATGTGATGGGTTAATGTCCATGGAGCTGCTGGTAGAAACTCCGCCCACAGCTATTACAGCTGGTCACAGGACACGCCCTCTAGTGCTTTCGCCCCGCCTACTCCAGGAAGTACACACAATGGATGCCCGGGTGCAGGCGTTTGCGTCTTTGTGCTCGCTGAGCCACAAGGGTCAGAGATATTTGTGTCACAGCAGAGCCGGCGACCTGCGCTCCGGCGGCCTGGAGATCACGTAAGTAAGAGATGTCACTAATACTTTACATCTGGTGTCCTGGGGCGGAAAAATCCTGCACATTGTGGACACCGCTGGCTACAAAAGAGTTAACTGACCAGTAATTCCAGGTGGCAGAGGGGGGTTAACGGGTTAACCCTTTGCTGGTGCTGGTGCGTGTCCCCTCTGCGTATAGAATCCAGTGGATTGAGGATCGTGGGAATTGTCCATCTGCAGCGTGACGGAAGGCGTCTGTCCGGCTTTTAGCGACGCTCAGTCCAGAGGCGCTGGGATCCGGCTTTGAAATTCTATTTTATTTTCTGGGTTTTTCCTCCCCAGTGTAACGAATGGCATTGAGGTCTGGAGATGTGAATTATCCAAGGAGACCCTGGAGGAGTGGGTGAGTGACTGTTATTAAATAACACATCGTGTGTCTGGCTTTATGTCACCGGCGCCGTGTTATATCACCGGCATGTTATATCACCGGCATGTTATATCACCGGGCGCGCAGGCGTTATATTCACCGGCGTTTATATCACCGGCGCTCGTGTTATATCACCCGGCATGTTATATCACCGGCATGTTATATCACCGGCGCCGTGTTATATCACCGGCATGTTATATCACCGGCATGTTCTATCACCGGCGCCGTGTTATATGTCGTCGATCAGCCGTTTAGATCGTAAGCTCCGTGGGGTCCCCTCGTGGAAATCACTCATTCAGAGAAAGCTGTGGGCGCTGCGTGGGGTAAAATATCCGCCGTGTGAAGGGGCGCAGGGCTGTAAATAAATACACTTTTTGTTTTAAGGACACATCTGGGAGTTTCGGGTCCCCGGAGGACGGCCCAGGAGCCCTGCGGTAAGACGCTCTGTATAAATTATTATTAATGTTTTAGATTCCGTAGCGCTGTATAATAAATGCCGTTTTATAGACGTGTTTTATGATGTCATTAATATTTAAGCTGTGTCTGTGTTCTCATTTCCCACAGTAAGATTTTTGAGCGAGTGACCCCCGTTCTCGATGTGAGTGGCAGCCTGGTCACCCTGAGCCTCTCGCTCCATTCTGGGAATGTGACCCTGGAGCTTTTCAAGCTGTCCATCTCCGAGACGCGCATGCACCTCCAGACCCTGCTCTTCGATTTGGCTGACCGGGCGCAGGATCTTGAAAAGCGCCAGAGGGGTAAGGAACGGGAAAGTTCTGCTGCTGTCCGAAGTGTAAGAGCGAGTGAGTGAGTGAGTGTGTGACTGCGTGGCTTTAGAGTATGCATGTGTAAGTGTATGGTGTTAACATGTGTGGGTGTGAGTGTGTGTCAGTATATGTGTTGGAGTGTGTGATAGCGTGTAAGTGTATATTGTTAGGGTGAGTGTGCTTGTGTTATGTGCAGGTTATTATAAGCTACCCAACGCGTTTCACTCCTGTACTGCCGTAATATTGTATTTTCCCATCCCCCCCCACAGGAGGCAGCGTAGCGGCAGCACCCAGTCCCGTGAAACCGGCTTCACTTAACAATTTAATGAACATTCCAGGTGAGTGCCGACAGGCGGCGCATGATCTGCGCATGATCTGCAGCGAGTGAACCCTCTGCGTTCGCTGTTCTTGATCATTATTATAACCCATAATATTTGGTAATTTTATTATATTTGCCCCGTTCCTGATTTGTTTTCCCACCGATCAGACATTGAAGCTCGCAGAAGAGGCTACGGGACCTTGAGCACAAATATTAAGAAGAGGCTGCCGGGAGAATCTCTCGTCAACCCCGGGTGCAAAAGGTACAGGCGTTCATACCAGCCGGGACACGGGGGGGCGAGGCAAAGCATTGACTTTATATCCATTGTACAGCGCTACGGAATTTGATGGCGCTATATAAAACAATAAATAATAATAATAATAATCTCTTGTTGCAGAAAAAAACCTGCGACTGGGGTCGATTTTGAGGAATCCTGACGAAAAAATCCAAAAACACGACACTGATGCGAGTGAGCGCCCCTGGAGCAGCAGCGCCACCTACTGACGGGTCAATGGTACTGCAGCCACCAAAGAAAAAGGACCCTTTTATTAAAGCTTTGCACCCGGAGGAAACGCATCGGGATTGGCTCGTCTATTATGGTCAGAAATTATCTTTTATACAAAGTCATGGTTTTAAGGGGTCAAAGAAAACAGGACCCCCCCGAGCTGGAAACTGTCCAATGCTGTGCATCAGATTAGGGGGTAGGATTCCAGCGGTAATATTCATCACGTCATCACCCTGTATTAACTTAGCCCCCTACGATGTGATGGCCGACCCTCGGCACTCCGGCCAATGCATTTACTGCCAACGCGTTCCGCGGCACCTGACGTCTGCCCAGCACCGCTCCTTGTGTGTCTGCCGGATTGCCGTATCCTGAACGAGGTGCTTGTGAATTAAATCGGTTCACGAGGGGTCGCAGGCTGCAGGGTTTTAACCCCCCCTTTATTTTTAAACAAGAATAACAAACGTTTAGGTAACAACAAAAAAAGCTTTATTTACAGTCAAAATAATGGACAAACAAGAAGATTAAATTAAGACTAAACATGCATTAAATTATTTTTAACCTTTTTATGCAGCCTTTTATTGGGTTAACGCGTTTGTCTTTTTTACCTCCCAGGACTTGAAAA
>VKOC01000008.1:151546-178693 GCA_009364415.1 Spea multiplicata
AAAAATATATATATATATAATCTGGCGATTCTAATACAAAATATTAATAAAATAATTAGAATAGCAAGATTATATATAATAAAAATGATTATTTTAAAATTGCTATCGACAGTTCCACTTTAATAATCGCAGTTTACGCTCTTGGCACCCGGGACTCACGTCGATGATGTGGAGTTTGGGTAACAAGTTGCAGTCGGGGAGCGTCAGGTTGTCTCCGTCCAGGAATTTGCGACGTGAGACGGTGGCGTTCCGATCGGCCGCCCGTTCATACGGAAGGGGAGTCAGCAGGTAACGGTCCAACAAAAGCAGAGAGCGCAGCAGGTTCCTCTGTAGACCTGAGTAGGGCAGAGTGGGGTAACGTGGGTGACACGCGATACAGCGCAGCAAAGTGATACCGTAATTGTTATGAAGTCTTAAACGCCTCTGGTTGGACTTGAAAGGGAACCTCCGGCTCTGAGTGGACGTGACATGAAATGCAACAGAACCCAATGACCCAAAGGAACCCCTGACCCTGGATATTGATACTCACTGTCATCATTTTCAGGGACCTGGTTCTTGATATAGGCAGAAAACCGAAGGAACACGTCGTTCCCGGCACTGGTGGAGTCCTTGTTTTTGGGAGTCATGTTGGGATAGCTGCAACCGCAAAGTTCTAGATTTATCAACCAGCAGCTCTAGAACATCACATCGGTACCAACAATGCTATCTGTTTACATTCCGGAGAGGACAACCACCGGCCAAAAGCAATCGCAGAAGAATTCTTCAAAAATAACACGGCTAGCAACGCCTGACACATTATGAAGAGGATTTCAATGTTTTTACTGTCTGAATTTTTGTTCTGGGATGGTCCTCAAGCCTTCCGGGTAAAAAAAAAAACAACCTCAGGCGGCATGGCCTAGTAGTCCAGATTCTGAAGACGTGGCCTACTTGTTCACAGGTGGCTTTCACAACACAATGCAACCATTATAACGTTTAACGTGGCAGAAGCGGCGCTCTGACGCACTCTCTGGATTACATTCTGCTGGAGTTAGGAATAAAGAAGGTTCTTTCTCACCTTGGTGGCTTTAGGGTCTCCTCCAAAAACTCCTCAATCTTGTTGGTGTCCGTTTTGACCTCTCCGTTGTAGAGGAGGAATGGCGGCTGTGATCCGGGCGCCAGGTCTTTCAATACCTCCGGGGCCCTGAGAAGAGAATCCACCAAGCTCATCAAGGTTCCAGGCATGGAGGAGGAATTAACCAAACCACCTTCAGGTCATGATGGACGCTTAGTGGCTGGATTTGCCCTGTAGGGACCACCTGAGATCCAGCCAACTGCCAACAGGCAGGGGGTCCCTGTGCCCAGCCGATCACCGCATATTAATGTAAATAAAATACATGATGAGAAATTCTAGAAACTCTTCAGGGAGCTGGGAGAGGAGGAGACAGAGGGGATTCTGAGCTATAATATGTATCAAAGCGTCAAATAATGTGACTTTTACAACCCGGCCCGAGCCCCGGGGACCCCCTAAAGAAAACAGACCCCCTTCCGTATTCTGTTGAAGGCCACTTGGAGCTTAGAGACCCCGCTGAGCCTTCAGATCTCTGTACAGGTAACTTTGTATCGGAATTTGTTACTTTCTGCCTAGAAGAACGGAAAAACAGGTTTCTGGAAGTTTTTCGAGCGATGCCTGGAGGGGAAGACTCAGCGATTCAAGCATCAGATGCCGATGGTGAAAGAACAATGGCTCCTTGTAGCACCCGCTGTACGGCGAACGCGTCGGCTCCCCGATATCATAACCCAGGGCCAAGCCCGTTATAAAGGAGCCCGTCTGAGGAAGAGACCTCTGAGGTCCCAAAAGCTTCTATCTTATACACCTCAGATCTTTATCTATGTTGGGCTAGAAACGAATGTATCGACTTAGAAAGTATCTGCGGTCACCTAAGAGGTCCCAAGGAATTTTAGATGTTAACTTTGGACAGATTTCTGCGGGAACAAACAGAATTGGTGATTCTGCCTCGAAAAAAAAAGTTCTAAATGAATATAATTAACGACTATTCATCACCCGAACCGCTCCCCCCCCACACAGACGACTTTCCAAGAATACATTTGTTTCCAAATTACAGTAAAATCATATTTTCTTTTTAAAAAAATAAATCTTTTATCATAAATATTATTTTGGAATTTTTTTTTTCGGATGATTTCCTAAAATGAAGAACCGAGGGGGGTTCATTAGGACGACCCCCCCCCCCCCCCCGGGACGCACCTCTTCATATCCACCGTGGTCAGGGTGAACGGGACGCCTTTGTACATCAGGATCATGAACAGACGCTGGCAAAAGGGGCAATTTCCAACGCTTTCTCCATCGTCGCTCGCCTGGAGGGAGGGAGACGGGGCAATTAACGGCGTTATCCGGAAAATGCAGTTTATGAAATCGATTTAAGCAGAAAAATAAAGTGATTTGTGTGAAATTATGGAGTAACGGAGCCCCTACATTCATTATACATTGTACAGGGCCGGCTGGTTCTCTTTCCAAAAATGTATTGTGAATAATCAGCAGAGACGCGATGGACCGGTTCCCCGGCAGGCTGGGAGTTCCTGTAACGTGCCGGTGACCCGACGGGCGAGAAACTCCCCGTTGTGAAATCCTCGTTTTCTCTATCGCTTTCATCTCGGAGCATCGGTCCCACCCGGGAATCTTGACGGCCGCCGCTAGGAAGACTCCACCAGGGCCTGTCTAACGAGTTCAACGAGGCTGCGGAGAAGAAGTCATCCTCGTCGAGCTGTGACCGGCCCCATTGTTTGCCGCGAGGGGCCCGAGAACGTTGTGAGGCGAGGCGCGTCGGCTGCGAGTGTCAAAGATTAACCTGGTGCAGGGCGCCGTCTATAAACGGGGCGGCCCCGGGGGGCCCGAGAACCAAACATCAACATCTGGAGCAATGGGAGTTCTGCTTCAACAAACTGGAGAGCCACGAAGCACCGGCACATTCTAAACTAGGATCTCCTCTCTGATCTACATCTCCCCCCCTCTCTCTCTCCCCCCCTCTCTCGCTCACCCCCTTTCCTCCCCCTCGTCGCTCCCCCTCTCTTGCTCATCTCCCCTTTTCTCGCTCACCCCCTTCCTCCCCCTCTCGTCCCCCCCTCTCTCGCTCACCCCCTTCCTCCCCCTCTCGCTCCCCCCCCTCTTGCTCAATCTCCCCTCTTCGCTCATCTCCCCTCTCCGCTCACCCCCTTCCCTCCCTCTCTTGCTTTTCATCTCCCCTTCTCTCGCTCACCCCCTTCCTCCCCTCTCGCTCCACCCCTCTCTCGCTCATCTCCCCTCTCTCGCTCCCCCCTTCTCTTCTCGCTTAATCTCCCCTCTCTCGCTCCCCCCCTCTCTCGCTCCCCCCTTCTCCGGTTCGTTCTAACCATGAATGTGAAGTTTGAAGCTGCGATCAGGAGTACAGAGCTACGGAATACGATGCGAGTCGCAGGCCACGTAAATATTTTTGGAAGGAAAATAATAATAATATTTTTTAATGAAGCCAAAAAAGTTCATTAAAACCTCAAAGTTTTTGTCTGTTGGTTAAACGGGAAACAGAAGCCGATGACTCCGTACAGGTGGCACCGTGACTTCATTCTTAATTACGCCCTGCGCTGCCGGCCAGAAACACAGAGAAAAGGGGCCGGAATCTAACGAGGGTCAGCAGCTGAGATGGAATGACTGAGAGGGTGGTAGATAAATGGAACAGCCTCCCAGTAGAAGAGGTACCCCCCGGGGCCCAATTCTCCATCACAGAGCGGCGCGATCGACGTGTGGAGTCAGGTCTCGGATTAAACAGTCCCTGTGATCAGCAGCCGCCTAGACTTCCTAATTTACCTTTGATGTGAGACGGCCCCCGGCGGCCCCCGCTCCTGCCAGACGCACCGCGCTTTTATTACAGACGCTGCAGGTGCGAAGGGGAATTAACCTTTTCCACAGACAATGAGACTCTCTAAATAAACCGCCGGCCAGACGGGGTGGTAATCGGCACTCCTGGACAGCCGTTCGAGGGGAGGCATGGGGCCACTTATCACATAAACACGTTCTAACACCCACTCACCCTAACACCATACACTCACACACGCTAACACTACACAGCAGCACAAACAGGCCATACTCACACACAAACACATTATCACACCCACTCACCCTAACACCACACTCTTCCTCCTCTCCCTCACACCACTAACTGTAGTACCACGTGCCGACACACACTCATCCTACCACCACACACTCACACACGCTAACACTACAGCACCACAAACGCCATACTCACACACACCGCAACATCCAACCCCCCCCAGAAAGATGAATAAAACATCGCTGATGTGAAATGCGTGGGGGGGAGGCGAAGCGCGGCGGCCCTGGGGGGGGATTTATTCACAGAGGCAACGCTGAGGAATTGCAATAAACGTGCGCTTAGTTTTTTTTACTGAAGCCATAACTTCTTATAACCGTCCTTGAAAAACTTAACCCTTACCTGGCCGCAGAAACGTTTCCCAATTGTACCGAAACCAGGTAGAGATACCCCGCCCCGCGCCGCTGACTCAGTCCCTCCATCGTCTTTTGCAATAATTAATTGTCAGCTTTAAAGATCTGCACCCCACCACTGTACGGTACGCAAAGGGTTAATGGCCATCAGGTTCAGGGCTCTGGCAGTTGAAGGGTTAATCCTGGATACACTCCAGAAACTTTTGTTTTTGGCAGAAAAGTTAATTACCATTAAGTTAAAGTGAATTAACCCTTTTTGTCTCAGACTGATGCGCACACCCAGGAACTCTCAGGTGTTTTTGCCCCAGTCTCGGGGTGACGGGGCAGATTTTCGGGGTCACACAGTCAGGAGCAGACTCCTTCCCCCCCCCCCCGGTGGGATCATATATATAAGACGCCCTGTTGGTGCTTTTGCTCGCAGTATATTATGGGTGACATCCCTGCTTGAATGCAGGTGACTCAATTAAGTGTATCTTTAAATAATGACAAAGTCAAGGTTCCCATGACAACCGGTATTTGGGGAGTCGCTGCATAGAATTGTCACGATTCGGCTATTAAGGGGTTAACATTTCCAGACTCTCAGGGGCCGCTGATGGGGAGATTTAAAGAGCCGCGCGCCTAAGAGGTTAAAAAAATACAAAAACCGCTTACCTTGATGAAAAGTTCGATTTTGGATTTTTCTGCCATGACCGGCGGTTATTCCGGCTCCCTCTCTGGTTGCCCCGATTGCCCCGGCTCCCGCTCTGGTTGCCCCGATTGCCCCGGCTCCCGCTCTGGTTGCCCCGGCTCCCGCTCTGGTTGCCCCGGCTCCCTCTCTGGTTGCCCCGGTCCTCTCTGGTTGCCGCGGCTCGCCTCTCTGGTTGCCGGCTCCCGTTCCTGTTCTCCTGCAGCTTGAACGGCGAGGATCTGACGGCGCTCGCGGCTCCGTGCCCACCTGTGCGCGGCGTCGAAACACTCCCTCCCGCCGGTCCGCACCAACCGCATTCCTGCCCCGTCCCGCCAATCCCCACACCGCTTCCACCAGCATTCCGTGCACACCCCACCCCGGGACGCCTGCGCCAGCACAGACTACTTCTATTAAAAGTACATTATTTATTAGATTTATTATTATTTTATTACCCCGGGGGGGTTTTTTGGAGGAGCCTCCGTTTTCCCCTCCTCTTGTTAAATTTTAACATACATCTGGAAGTTGGCCCGTTCTCTGTCTGCCGCCCTCTGCGGTTGTTGGTTAACATGTCCCAGGACCCTCTACGAGCAAGACAGAAAGGAACCGGTCTCCGACGCTTTCTTTTTGAACGGTTTCCAGCCTGCGTTTTATGGAGAGACGGGGTTTTTTCTTCCTTTTATCGCCGTCTCAACGCTCTTTTTTTACGAGAGAGGGAATTTCTGCTTAAAATATTAAAGCGCCGGCTCCGTTATTCTCCGGAACGCTCAGGACGCTGGCGGGAACGATCTCAGTTTAATTTATTTATATGAAACGATCCCCCCCCCCGGCTCCGATACCCCATTGAGGGCAATTTGCCGGTTTGATCGCTAAATGAAACGAATTGAAAGTCGTGACACAGAAGTTTCTGTTGAGAATTCTCATTGTTCTCAGAACGGGAACTCCTTAAAATGCTCTATGGAGTCAGATTAGAGGGTAGATAAGATGAACAGCCTCCCAGCAGAGGTGGTAGAGGGTAATACAGTGAGGGTATTAAACATGCATGGGATAGACAGACGGCTCCTGAATCTAAGACGAGACCGACGACTGATTAAGGTTTAAGTGATATTATGAAAGTGAGCTGCTTAGTCTTAGGTGCCCCTGCTTGATCAAAGGACCTAACCACCTGCGCTCAAGTAATGGGAGTTGGAAGCCATCGTGAGACGCCCCCGGAAATAAAACGCGGACCCCCGGGCTGGAGTTAAAGTGCATTTTTTTTGCTCATTTCATTTGCAATATCGGAAAGAAAAATAAAAACACAAAATAAAGCATTTTTTACACAATTCCCATTTTTTTGGCAGTGCAGATCCTAAAATGCCCGTAAGGGTTAAATGCTGGCTCGGCGGACCCTCCGCCTGATGCGTTAAACAATGGATGGCACGTCATATCACACAGAGACGGGGGAGGGGGCGGCGCGGATAACGGGGAGGAAAAAGTCTACAGACGGAGGAGCGGGTAATCCCGGCGGAGTGCCGCGCAGGGGCCGGCGGGGACGGGAGAGGAGTCCGGGACATGCGCTCTCTCCGCTCCCCGCAAACCAAGGACCCAATGGTAACACAGCGGCAGTTTAGCACCAGCCAATAGACGGTCTGCAGCAGGGGCCGGGATTCTGAGACATCGTCCAGCCAGGGGCAGGAAGGCAGTTACCAGAGAACTCCGCGAGCGGCCCTCGGCTCCAGGTGTCCCTTGTAAGTGCAGAAAGCTGGATTATGGACTCAGAGCGTGGCTCCTGCCGCATGGAACCTTACATGATCACGCTGCAGACTGCAGGCGCGTAGGAGCTTCAGTCTGACAGACCCTTCGTCCTGCCGGCGTTGTCCCCCCCACCCCAGGCTCAGGCTCCTCGTTGGGGCAAACGTGGACAATGCTCAGGAGCTCGGCAGGGCCGGGGAGACCAAAGTTCATCGAGCGGAACGAGACGGGAGCCGACCTGCACCCGAGAGCGCGACAGAGTCCCTCAGCAGAGAGTGTCCGTGTTGAACGCCAACTGAGCCTGGATGTGCAAAGCAAAGAGTGTGAGAAGCCGCGAGACGCCACCAAATTATCAACAAAACTATTTATCAGGACCAACGACACAGCGGTGACCAACGCCACACGGTAACAGCGGCCGCCCCGTGAAAAGGGGTGGAAAAAGTACCACCGACAGTCAGTGAGGGCAAAGAACAAGAAAAGATCCGAACGATGGCTGCTTCCTAACGAAGGGGGTAAGCGCCCGGTAAGGGTGCATCAGGGGGTAAGCGCCCGGTAGGGGTGCATCAGGGGGGTAAGCGCCCGGTAAGGGTGCATCAGGAGGGTAAGCGCCCGGTAAGGGTGGCATCCGGGGGTAAAGCGCCCGGGTAGGGGTGCATCAAGGGGGGTAAGCGCACGTAAGGGTGTATCAAGGGGGTAGGGGGTAAGCGGCCGGATAAGCGGTGTATCAGGGGTAGGGGGTAGCCGCCCGGTAAGGTGTAATCAGGGGGTAAGCGCCCGTAAGGGTGTATCAGGGGGTAGGGGGTAAGCGCCCTTGTCGGGGCAAAGACTTCGCCTATCTTTCGGTGAAACTCTTACCCTTTCCTCCTCGAAGCTGATCAGACCCTCGTCGTCTGTCTCTAGGTCCTCGGGCTCCTCCACGACGAGGGCTCGGAGCTCGGTCGGCCTGGAGTGGGGTCGGAAGAGACTCAGGACCCTCTCCAGCGGGGACGGCGCGGCGCAGGTTGGGAGCCCCTCCTGCTGCTCCAGGTTATCACTCTGCTTCTTGGCAAAGTTTACAAACACCTGGCGGGGGGGGTAGAAAAGAGGACGATTACCAGCCGGGACCGGGAAGACCATGATGGCAGCCGCCAGCGTTCTCCAGGAAGCCCCAGCCTGAGGCTAGAGAGGCCTTCGCTCAGACAGAAGAACTTGGTCCAGAAGACGACGACGGGCGTCTCCATCGATCTGCTTTAGAAAGCTTTGCAGGCATGGATGCCGCGACCCTCTGCGGACTTCCTCGTTACTCACGTTGTCCAAGGTGGTCTGACTGACGGAATAATCCTCGATCCCTAGAACGTCCAGGACCTGCTCCATTTTACTGAAGACCTGGGCCAGGGACACCTGCTCCGACTTCAGCTGGTACTGAACCTTGGTGTGGTGTCTCTCCTGGAAAAGGGGGGGTTAAACGCATCAGCTTCGAGGGACTCGACCGGCAGGAACCGAGCCGCCGGCCCCGTCTCACACTCACTTTGAGTACAGCTTCTGGGAAGTTCCTGTTGAAGAACCGCACGACTTCCTTAACGTTGGCGCTGGATTTGGTCCGGACGGTGATCATGTATCCGTCGCCAAACCTACGGGGCGAAAAAAGGTTGCAGCGTGACGGGGATGACACGACTCTCTCCGGGGCGCCATTTTTCTTTTATTCTCACCGGTTTTTCAGATGCTGGATGCTTCCCAAGCACTTGAAACGCCCGTTCACCATAATGACCAGCCTGGTGCACAGCGCCTCGCACTCCTCCATGCTGGGGGCCAAAGAGACAACGCTTAGAACCGACGCATTTCGCTCCACAATACCCCAGCTCCATTACCGGATTCTAACGCCTTTTCTAGATGCCCACCTGTGCGACGTCAGCACGACGGAGCGCCCGGTCTTAATAATGTCAAGGATTAAGTTCCAGAGAAAGCGACGAGCTTTGGGGTCCATCCCCGTGGTGGGCTCATCCTGTAGGGGCAGAAAAAAAATACGCTGTTAAGGACACAGAGGGAAAACTAAATATTTTGCTCCATTTCGGTAGAGAAGCCATGTTTTGGACAATTCTCCATATATCGATCCTCCGGTTGCTACGGTAACATCTCACCAGGAAGATAAAAGACGGGTAGCCGATCAGCGCGATGGCGGTCGACAGCTTCCTTTTGTTGCCGCCGCTGTAGGTCCCGGCCGGTTTATCGGCGTATTTGCTCAGTTCGAGTTTCTCCAGCGCCCATTTCACCACCTGGCAGGGAAACGATAGTGAGTGGGAGCTTCCAGGCCGCAAGCTGGGGGGGGTCCAACAGGTGGCTCCGGGACTACAAGGCCCACTATGCTCACCGGGTCATACCGTACGCGTTGGACTAGAGCTCGGAGAAGTTTACAACGAGAAGATATCCTGTTGACTTCTTTGGTTAACACCTTTGGTTAAGCATGGACCCCCCTTTAATATTCCTACTTTACCAAATCTATTCAAAATTAATGAAAAATGCGAGACGGGGAGCCCAAAATACTCGGCACAGAGTCTGTAAAATTGTTTTGATCGCCGCCATCGTACGGAAGGGTCTCAGCCCCGCATCCTCACCCTCTCCTCGTCCTTCCAGGGGATCCCCCGAAGCCGCGTGTAAAGCTCCAGATGCTCCTGGGCCGTGAGTTCGTCAAACAAAGCATCAAACTGAGGGCAGTAGCCAATGCTTTGTTGGACCTGAAGAAGATCCTTCAAGATGCTGTTAAAAGATGTGAGTGTGAGTGTGAGTGTGTGGCGAGCAATCCCACCTTTCCCAGCGAGACCACCATGACTCTAAGGTCCTATGGAAACCTGCGCTCTGTGTATCCGTGAATGATAGATGGAAGCAGCGCCCGTTACCTGTGCCCGTTGATGAACGCCTCTCCCCCCGTGGTGCTCTCGTCGCCGGTCAGCATTTTAAAGGTGGCCGTTTTGCCGGCGCCGTTCACGCCGAGGAGTCCGAAACACTCGCCAGGCCGGACTCCCAAACACAGGCGGTCCACGGCCAGAATGCGCCCCATCTTACGGGATTTGTAAACCTGACGAGAAACGATGGGAAGTCATTAAGATGGAAGAGGACGGCGTGGAGAAGAAGACACCAGAGAGAAATTGGCCAAACCCAACACCGGCCGACAGATGGGCTGCCGGGCACCGCGGAGGGAGGCGCGGAGGGAGGCGCGGAGAGCTTGGTTAGCGGCTGATAAGGAGCTGGTTTGTTGTGAAGAATTGGGGCGATGAGGCGTCCGCACCACATTACCTTGGTTAGATTATCAATCTTTAACATGTCATTATCAGCTCCCCCCCTCAATACTCTCTGCCTCTCGTTTGCCACATCGATATCGTCATCCTCAATGGGCTTGTTGGAAATCGGGAGACGCCTGGAAAAGAGGAGGGACACATTTTGGCCCAAAACACGGGGACCCTCCTGTCCGAGGTGCACTCAGTCCATGAAACCCCAACGTAACCAAGTAGCTGGTGAGTTTATGGAGCTTTTGTGAGTTCCTTATTCCATTATTATTAATATTAATATTTGTGTTTAGCTTCATACAATCAGTGGAAGGATAAATCAATGATTCGCCCATAATCATAAGAGAGGCGCCAGCTAAAAATTCAAAATGGTCGGCGGGTTCAGCGTTATTACGGAAAAAGTGGAAAAAGCTGATGGGCTTCATAAAAAGATCAGAACCATAAAATCATCCCCTGGTTATTAATCAAAAAGACTTTCATAGAGTATTAACTCGCTAAACATTCCATCCCTCTGTCTCATAACGGAACTTTCCAACTCCTCATCGCAACCCAAAGTGCACTCCCCACCTCCAACTGCTTACGTTCAAAAGACCCCCAATCCACGGAAGTCTCCCCGATATTAGTCCGGTATTCCCAGCAATAAAGGCTACTCACTGTGGCTTGCGCAAGAAGTTGTATTGACACATAATAGTGATGAAGAATCCCACGAATCCTTCTATCGCCATAGCAACCAGGCCACGTGTAACAATGTCCCACTCAAACGGAGACTTCATCTTATCGAACTGACCTAATGAGGGAAAGTCGCAGCGTTACCGGGGCGCTTGCCGAGAGAAACCAGGTGGAATCATGGAAGACGTGGCCCGTGGCGGCCATCATCAGAGCGGAACCACGTGGTGGACCCGGTTCTGTGGCTTTAGTAATAGTGAAATCTCTCAAGATCCCAATCAGCACCAGCTCCTCGCGGACAGCATCCATCATGTCTCTCCGGCCGCCGTCATACCCCGCACCGCCAGCAGAGGGCAGACCGTGGACAATGCGCACCTCGCCGAGCCGCGGGGTCCTTACCGATCTTGGCGTAGTATTCGTTGATGTACTCGTTGTAGGCCATCTCCATTAGTCCGTGTCCCAGGTTGTAGTTGGGGAAGATGAGGAAGCAGCTCTTCAGGTAACTGTTCACCAACTTCAGGTCCTACACGGCCAAGTGACAAAGACAACCGCCAATGAACGCAATTGGTAGAATTCAACCATTTTTGCCGAAAGAGGACACCAACGTTTAACACGTTCACTAAAATGGCACAAATAAGAAGTCTGCCCCCGCCTGTCTCACAAATGGCCGACAGCGATGGCCGACAGCTTATTATTATGCCCACCAGGTGATTAATTCCAAGGCTTCCCCCATGAAGCGTCTACGTTCCTTAAGTCTCAGGTATTAAGGCACGGAGTCTGAAGACGAAGCTCTACCACCGTTTTGAGGCGTTCATCACGCACCTTGTCGTGTTCAAAGAGCTGCAGTAGGAACGTGGCCACGGTGGCCGTTATCCCAATGAACAGATTGATGACGATGAGGAAGACGTAGGCCGTACTCGGTACCTCGAACCAGAAAGAAGCCGGATACATTATAGGAGTGATGGACCAGCTGGGGAGGGAAAAACAGTCAGAGTAATGGCTGCCAACACGCTTTCCCTTTAACGGGCGAGTTTGCGTATGGGGCTGCCCAATGGCATTCGTCAAACACATGCCCCCTACGCCCGTTACTCACCCGTACAGCAGGAAGAGCGACAGGACGGCCGGGAAGTTGGTCGGGGACGTGTACGCAGGGAGATCGAACACAAAGAGGATAATGATGCAGCAGGTCGCCGGAACCAGGTAATTCAACTGAAAATCAATATACAAAAATAAAGTCAGGGCAAAGGGGCCGTTTTACACTTCCTGCCCCCCATCCTAACTGCCCCAACACTTTCCTATACCAAAGAGAACATTGTAACAGTCAAACGCCAATCTATCAATAAGATTCCGTACTTTGATACATTCGGCCGTTCTCCCATTCTCTATTGAGAAGTTTCTGGCACTTCTGTCAGATAGCCGGCCCCCAGATTAAATCGAGGGGCCGCTCCAAAGCATTACCCGGAAACATGAGAACCAAACTCATCCCATCTCTTACGTGGGGATCCGCGTAGCTCCCTTCCCAAGGAATCACAACCAACATGACGTTGACAGCGTAGTGTGAGGGACTGGAACAGCCGGGTGGCAAGCGATGGAAATATACCCTGGGGCAATAAGCCAGCTTACCATATCCCACACGTAATTAGCCAACCAGTAGATAACGGGATTGCAGCCGCTGACAAACTGGAGGTGCTTGGCTTTGGTCGATTTCTCCGCCACCAGGAACACCACGAAACTGGCGGGGACGAAGGACATCGCCACGATGATGAATATGGCAATCACCACATCGGTGCCTTGCAAGCTGCGGAGGGGAATATTTGTCCCTGAAATCAACCATTGGCACAATGGACAAGCAGAATACCCCAAGCCAGGATCTGGGAGCCTACAAAGGGGCAACGGTGAGTGTGTTTCGAGCGGGGTCAGTACCGGACCAAGTGGCTCCATTACCGCTAGCGTGGGTCACGGCCGGTCTCCCGGTATAACAGTATGGTGGTTATTAAAAGGTCATCTCCGGGTTTGGCTACTTACAGATAGTCCAGGGACAGGCTAGCGCTGGTCTTGTTCATTGGGTGGTTGGTGACTGTGATACCTAGAAGAGAGAGAGGAGGTTTAAGTGACCCCTCTACGCTCATACCTTCTGGTAACCCTTCCAAGATGCCAAACCCACCGTAAGCTGCCGGGTTCCCCCGACTCTTCTTTAGGTTGGCTCGGAGGATGGCGTTGTTCAGGGCGTTGAGGTAGGTCGGCATGCTGTGATAACCTTTGTTGTTGTAGAAAGCCTTGGAAAAGCAACGATTGCCATGAAATGGAGAAGAAGAAAGAGGAATTGTTTGTGGCTAAAAGTGTCCCACTCTGAGTTAAACCCCCCCCCATAAAATAGAAGGTAGTAGATATAAAGAGGCACTTACCTGCGCAGTGTGTCTGACCGCAATCTTCCTCAGCATGGGGGGAGCCTTAACCCCAAAGGACGCTGGGATGCTTTTTTGTATATTTCCAAAGGTCAGCGCTCCGTACCTGGGAGTGAAAGGCGGACGTTATTCCACGACTTACATAAACGGCTTTATGTCTGCAGAGACTGCTTTTATTCTTTTTCTGGGGAGGTCAGACAATAACTCAGGCGGGTAAGTATTTCCAAATGAACGCGTTTCTAGAGGTCACCTGTGAAGCCGGAAACGGTCCGAGGTGTACAGCAGGTACTCGGATACGTTACGGCCGGTAATGTCCACCATAATATCTCCTGTCACCACCTTCATCTGGGGGGGGTGACCACCGACCCCGCTGGGGCAGGAAAAGCCAGTTCCTTGCATGGAGCAGGCGCACCTCACAGGCTCGTGGATCCGACGCGGCACCGAAGGGGTGGTGGTGATGGCTTCTGCTGAAAGAGCGGAGAACCATGGAGATCTGCGTTACTACGGACCTTCTAAAGATCCCGGAGGACAAATTACCCCACGTCGGCACAAAATTACCCCACACGTCGGCACTAAAAAGCTTAATCTCGCTCTTAAACTTTAAAGCCGGAGGTTTAAAAAGAAGACAAACTATAAGGGTTTGTTGGCTCTTCTCTTACGGTAAAGCAGGAGTTTAGCGGCTCTTCATTACCTTGGACGGGGGTTGGTGGGTAGGTGGTGGAATTCCAGAAGTGGGAGAAGTCCTCGTCCGGTGGGTAATCGGAAGGGGCCGGCGATGGCGGAGGCGGCACGAAGTTAGAGAGGGGTAAGCCTTGGGTGAAGGAATCCACGCACATGGCGTCGAAGAACTGGGCGGCCAACATCTTGGACTCGTTGCTGTTGAGGTTGAGGGACTGCACCAGCTGGTCCAACGTGCTGTTAAACGCCGTCTTCAGGACACAGGTGGCTCCGATTCCCGACGGCATGTAAAAGGTTTTCACAAGAGCTTGCGGTCCAGCATCTGGAGATTGCTTGATCCTGCCGCGGGAATTAGAGAGAAGTCACACTGTGTGCAGTGAGGGCAGCGAAGATAGGGATTCCACCTCCATACTGAGACCAGGCATCCCAGTGCTTGTGGTTTTGGTTCTAGAGATCGCAGTCATCTCCATAAAACTTTCTCAGACGAGTATCTGCTTTAATCAGGCTCGTAATAAATGGCTTCTTAATAAATTGGCCAAGACGCCGCTGCTCTGCAGAGAACGAATTGTGTTATGAACGGCTGCACATAAGTCTCCTTATGGGAAGAAACCCAGCAGTCTTTCAGGTTTATTGCAGAGCTCGCGGGTAGAGCCGTTATTATTAATCCTGCTCATTCAGAGTCAGACAGGTTATAGCATTTCCAATTAAATCAGCAACTAAAATATATACCCAGACGCTTCATTTATAAAGCCGGCTGTTTCTATACACATTATCGGGGCTTTCAGGGCCGTAGAACCCTGCGATCCCCTCATACCCAGCAAACATTCTGGGTATGGAGGATTCAGAGTACGAAGTGATGGGGCTCGTTATGTTACCCTTCATGCTTACAGGTATTCCCGGCGTTCCTCGTTGGCGTACGGCACAAAGTTCCCGCGGGGTTGAGTGTAGTTGTGATACTGAGATGGGGAGAGGATCAGCGGAGGGAGGTCTCCTGGAGGAAGGAAACAAATCGGAATCTTTTACCGCTTTATGAACTGATAGTGTTACATATTGTCCCATCAACGCGTTTCGTGATATACAGTAAAATAAATAAATAAATATGGAGTATCTGCTCTTGTTATATTTCTTCTCCTGTGTCTGAAGCTCTTACCACCGTCTACAAAACGAACGTCTCTTTATTCTCCCGCTCTAGAACCATTGGGTAAATGGATAAGCGCGCTTACCGATTTCCGGAACGGACAGGGCCACCGTCATGGCAACGCAGACAAAGAACGCCGGGAGCAGGATTTGCGAGAAGAGCCCTTTGGTGTTCCTCTTGGCGCAGTGGAAGCGTTTCACGATCAGTCCGTGGAACTGGCGCAGTTTTAGCCACGATCCCTCCAGCTTGTAGCTTCCCTGCCCGTCCAGCAGCTCCATCTCCTCCGTCTCCGTCTCTGAGAGGGGAAAGCCATTAAACAAGCCTCTCTTCCAGGAGGTCTTCAGTGGCGCTACACCATACACCAAGCAGAGGAACCACCGGAAACTCACGCTACCTGAAACTGAACACTCACTCATACTCAATCCTAAACACGGATCACTCACCATGTAAACTCAGGTTCTCTGTGTCCTGGGGGTTATCAAACAGAGGAGAGTAGTCCCCGTAGAACTCGGCATACGCTCCACCTTCTTCCCCCCTTATAGAGCCGACAGAGGATGAGGAACCGGAACGTAGGGAGCTTGGCGAGTGGCCAAGCCGGTTTCCTGACGCAAAGTTGTTGAGTTCCACATCTGGCTTGTCTTGTGAGTCCGCACCCGGTGTGGACTCTTCTCCTGTCTCGGGCTGGATGAGAGGCCTCGGGGAGTCTTTCTTGGACTCCTTCACGTCTGGAAGATAAAGCAGAACATATGGTAGAAGGAGGTAAGTGGGGTAGAAAGAGGTGGTCCTTTCTTGTATATGGGAACCTAATTCCACGAGCGCTGCTGAGGTTTATGGAGAGAGGTCGATGCCAACGACGAAGGTTCACCCACTAAGCAAACAAACCACACAAAATGGAAGAGCGGTGCCACAAACATCATTGGAAAAAGCAAGTCCAAATGGGAAGAGTCTTATTTTCTTGATAAATCCCTCAGATCTCTACCTGCGTCGCTGTTCTCGAGAGACTGGTCTTCTTCTGAGACCTTAAGGAAAACCTCTTCCAAGGTGGTGTCCATCAGTCCAAAGCTGGTCAGCTGTAGATCACTCAGGCTTTGCTCCAAATGCTTTTAAGCCAAAAAATGAAGAGTGAAAATTAGCATTTAGACCCCAATTCCTGCCCTCCTACAGAAAAGTTCTAGGTGGGTACCTGGAACAGTCGCTCGAAGCAGCCCTTTCTGACGGACTCGCTGGGAAGAATGTACGACAATTCCGTGTTTGTGTCAGAAACCAGCAGACACGAGGCCACGTATTTCTTAATAAACTGGGACACCCTGGGCTCGGAGCAGGGGCTGACATTGGAGCCGGGGGTGTTTCCAGCATCTAAAGAGAGAGAGAAAGACCCAGGTAGTCCCAGGGGCAAAGTAACCCGAGGGAGCGGGTACATTGAAATATGTAAAAGGATTCCAGAGTTAGAATCTAGACTCATCTATAGTTCTAGATTTCATATTTGTGTTTGGCGAACAACAAACCTGGGCCTCTCTGTTTTTTCACCACGGTCAGTTTGTAGCCGTCCCCGTACGTGCTCTTCAGAAATAGCGGAGACCCGCAGCACTTCAGCTTCCCGTGGGAAATGATGGCGATTCGGTCTCCGAGGAGGTCGGCCTCATCCATGTGATGCGTGGAAAGGAGGATTGTCCGGCCTGGAAGCGATAAGGCAATCGGGTCGATCAGCGCTCGTCACGCAAAGGACACGATGTGACGCAATGCCCAACGTATGCCGTACCTTGCTTGTATTTTAGGATAAGGTCCCATATAGCTCTCCTCGCGTAAGGATCGACTCCGGCCGTCGGCTCGTCCAGGATAACGGCTTTCGAGCCTCCGACGAAAGCAATCGCTACGGACAGTTTCCTCTTCATGCCGCCAGACAGGGTTTGGACTAAAGAGTGGCGCTTGTTGGACAGCTCCAAGTCCTCGATCATTCTGTAAAAATATGCCTGTCACTTAATGTCTTATTTAACCGGTCTGTCATTCAACCCGTACATTCCCCCCCAAAAAACCCAAAAAAACCCTCCATAAAGATGCTTCAATGTATTGTTAATTTAAGGAACAGCGAGGAACCCAACTTCTAGGTATTGAGTCTGAAAGGTTCTAGAACCATGTTACAGACCACGGATGACAATTTGTGGAGGTCCTAATCAACCATGGACTACAATTCCTATTAGCCACAGACCCAACCCATGCTGTCCCTGTTCTCGTTACGTACTTGTCCATCTCCTTGCGGATCTCCTCTTCAGCCATTCCTTTCAGGCGGGAGTACAACCACAGGTGCTCCTCCACCGTCAGCTTGTCGAAGAGCACATTGTGCTGAGGACACATCCCCAAACTTTTCCTGATCTCGTTCATCTCCGTGCGGATATCGTGCCCGTAAATAGTTGCCGAGCCCGAGGTCGGGGGAAAGAGGCCGGTCAGGATGGACCTATTTATGCGAAGGAGACAAAAATATAAGGCCTTCACAGTCAGTCCATGGTTCTCATTAGTACAGCGAGCGAAGGGCTGAAGCTGCCTTCTACTTACATGGTGGTGGTTTTGCCAGCCCCGTTATGTCCCAAAAAAGAAACAACCTGGTTTTCGTGAAGATTGAGGCTCAGTTTGTTCAGAGCCAGCTTCATGCCCGTCTTGTAGATTTTGGTCAGTTTGTCTATGCAGACAACCAGCGGTAGGTGGTTGGGTTCCTCCTCGATGCCTCGAGTCTCCTCTGAAAATCCAAATGGATCATTGGGTCACGTAAGCATAGCCTGTGATTGAGGCATTTATGTAATCCGCTATGGTTTTTTTTTTTCAGCACTCACCCATACGGTGGGTCTCCATGGCGCAGGCTTGGTCTTCTTCCATGATGCTTAACCTAGGTGGTCGTGACCAGGGCCAGGACCATTCCCATGACTCAATACGGCCATTTCCAAGCCAGTAAGATCTCTGGAAAGGGAAGTACCAGGGACGTGGGAGGCCATACATGCCTGTAAAAAAAACATGGAGCCAAAGTATACACGAGTCAGGCCAATATTTCAGGTCTGAAGGTCAACTACACCCCTCAAGACAAAGTATGAGACAATGATCGTCCACATCTTCAATAAGAATTAGATAGTAAGGTTTTTTTTTACCACTATATACAAACCTCTGAGCCAAAGTTATCAATAATTAGTACTCAAGATCTCTTGGGATACTGGAAGCAAGAATTTGCCTATCATACCTGGGTGAACAGCCTCAATATACCAGGTCAGGACTCCATACACAACCGCATCGATGATCAACATCATCATGGACAGCATGAGGTTAAAGTCATCTCCTTCCACCGGTGACTGGCTAAACGTATGCCACTGAATCCCGACCCCAGCCACCTCGTACAGGGCAAAGTACTTGGAACCAAGGCCGAAGGCTGTAGTAGACATGAGGGACTGTATGGAAAGAGTAGAAACCCCATTTTTTGTTTCATTCACCAAATAAAACACAGATAATTGAATGTTCGGAGCTCTAAAATCAATAATTCCTGATGGAACTTCCAAGAAGGTCTGTGGTGATTCTGGATATTACTTACAGCAATGCACTTTTCGAAGGCTGTGATTTTGTCATGGGCCACCTCTTCCCTGATGGCGACATACATGTACGGCACGTAGCTCAGGAAATAGATGATGCCACCACACGCAGAGGCCAGTTTGGCTTTGGAGTATAGCACCGAGACCAGGAAACTGCAAGGGGGCAGGAGACAAACGGACACAAGAACCTTGTGTGAAGTTAATGTTTTCCCTCTTTCCTGGTGTCCCACTTATTCTTCACATTGTTACCCTTTTTTGGGTATTTGTACAACCGCGCTGGGTCATTCTTTTCATGGATACATGTCCTCATGCGATTAAACGATCCATATATCCCTATCTGTTACATACCTACACCCTCCTGGCCGTCCCGCACCGCCTCGCACTCACCAGAACATGATGGTTGCCACTGCGTAGATGGAGAGGAAGAGCCAGATTATAAAGACGTTGCTGTGCATGAGGACCTGGCCATACTTCAGAATGCCGGTCAGGGCCGTGACGGAGATGGAAAGCTGGACGAACCCCGTGATGAACCACGCCACCCAGTGAACTGCGTTATTCAGACCCATCATCTTCATCACCTGGGCACGGCAAGACAGGAGCTGAAGTTCTCCATCTCAGGAGGGAAGTAGGGTTTACGCATGTCTGGGACTAGATTCCTGGTCATATTACCTCTTTCAGACGATGCTCCTTCTCCGCCACAATATGCTGGATCATCATGGCCACAGAATATACCCAGGAGATGACCATGCAGAGTGGCATCATGTGTTCGATCACAAACAGAAAGCTGGAGGGGCACGGAGACAACGTAATCACGCACTTCGCAGCCATTGTTAACAATTGCGTTAACGTTGTCGATAAACCAAGTACTAACATGAAATCACATATAAAGGGTTGGCTTGCTATGTGTCTACCAAGTTCTACAGGGTTCAAGGTCATGGACCACATCAAGACCACCAACGATGGTACCTACTCATCACGTGTGTAACAGGGGTATGGAAACATCTGCACGTAGTTCCCCGGTTCCACAACATCGTGTCCCACGAAGTTATTGATGATGGCTCTATCCATCATGTCTGCGAAAATTGACCAAGAAACGTTGAGGGTTCGAAGGTTAGAAGGAAGCCTATAGATTGTGTGACAAGTCTGAAGACATGGGTGAAACATGCGCGGGGACACCGGGATAAAATTACAATCCGTTCACGGAAATAGAAAACGTATCCAATATTCTCGTTCTTAAAATATGGTAAAAAACACAGAGGGAGGTCATCCCGGCATTTAACTCGTCTTTAATATATACGATAGTGACCTTGTATCCACACGAAGCCGTACAGGAAATAAAAGCGCCCGCCGGTGTTTGGCCCGGGACGCCAATATGCCCGGCGGATTTCATTGGTCTTTTCCGTGAAGCTGGAGTTTTGTCTTATCTTGTACATGACGTGAGGGGGGAGCGAGCCGTCTGGCCGAGTCTGGAAGATGACACCTGGGCAACGCAAGGAAAATGGAGAATGAATTACTATTTTTCAGTAGAAGGGGGAAGTAGATTATTGATGCACATTTCACTTCCTGTGTCTTAGATACAACATGAATAAAATCAATGAGAAGAATGCAATGTGAATCGCCATGCCCCAGACGCCGACACCGTTAAATGTTTAAACAAGTTTATGTTAATATCTCGGATCATCATGTGACTTCCTGCCGATGAATTACAAATTACAGTAATTATCAGATAATATTAATAAGAGATTTCCCCCTGCTTTTCACAGACCCGTATAATCCAGCGAGTTACTCACTTGCAAACACCGTGACGTTATCATGATAAGCCTGGTTCAGGGTGTAGTTCACAATACTGTCCTCGTTCGGAAAGCCTTTAAAAATGTCCACGCTCACCTTACAGAGAGAGGGAGACAAAATGAATTTATTTACAGAAGACCCCCAACTAAAAACTATACATGAAAAAAATTGAAATTACATACATTTTATAAATAATATTTTCCTTACAATTTTTTAATGCCACAAAAATGACTGATATTGCCGTTTATTTGAGAGAGAGAGATTTGCTCCTTTTATTAGTTGGGAATCCTGACGTGTGGGAAGCCATCTTGCTTACTTTGGTTCCGCCCACCCCACTTCCTCATGAAAACGATATACTTTGGTTCTGCCTTATGATACTCATCAGCTCAGTTACATCGCATGCACACTATGGTTATAACCGGGATATATTTGGTACTCAATATCCCTTTGGGGCAAAAAGAGGACTTGTTTGAACACGTTCCGGAAGAAAGTTGCCCTCACCTTGGACATGAACTGTGTCCACCCGCAGGCCGCATTGTCGATGGTGTCTAACTGCTGCAGCAAAGTGCTGGCATTTGGCATGGAGAAGTTTGCGCTGATTACCCGTTGCAGGAGGTCGCTGTCGGTGCCGTTCAGCAGCTCCGGGTGTTTCCGCAGGTCATTCGTAAACTGTCGTGGAATTAAATCAGACAGCGTGAGAGCGGAGGTGACAGAACCCTAACCTCGGGGGCCACGTAAGGCCATCGCTGTTGGGTTCTCAGGCTGTTCCGATTCATCCGCGATGTCGTACCCCTTACCACCCCAAGCCTCTCATTCTATATGAACGTTCTCCACCACCCGAGTGGGCATTTAAGTCTTCGCTGTGGATTGGGTCCTGTCTGCCGTTACCTGCTGTAACCACTGGATACGCTGTTGCAAGATCCCATCTTCCAGCAAACCGCGGATCTCGGTGGAAATGTTCATCCACATCCAGGCATATTGGGTCACGTTCCCCACAAGAGCAAAGGTCTCATTCGCCTAGGAGAAGAGAGTCAAAGTGTACCCCGGATACAACGTAACAAGTCGGGAAACGTGGTTTCAACAATCACCAGGAAAGGAGACCTCTACCCGGCATGTCTGCCAAACCTGCCTTTATCATTATTTGAGCGCAAATCCATTAGAAACAAATTCCTGAAATGTCAATCAACCAAATTGGACCTTTAAAGGTGAGCAAAAAAATAAAAAATACAATTAAATAGGGGATTGTGTTAAGTACATAAAACTTATACCATAGTTCTTCGTGTACTAAAGATATAATACAAGTGGACAGGATCAGCGTCAAGGGAGCCAGAAATATGGATTTGCTGTTATCTGATCTGCGGACTTGTTTACGATCCTTACAGGAACGCAGGTTCAATACTGACCACAATTTATTATAAAGCCATAGAGGAGAGGTCATCCACAGTCCGATTGCTTCCCCCTAAGGAATTTATACCTTCCGGATCACCTTGTCCACCTCGGTACCCACTGGAGAGTAGAGGATTTTGGGGTTGCTGGTCATAAGATGGACAAGAAGCCCCAAGTTTCTTTGTTCTTTGCTTGTAAATCCCAGCGAGCTCATATTCCCTTGTTTGAGTGCCTCTGGTTCAATGGTCCTACGAGGAAGACACAGACAGAGGGTTGGAGGACATCTCCCGTTCATAGGATTTGTTCTCATAGAGAGAACCCACAGCTTGGAGGAAGACTGTCGGCGGAGTGGACCATGGTCTAGAAAACCAATAGATGGCAGGGAAAAAACATACAAGTCTACAAACAGAATTGGGTCATGGGTCTAAGACAGTGTAGTCCCCAGGTCAACGTTTAGTAGATATTGGCCAGTTTGTTCACCTCCAGAGAGGTCACTGGTCCCAGTACCCCTTTCTAGATGCTTACCGGTTGATGCCGCAGAGGATGGGCTGGAGTCCTGCCCAGAGCTGAACGAAAGCTGAAAACTGGCCCTGAGGATTTTCCGTATCTCCGTCCGGATTCTTGGTCTCTTCTCCATCTGCGGTGAAGTTGGAGCCTGCAGTGGAGTTGCTGCCCCAGCTGGTGGCGTTTCCAGGGGTTGGAGGGGATTTGCTCGCGCACGCACCCTTGGGTAGCAGTTTTGCCAGAGCCGAAAGGATGTCTACGTCCTTCAAGATCTTTTGAACTTCCAGCAGGTCCTCCAGCAGGACGCGCAGCCGATGTTGGGTTGCTGTGGCGTTCACCTCGTCCAGACGGAGCTGGAACATCAAAGTCATAAAACTTCCAGACCCATGATTTCATTCCTTCAACTGCTGCTAACTGGATATAAAATAAGTCATATAGTGCCCTCCCGGTGACCAGAATTAAGGGGGGGTCAACCAAGTTTTAAAAAAGTTTAAGGGATTCAGCCTTATTTTTGTAGATAATGGAGAGCTCTGAAGATTATGCTTTGTGGGCCTCATCGCGGTTACTGTATAATGTAGAACAGGGATCTCCAAACTCGGCCCTCCAGCTGCTGCAGGACTACATCTCCCATAATGCTCCTTCAGCTAAGGGGCTGGCTGAGGAGTATGGGAGATGTAGTCCTGCAGCAGCTAGAGGGCCGAGTTTGGAGATCCCTGATGTAGAATATAACAGAAAGGGCAGCGGCGGGGAAGGCTGGGTCACCTACTTGGCCGACGGTTTTGGAAACATCTACTTGGTCTTTTAGCTCCTCAGCAAGCTCCTGAAAGCGCTCCATGCGCAGCTGTCGGCTCCCGTTGCAAACGATGCTCTGGTAGGAGGCGAGAAGAGGGCGCGTCAGCTCGGAGACCCGAAGAATGCTTCCCAGCTCGTCCAAACTCCCTTCGCAGGTCAGGGCTTCCAGGGCCGAGGGTGTAAAGAGAACGTCCTGCGTGAAGAGAATACGTTAAGACAACCCATCGACCTCCTGACGGATCCAACAGCCATTAGCAGGTTTGGGCACCTCTAGTTCCTTCACCACCGCCTGAGGGTCATAGCTGTCGGCCGGCGAATTGGGGACTGCAAGGCCAAGAGCTAGCGTTAGGAGTCGGAGAGCCAGCCCGTGTTTAGACTTCAGCGGATCCTTCAGAGCCTTGTGAATCAGCCCTTCGCGGAGAGACTTCCATTTTCCCAGGATGTCCCCCTGAAAACACCATCAAAAATGGATGAGGAGGACAAAGAGAAGGCAGAGAGAACTGAAAGGAAGAAACATCCACGAGCCAAAGCTAGTAAAACCGCAATAGATAATAGGAACAAATGGCAAGCAGTAAATCTTGGAAGGTCCTTAGACGTGGGGTGATGTTCCTGGCATCATTGTTAAGCGATACGGCTACCCAAGTAGAATCTTATAGACTTACGTGAAGATTGAGGATTTGTTCACCGGCGCTGGTGGCCGCTTCCCAAGGACTTCTCTCCGGTGGGTCTTCAGGAGATAAATACGGAGAGCTGAAAAACAGATGGTAAAACCTGCGGGGGGGGGGGGGGCGCGACATAAGGCAGGGGCAAAAGAATATATATATTATTCCAAAATGTGCTATTTTTGTAACAACAGATATAAAACAGAAAAACAGAATTCTCCAATATTTGAATTTGTAGAGAGTCCATTTAGAGACAGTTCTGTAGTTATTACAGAAGAATCGTTCTAAGTAAAAAGGAGCTCTTTAAATTCTCGTACCCGACAAAGCTATTCCACTACAGGAATGGATGTGAATTATATCAGGCCTGATACATTATACCAGGAACGCCGGACAACATCTTGTTATTTACTAAGCTTCGGAGGTAATCTGTTTGCAGTAATATCCGCCGGCGCTCCATACCTCCTGGGGATTGATGTTAGAATTGCCCAGAAAGTCCACGACGTCACTCGGCAGCGAGAGGTTTTGGCTGAGAAACAAACGAAAAGCCGTCCTGTTCTTCACGACGGAGTCCAGACGGAAACCTGCGTCAGAGATTACACATAAAAAACGAATTTCACCCGGATAGCTCTGGAAGTGGCATTTACAGCCCAGGTTAGAGGACATCCTATTCCATAAAGCCTCATGGACAATTGGTTCCATAACGTAACACAGGTGAGGCTAGGGTGGGCCAGTGGCGGATGAGCCGGGGTTACCTGGCCGGCTGTGGAAATGGTTCTCCAGGGAGCTGGGGTCACTGCTCAGAGACTCCAAGTGATGCTTGAGGGACTCGAGCTCCTCTTCCAACCCGGGTCTGTCTGTGTCAAACAGGTTACTCTCCTCCACCACCTCATTGATCCTCTCCAACAGCTGCGTGACACTGGAAAGAAAGAGACTTCCGATAAGAAGCAGGAGGAACTTCTTTAGGAGAGAGAGGAACAAGCAAGGAACCTTCAGCTTGGAGGACTGGACTGGTCAAAAAGGTTCAGTAATAATATATCACATAATGCATCCACGCTGGCCCAATAAAATGTTACCAGGACACTTGCAGAAAAGAAACGGATAAATATACTGAAGGAGCTAAGAAATGACCCAGTAAAGGAGCTTCCCTACCTACAGAGAATGTTCTACAGCCAACCACATATTTAAGGAGGAGGAATACGCTACAACGTATCGTTCTAAATTCTGATCAGTAAAGGAAATGCTAGCAACCATCGATCGATACATTATTGTAGTTTTATTATCTGGTAACATTTTTATTGGCTACAAAACCACCTCAAAAGCTGTAATTTAATTATTCAACAAAGAGGCCGATGAGACCAAGGAAGTCAAGCTTCAAATACATTTTTTTCTTGGCGATGTTCTTGGATTTGAGGATCTTGGGGATTTAATGTCCATCGTTGTGGCTACACGAGGGTTACCTGGGTAAAACGTGGCATTCTGAACCAAAACGACAGAGGATGATGGAACGAGGTTGGAGAATTGAGAGATCGCTACTCACGTGGAATTAGTGTATTGCAGGAAGCCAAACTCATCCCGTTGACCATCGGGGCACAGAGACTGCATGACAGGCAAAATCCCGGCCGAGGTCAATGGGGCGGCCGTGTAGAAAGCTGAGGAAGGTGAACGAGAGGAGAAACGTGGTCAGAGCCCAATAACTGCGGTGTGCACGGAAAACCAGGACCGAGGGACAGATTCACAAGGAGAGAGAGATCAGTCTATGAAAGAAATCTGGAACGAAGAAAGACAGGAGTAGAAGAAAGACGCGTAGATATGATTGAGGAGGAAAACTTATGACTGGAGGAAGAAGGAGGAGTACAGAGACAGTAAGCGTGACGGAAAGCCACGGGGGGGTTGAGAATTTGAACGTGGAAGATGATTATCAAAAGACAAAGAATAACTGGACACATTGTATCGTGTTTAGGTAAAGACCGAGTATCACAAAACAGCGATTATTTCGGGCGTCAGTAATTAGTAATTTTCCACAGCAACAGAGAGGTTAAAACCGCAGATAAGTCGGACCGGTCAGACCAGAAAGTCCTTAATCAGACATGTGATGACATGAGATAATAACTCTTATCACAGATTTAACGAGGATAATATTTAACGAGGTATAATACGGAGGCTGCCCCTCCTTTTTCTACCTTTAAAGAGAAATCTCCCGTTTACTCCGACGATTTACAGCTAAATTGCGTTATTTCAAACGCGGTGGAGCGGTTAACTCTTTGCTGAATTAACGGGGGCTCGCAGACCGCGTCCACTCAATCATTTCCGACAGGCGATAAATTAAGGCTATAACTTCATTTGGAAAAATTCAGTCAAAAGGGGGCCCTATTTGTTAAAAAAAAAACCCAACATTTTTAGTATTTTTTTTTTTTAACCTTGCATGTCCTCGCCTACAAGCAGTAAAACAAAGAGAACAGATTTATTTTTTGCTTCCAATTTTTAACCTTACATATTTATAACCCATACTCCTGCGCTGCAACCCTCTTCTTCCTTTGATAAACTAAGACTCCTACGATCCTCCACCTGAGCCGCTCTCTCCATGCGCAGCCCTGGCTGATCTACCATTCTGATTACCAGGTCGCCCCATCTCATGTCTGTTGATAAGGACAATTTTTTTGTCTAGAAAGGAAAAACTTTGCCATTGTTATTGGGGGAAAAAGAAATTCCATGTCAGCTAAACATTGTGATCAGGCAAGCGAGTAGGGGGGCAGGAAGAGGGGGCTTCAATGATTTCAAGTCGAAATATAGTTAAAGGGGATAAAGAAAAATCTAACAAAAGACTTAGCTCTGCCATAAAGCAATCAGCGCAGTGAGGTTTGCAACCAGGGGGCGTCGGCCAAATGTCACATGACCATCAGCAATGGGGACCTGCAGGTCAGCTACTAGATTTTAGCAAAATATTTTGAAAAAAATAAATATGAAAAAAAGTACTTTGTTTAATACTCTAAAGGGGAATTTTGTAAAAATAATAATAAAAAAAATGAGCAAGCATTGAATGGGGCCCTGGGACACAGGGGCCCCTGTGAATAAATTGTTGATTTAGGGATCTAGTGATGTCATTTGCTTTCTTGTCTTCTCTTACAGATCACAAGGTCTACTTAACATGGAGACGAGAGAAAGCAGAAGGAAAGCAGGTCTACGGGGGGGGGGGGTTTATGGCGAAAAACCATCCCGGAAAAGCTCTTTGCTGGGCCCAGACCACGAGAAGAAACCGCTTTACAACTTACAAACTGCAGCATGCGATGTGGAGTCGGGCAATGGAGATGAGGAACGAAAAGAACAACGCGTTTGAAGAAATCGGGAAGAAAATAAAATGAAAATAAACAAATATTCACAAACGACGTTCCATGACAAGATGAACACGGCTTAAACA
>VKOC01000008.1:180377-194294 GCA_009364415.1 Spea multiplicata
ATTTATTATTATATTATTATTAATTCATTAATAATAATAATACTACAACACATAATAGTAATTATTAATAATAATAAAATTAATAAGTCATAAACAATAATAAAAATAATAGTATAATAGTAATATATACTTAATATAATAATAATAATAATTCATAATAATAATAATAATTAATAATAATATAAAACATAGATGCGATGCGTCTTCACTGTTCCTTTAAGGTCTGGCGAGGAGGTCGCTGCATCTTTCTGGGATTCTGATCATGTTCTGCAGTGAAGATGATCTCCTGGTTCGGTTGCCAAGGCGATAAGTTCCCTGTCGTTGGCGGTCTGCAGTTAATATTTCTGTGATATCGTTACGTATTGGGCTCCTGAATATCCTATTCAATAAGATCATTTAGACAAGAAAAAGGTTAAAGGTCGCCATTCCGGAACATGTAACAATGGAATCATTCTGGATTTAGAAACAATGTCTCCAACGGGTCAGGATGTAACTACTGGGAACCTTCCTTATCACGTCATGAACTGTAGGCGAATGAGGCAGAATCCCAGGCTGAAGTCTAGGATGATGAATCAAACCGGTGGTCCAATCAAAACCAGCAAAATGTTCACCGACCCACGAACGAGATTTCATTTCAATAATCGAATTTACAGATTTAAAGATCTTTTCTTTTCTGATGACTTCATACCTAAAAGAAATACCTTTTTTTATTATAAAAATCAGAAAACTCCAACAGATCTCCAACGACAATGAAAATTCTGAACATTCCGAACACTCAGCAGCAACGTTCCAGAACATTCTTTATGAAAAATCACTAGAATAACTGAGATTCATGGGGCAAAAGTCAGCTGCGCGCTCAATAAATAACCAAGACAAGAATTATTTGTATTGAAAGTGCAAGTTTAACATTTATATATTATTTATCAATAATAATAATAATAATAACAATAATAATATATAATAAGAATGCTAATAATAATAATAACAATAATAATGCATCTGAATGTGACTAAATAATATATAATAATAATATATCATAATAATATTAATAATATAATAATAATAACAATAATTAATGATACTGATGATAATAATATATTAATAATAATAATAATGCTAATAATAATAATTAATAACAATAATATGTTATTATAATATTTATTATTCATTCAAACTGAAAATATAAGGTAAAAAGTGAAACTTTCCCCGTTGATATAATCGCCCACTTTATGTGAATGCAACGGAAAGGGATGAGGGCTTCAATTTGTTGGCTCCACCCCCACCTGTTTCATTTACATATTGGGCAGCATGCGGATCTCACTAGTAATGGGGTTTACCCCGTGTACCAAACCCCTCTTTTTTCTTGGTATTTTGTTATAATTAGAGCATGGTGGATACCCTAGATTCATGTTTGGGGTGTAAAAAGGGGGTGCACTAAGGCGGGTGCCATGGGGGACCTCTGCCCAGGTACTCGTTACAGAAGGGGTCACGTGACTTGCATGACGTCCCCTCATTAGGCTCTCAGCAGGAGTCCTGAGTGTCCATGTGGGGCTTTAGTGTAGGATGTTAGTGGTGGTTGTTAGTGTTTGGTGTAAGCATGAGTGTTAGTGTGCGGTGTTAGCATGAGTGTTAGTGTGCGGTGTTAGCATGCCAGGGGTTAGGTGTACGAGGGGCAGATAGCATGCGCATGTATGTGTATGGAGTTAGGAGGTGTTAGGCGTGTTAGTATGCATGTTAGTATGTGTGTTAGTATGTGTGTTAGTATGCGTGTTAGTATGTGTGTTAGTATGCGTGTTAGTATGCGTGTGTGTGTGTTAGCGTGTGTTTACGATCACATGCCTGGTGCATTTGGAGAGTCGAGATGTTGGGAGCGTTCAGCCCGGCACTCGAGAACAGGAAACCGATTCGAAAGCCTGGTATTACGGGGGGGGGGGCAAAACACCCGCTGAGAAGAACGCGTGGACTTTCCATCCTCAGGATGCCGAGATTAGAAATGAAAAAAAATTAGATTAAATGAGACAAAAAAAGGAGATCGGCCTCTCTCTATGCTCTATGACCTCAAACCTCAACGGTCTTCTCTTCGGTTGGCCCTGCCCTGCACATTAAAGAAAAAGGTATTTCCATGAAAAATGAGGTGAAACCCAACGCGAGAGTCGAGAGTCGGGAGGGGAGACGGTCGTGGGGGGGACCCTGTGGTTCTAATTTGAGGCTTTTTCTTCTGAAATGCCAAGTCACTCACGACTTGAAACCGCGAAAAGCAAATGTGTGTCAGCTCTGGGGCCTACAAACCGCGCATGTATATCCTGTACCACCCTGTGCCCTACCACTCCCATCAAGCTCTGCCAACACATTGATCACACGGTCCCCGACAACTTTTAGAGAGAAACAAGTCTTTCTTTACTGTTACCTTATTTGGGGGGGAATTTACAGATTCAGTGATTTTGATGGAAAATAGATCTGGCCGACACATTCTAGAACCTCAGTTACCGTCGTTATTTTTCTTTATTATTATTATTATTATATTATTATTATCGGATATTTATTTTTAGGATTCTATTAAATTATCAATTTCCCTGATTAGTGTAAAATGATGTCATTGAAAACAGCTACTTTTATGAATTTTTTGCATTTTGTCTCAAATATCCTTCATATAAATATCGCAGTCGGAATGAATTGATAAAATGCTGAGTGTGTTTCATGTAGGCCGCTAAAAAAAAAAAACGTTTGGAATTTTAAAAAAGGATGTGAAGTTAAATGAAAATCTGCTTTTTTGTCTATTTTCAGTAAAATATCTGCTGATATAGTACTAAGAACAAAAAAACAACGGAGGAGAAATGTTGGAACGAGAGGCCATGTTCTAAAACTTGGGTCAGAGGCTTAGATGAAATGCAAAGAAGTTTCACTTTACTGAGAGGGTGGTAGATGGGTGGAACAGCCTCCCAGCAGAGGTGGTAGAGGGTAATACAGTGAGGGGATTAACCCTTTAAGGACAATGGGCGGTCCCTAAACCCATTGAGAACAATGCATTTTGAGCCGTACATGTACGGGCTTTGTCATTAAGGGGTTAAACATGCATGGGGTAGACATACGGCTCCTGAATCTAAGACGAGACCAACGACTGATTGAGGTTTGAGTCTTTACAATGGGAGAAACGGGTGGATCAGATAGGGGGCCGACGGGGGCCGACCTGTCAGCAGGGTTTTTATATAGAAATCTTATTCCAAAATAATATTTGAGTCCCACATCTGGCAAAGATCGGTCCACAAAGCGGAAAGAGAGATTCTAGACTACCTACGACCGTCAGAGACAGAGTTACCCAGGAAAGGAAGGAGGAGGTTGCATCAACCGGCTCAAAAAAAAGCAGAAGGAACTCAACCCAGCTGTGAGCCAATCACCCCGCAAGCGAACTTCACTCAGCCAACGACACGACTGCCGGCACCGACGACCTACCTGCCGGGAGGAACGCTCAGGTCTGAGCTTCTGAAGCCCAACTTCAGCCTGAAGAAGGCAGGTGGTCCCCGTGGAGGCCAAGACCAACATCGTCTAAGAAGACCGGCCTTCTGCTTTCCAGGTGGTTGTCCTCGGAGATGCCCTCAAAAGGTACGACTACAAGTAGAAATCCGTCAAGTAATCATTTTAGCTTAAAAAGGACAGTCTGCTGTCTCATTAGACCCATTGGTAATCTCATGCGCGACGGAGGTAAATACCCCATGCATGGCTTCATGGCTGAGCAGAAGATGCCCTAAATGGAAGAGAGCTTAGGAAAAAGCGATGAACATCATCGATGTCTCGCACCCCGACCACCAACTCATTGAGCCTTTTGATGCCCGGGAGGGGGCAATACCTTCTTTACCCCCCTGGCTGGCAAATATCCAGTTCATGGGCAAAAATCAATCAGAATCACTTCTTCCACGTAACCGTTAAATCTGTTCTCGGATTTCCATTTGAGGTCAGACGCCTCTTCATTATGAAACTCTAATTTATGAGATTCAGACATGTTGAAAGCCCGGAGCGACGTTACCAACCCCAACCCTGAACCGCTTCAGCAGCTTCACGTAAAAAATGCCTGCGCTCCTGTTATAAACTACTACTTTAGTCAACCAGTTTTTGAGGGGCTTTGGGTGAACTGTCAAGATTTTATTCGATTTCTCTCAATTAACTTTTGAAGAAGCAGCAACTTAACAATGGTGTCTTCTCCCTGGTGGCCCAACTGAGAAGGAATACCGGTTTGGCCATATAATGTCTTCTCCAATGCTTCTCTTTGACTACTCCACTTGAAGAAGCAAGGGGTTCATAGAGTTTATGGTCTTCTAATGAGACGCTCTAATCATGTACATGGTGAGACAGTCTTGGGGGGGGCTATAATGCGTCATTAATTCTGAGTGCTTAAGGAAAAACTTAATTCCATGGTGAGGGAGCATTTGGTGAGAAGAGTACACTTGGCCAAAACAAGTCCATGGCCAACTCCAGCCAAGCAAAGCCATCGAGGACCAAAATGTATTTTTAAAATGGTAGAGATGGACGGAGAGCGTGACCGCCATGTTTTTCCTCTTCCAGGGCGAAAGGGCATTTCGTGTTTGGAGAAGGTATGAGGATTTATGGAGATGGAGACATCCATGGATAAGGAGAGGAATGGCTATAGAGAGAGATCTTCAGGGGTAGCGTTATGCTAATCGCGTCCTCATTACATCTCTCGCGTTCCTAACTCTAGAACTCGTTCTACCTCAGACTGGTGAGAAAAATGATTTCAGCAAAAAGACTGCGTTGGGGGTCGCTTGTCGGGAGCCTCTTTGCACTGACTGCTCTTGCCTTCAACGTAAGGTTAGTCCTCATCTCCTTCAACGAGGAGGTCATTGTCCCGACCAGTAACGTCACCATCTTGATATGGCACTGGCCATTCCATCGGGCCTTGGACCTCACTGGAGATGTCTGCTCACGACTTTATAACATTCAGAGTTGTAAACTGACCGATGACCGCGGTAAGTACGGCCAAGCCGACGTGGTGGTTTTCCACCACATGGAACTTGGTAGGCGAGGTTCTGAGTTGCCACCTAAGCCTAGACCGCCCGGACAGAAGTGGGTTTGGGCAAATTTAGAATCTCCATCTAACGTCCGTGGGGTTGGGAAATGGAACCGTATTTTTAACTGGACTTTGACCTATCGAGAAGACTCGGACATCTTTATGCCATATGGGAAGCTGGTTCCGAAGGCCTCTACGAGCCCCATCAACACCAACAAGACTGGCCTGGTGGCTTGGGTGGTCAGCCATTACCAGAAGACACAGGAAAGAGTTCCATTCGTCACAGAACTCTCTAACTACCTCAAAGTCGATGTCTACGGACAGGCCAATAAAAATCCTTTATGTCCGTCCTGTCTCGTCCCCACCGTGTCCCGATACTTCTTTTATCTGTCCTTGGAAAATTCCGTGCACAAGGACTACATCACGGAGAAGCTCTGGAAAAACTCGTTCCTGGCCGGGGCGGTCCCCGTCGTGTTGGGTCCTCCTCGGAAAAATTACGAAAAATTTGTCCCCCCCGATTCGTTCGTCCACGTCTCCGACTTCCCTTCACCCCAACATCTGGCCGACTTCATGCTAGCAATGACCCCCCGGCGGTACCTCCAGTATTTCCGCTGGCGGAAGGAATTCGAAGTCAAATTATTCACCGACTGGAGGGAAAGATTCTGTACGATTTGCTCAAAATACGCAGGTTTACCACAAAACAAAACGTATACTGATTTGGAAGGCTGGTTTCATACTGGTGATTAATTACACGTAAATATACCTAAAACCGCCTTAAAAAAACTAAAAGGTCCTTCTGCAATATGAGCGTTACTTAGAAGACATGGCCCGAAATGCAATTTACACTCGGAGAGCAGTTAGTGAATAAATTCATACATTTTGTATATTTTGAATGATTTGTATAATAATGAGGTTCCTCTAGCGACAGATCTCTTGAATCTTTTACAGGTTAGAAAAATGTAGGCGTCAAAAGTTAATTAAAGCTGCTGTTCCACCTAATCTGCTGAATTTAACACTTTTTATAACTAAATGCCGTGTTGATAGAAACATCGTTCCTGGTCCTTCCAGATTCCCAGACCCTTCCTGGAAATCATGCCAAGTTTTGATGGGAATGCGAAACATAAAATCTGCCGGCACATCGGCTGGGAGGCTGTTCCACTTATCTACCACCCTCTCAGTCAAATTAACAAAGTCTTGTTTCAGGCATATTTAAAAAAAAAGATTATGCCAAGTAGCCTAGCGTTTAAAAACACTTCACGGCTGCCACCACGGCTGAGAGCATTCGGTCTCCATCGTAACATTTAATAATTTATATTTTTTCCCCCCCGAAACGAACCAAATGGAATCTTTTGTATCTAGTTATGAATTTTGGTTTCCGACCAACGCATTTCGCACAGAAAGAACGGGGACTCGCCGGCTGGAATAATGTTTGCAGCGCGTTATTGTTACTGCAGCCGACGCGTTCAGCCGCCAACATTCTAATTACAAAGACTTGAATCCTCGATACTGTAATCTGATTGGTCAATGCAATTAACCCTGTATGGGGGCTTCTAGAAGGCTTTGTACCCTTTTGCCCCCCAAGAAGCCCTTCCAGCCCTGGTTAATGTGAATCCCTGCCGCTTTCACAAGTGTCTGATCCCTGCGACAAACGTTTACAAACATTCCGTGTATTTAGTAAACAAATACTTGAAAAATAAAAAAAAAACATTATTTAAATAAAAAAAATTAAAAATCTTTAACGTATTTTATGTGATTAAATGTTACCATGTGCACCACCCTGTGGGAAGAAAATAAAGTTTTTTTTGCAATTTAATGTTTTTTACATTTTTTTTTATCCTATCCCAGAGTTCACTAAATGCTATAAACTATAATATCCTACAATTTGTTATTCGTTAAAAATATAAATTTTTTCTGTTTAAACATCTTACAAGAAATTGATATTTATGCAACTTTATAACCCCCCCCCCCGCAGTAAGATAAAGAATTGCGATTTTAGCTCTGGCTGTGTGTGCTGTGTGGGGGGGATTTACACAGTCATTAAAACTCCATTTATAGAAATTACCTAATAAAGGGCACGTGAAAATGTTTGAATATATTTTAGTCCCCCCAAAAACTAAAAAAAACCCTAAAAAAAAGAAAAAAAATGCTGCTTATTTGGCAGCGTGAGTTCTGAGAGTCACAAAAACCCCCGCAGGAGAGAAGGCATTAGGAAACCGCGGGCTCTTCCTGTTCGGACGCAGAGAAGCTGCCACAGACCTTGGTGGGCGGCGATGCCAGGCGAAATCTCACAAAATTCTGAAACATTTTAATAAACATTCATTTTTTTGTAATATAGGAATAGAGATTCTTTTTATTTCATTTTTTAATTTTTTTTTTGTTTTATTTTATTTATTTATTTTTTGCAGCAGGAAATTCAAATAGGAAACGCAAAATATTATTTATCAGAAAACAACGGATTGATTAAAAGAATACAAATTTCCGGTTCTTTGATACATTTTTAGAACCCGAGAACTTGCCGGCAGATCGGCCCCCTTCGGCCCCCGTCTAGTCGCCCGTTTCCCCTGCTGTAACGACTCAGACCTTAATCAGTCGTTGGTCTCGTCCTAGATTCAGGAGCCGGATGTCTATCCCATGCGTGTTTAATCCCCTCACTGTATTACCCTCTACCACCTCTGCTGGGAGGCTGTTCCACTTATCTACCTCTTTCTCTGTAAAGCAAAACTGTCCCACATTCCATCTAAGCCCCTAACCCTCTAGTTTTAGATTATGGTCTCTTGACCCATAAATTAGGAATAATATTATTTCTCAGCAATCAAAGTTAGGCTTTATTCACTTAAAACAGGCGTTAGCATCTTTAATATTTGTTTTTAAGGGAATTAAATGATTTCCGATGATTGTTATGTTTTTAGACAGAAGCCAAAAGTTCAATGGCATCTTTTTTATTTTAAGATAAATGTTGGCGTTTTTTTATTTTTTCTTTTTCTCTTGAAAAAGTGGAGAAAATGCTAAAGAAAAATGCTGATGCTGCTTTTAGGAAATGGAGTGTTTTTTGCGGTGTCTGCCCGAGTTAAAAGGAAGGGTTGAAATTCGGGTTATTATAACACTTTTTGCAATTTTTGGGAACTTCGCTCATTTTGAATATATTTCATTTTGCGGCTCTATTTGTCGTCGACAAAGCCGGCTCCGAGACATCGTCCTGAAACGTATCGGCGGCATCATTAAAGCTGAGGTTCCACCGATTCGCAGGGACTCCTTTTTGCGCCAGTCCCTCGTTACAAATAGTTACGTGGTTTAAGGCGATGGGGTGGAGAGGAGTCTATCGGGAACCCCGGCTTTTAATGGCTCATTGTTGGGGGGACCGAGACCCCAAACCACAGCACATAATCCTCTTGCGGGGCCCGGGGGGTCACAGGGCGGCCACCCCGTGCGTACGGAGGGACCTTTAATTCTCGCCATTGTGAGTCGATCAGCTCTGTGGGCCTTTAACCCTTTGTGCGCCGAGGTGCATTTCTTTGACACCAAAAGGGGTTAATTGTGCATCACAATGGCTTTATGCTAAGCGGTATCGGCTTTACAGGACACCGCCAGCCACAGGTGGAATAGCCGGGGTAATTAGTTTCAGGATGTCCTAGATTTCTGCCCAGCTGGGGGTCCTTAAGAAACCAAAGGGGTAAAGGAGAGGTTTCAGAGCTGGTAATCAGGACCCCCACCGGCTTGAAGGACAACTTCGTGCCGCCACAGGGGGTCCTCCTCGCGGCGTGGGTCATGAATATGATTACCCCCCCCCCCCGAGGAGGTCCTTCTGCTCTGCAAAGCACAACATTCTAGAAGAATTCTGATTGACAGGGGGGGGGACCCCCAAAAAAACACGTAAACCCCTTTTATTACAATGTTTCCAGCAGTAGCCCTCTTTACTCCCGGGTAAGATACATTGTAACTCCGAAACCCCATAAGCTCCAGGGGCTGACGGAGGCCGAATCAAAAGACCCCGGACCTCAACACCAATGAAAATGCAGCCAACTGCAGGTCCTTTGTTGTGAAGACAATGGCCCTTAAACTAGTCCACAGGGGCCACTTAGCAGGCCAAAAACACCCCAAACATGTAAATAAACCCCACTCGGCCTGTGCTTGACCTGGAGTTCATTCACCAAGATTCCAGAAAAAAGGTGTTGGGGAAACAGGGATTATTTTTTTATTATAAATAGAAGAAAAAAATCAAAATTAGTTTTCAAAACTTTTCTGCTGAAGGAATGGACTTCATTAGCATTGCCATAAAGCATCAGCTCGATGACGAAAAGTCCCGTTCCTCGCCCACGCGGCCATTTTAAAAGAGGTGCGCATGATCAGAAACACCGGAACTCCAGAAGCGTTGTGGGGGGGGGGGGAAATTTGAATAGGAAATAAAATGGGCACAATAAAAAAAAAACATTACTAAATAACACAGTGCCAGGGTTTTATGTATTTTTATTTATTTTGTCTTTTTTTTTTTTTAAACAAAGAAAATGTATAAATGAACCTTTCCATAAAAACTCAGTGGGAAGAAAACCCCAAAGACACAATACCAGATATTATCCAACAGCCCAAGGGAGAGTGGACACTCAAAGCAGAAAGAGACAGAGTTCATATTCGCTCCGGAGTTTGTCGTTTCTCATACATTTAGGCCCCCCCCAAAAAAAAAAACAAAGAAATAAAAAATATCATAAAAAAAAAGACAATTATATAAAAGAGGGAGAGATCTGAATTTGTTTTAATGTCCCATTCAGAAAAATCTCCGCTCGATGCAAGGGACGAGGGGCAGCCCAGAATAAAGAAGTTAACACTTGCTGCGAAATGCGTCGGCCACCCTACCCATGCCACAATGGGTTAAGTTTATTGTGCTAAACTTCTGCTTAGTATACGGCCCCCCTGTGGATGATTTTTGTGGACTGGGGGGGGGTTTATAGAATTCATTATCCCGGCGCGCAGACGAATACATTGATTACCGCCTTTTTTTAAAGGGTGATAAAGTTAATATCTCTAGGAGATCAAAAATGTCAGAAATAAATTAAGGGGAAAAAAAAAAACCGGCGCCCAACAACCTCTTTACGAGGAGACCGGTAATAAAGGGGGGGGCAATATATGAAATGCAAAAAATTCAGTAATAATGCGTAGGCAAATTTATGGGTCAAAAATGACCAATTTGGGTTGGAGAGATGGGCTTCGGGGGGGGGGGGAATTTAAAATATATTGAGGGTTTGGATGGGTAAATACCCTTTATCCACCCCATTAGTGAAAGGGATAAAAATATAAAATACACACAAAAATAGTAAAACCCGGAGTGGGATCCGTAGGGAAGGAGTCCATTAACACAGCTGGTTCCCCATGGGCACCATATGGCCGAGCGACTGGTGGAACGAATCATTCTTGTGAAACGCGGAGGCGTAGATTCCAGGCGAGGACGACAGAGGAGCAGCCAAGTAACCCTGGGAGGCCATTCCTTGGGGCAGACTGTAGGGCGAATGGGGCAATAGAGGTTGGACCCCAACTTCGTAAGCTTCTTTGGGATTGGCTGCGGAGTGCGCGTCCCCCTCGCGTTTCTCCTTCTGTCTCCGGTTACAAAACCATATCCTAACAACCTAATAATAAAATAAAGATATGAGAACGGGCGATCAGGACTCACGTTTTTCTTTGTTTTTTGTAACTATTGAGGTCGGGTTTTTTTTTCCCCCTCAAAGTTTTACCTCTTTTCCGATTTTTAGATCTTTTGCCATCTGACTCATCTCCTGAGCGGACGGTTTGGGGCATTTCATGTAATATTTCTCCAGATGAGCTTTCACCACAGCCTCGATGTTCGTCCTCCTCTTCCTTTTCCTCGTGTGAATCAGCGATTGTTCCTTCGTAAGCAACTAAAAATAAATAAAATAAAACAAGTGTTACAGGAGTTACATTTACAGCCAAAAAAGTCCTACTTACTGCTCATCACATAGTGGACTTTGTACTTTAACTGCAGACCTGGAGCCGCCGTGGCTGTCAGTCGTGTGATATTTTGGGTGACTTTCCCGGCTCAAACACCACACTGAGCTGATGCTTTATGGCGATGCTAATGAAGTCCGTCCCCCATAGACTTTCATTAGTCAGAGAGTCTCCAGCTGGGTGATTAAGACTGAGCCATTCTATTGTTCCCCACAGGCAGTATGATAAGGATGTATGTTTCTGAACTGGGGGGGTTTACCTATTGCCAAGATCCAGGACCCTCACGGGTTGTACAACATTCCCATCTTTGACTCACCTCCAGGAGATTGTCGTACTTTTCAGCCACCACCAGCCAGTGACTGAGCAGCGGCTTCAGCTGACACATATTCTTATAGCTCAGCTGTAACGATTCAAAGCGGCAGATCGTCGTCTGACTGAAGAGTTTATCTGTAACACAGGAACAAACAAATAAGACATCAGTAGCACCAGAGCGCCACCACCTGACCATCTGGTGAATCACAACATAAAAAGGGGGCCTGCTAGGGATTCGTAAAGCTTCCGGTACAAGTGGGATATCCAGATTAAAACAAAACAGAGGATTTACGCCCCATAGAGGGCTGGGACAAAGTAACTCACCAAAAATAATGCCCAGCATATATCCCACGTCAGCTTGCGTGTAGCCTAGCGATACCCGCTTGTGCTTTAACTCTTTGGCGAACTGCTCCATCTCCACTTCAGTCGGTGTTTCCTGGTAAAAAAAAAAAAAAATTAAGTGTATATGAAGTATGCATAATATATATCTCACACGGACGAAACCGTGCCATGCAGTACTAAGACAGAGCACTAGGGGGCAGTGATGAACACAAATCAGAAGGATATTGGGAGAGGCGTCATTGAAACAGCGCCTTTAGCGGTCAGAAGTTGAATTACACATGGGGAAGATAAAGTAAATGAGCAATAAGTTACTGACAAAATACCCCCCCGCGATAAAACACTACAAATTTTAAAGACATTTAACGCACCGGCAATGAACTTCCTCCCCTATTTTAGAGCAACAAATGGGGGTCAATACCTTCACTTGCCATCCCATAAAAACACCTGCACAGCCCAGCAGCCAAGTACAGAGACAAAAAAAAATTTCTCTACTAGAAGTTTATTAATTCCTACATTTCATGGATCTGTTAGAAATGCAGCCAATAAACTCCAAAATCCCACTGAACCCAAAATTCTGGAAGGGGTAACAGGACCATGGCTGCAATGAGCCCCCTGAAACCAGTCTGGACTCTGGGGCATCTCAATACCCCCTCCCTCCAGTTACACTTGGCCACCAAAAGGTGGTAATTTCACTTTAAGTGATATCGGCAGCCATTTTACATGAACTTGGGGGCAAAAAAAAAAAAAAAAACCTATGAAATGTTCCAGTTTCTTAAACAAAAAAAATAAAACGCAACAAATTCTCCAATGAGCCGAGAGCATTATATATAATAATAAAAAAAATCAAAAATACATCAGAGAGCAAAAAAAGTCTGTGCAGTTGCAAACATTTTACCAAAAGCCAGTAAATTAACACAAAAAAATAAATAAAGTTTAAGCTAAAATGCAGGAGGAGACCCAAGATGTATAGAATCCTATAGAATTATAGTGAGCAGTGAGGGACTTTACCTCCTCCACATCATTCATGTTCCCGTAGGTGCGGATGATATATTGGGTGAAGGAGCCCTTCCCGTCATAGGCTTCCTCGGTCCCTCTGCTCGTAACGTTGGCACTGCCGCAGCGGCTGCTCTCCAGGCTGGTCACCTCGCACTCCGCTGGGGTTTGGGGGCTGTGGTTTGCCCCCGTGGGGTAGGTAGGAGAGTCCTGTGCACTGGGGGGTTTGGGGAGGTGTTGGCTGGGCAATGGGGGGCTTGGGTTGGAGGCCGTTGCGGTGGAGGCCCCCGGCCAGTAAGGGGAACTCCAGCTGTTGGAAAATTGGGGCTCAGGAAGATTGGGTGCTGGGGAGAACTTCTCAGCCACAGACTCCTCTTTGGACTCCGAATCATAATCCGATTCTTCCTTGATGCTCTTGGCCCCCACTTTGGCCGGACTCTGTCCCCTGGGTTGGGGAGGCTGCTCATAGGCATTCAGGTGATTATGGAACTCAAACTGAGCCAAGGGATTCCAAGACATCACCTGAGCCGCTCCTTCACCGTTGGGTTGTCCTCCCAAGTCCAGATTATCAAGTTTTCCTGCTGAAAAGTGGTAGTACTGCTGGGGGTAAGGAGGGTAGCCCCCAAAACCCTCCTGAAGAAGCCCGTGGTTAAAGGAGAAGGCAGGGTAGGCTTGTTGACCATACATGTGGCAAGATGATCAGAGTCAACCACAAGGGTTAAAAATCTGAAAATAAATTGTTCAAAAATATATTATTTTAACTTTCAAAGTTAATATAAAAATATTTCTTCAAGTCATTCCTAAATAAAAAAAAAAAGAGGAAGGTTTTTTGGACGGGCACTCAGTTGGCTGCTAGGAGAGACCTCACTCTGTCCCTTGGTTCAGTCTATTTTAAAAAGTTCCACCCCTCGCAAAAAAAAAAATACAAAATACAAAACGAAGCCCCTGCTTATCCACAAACGGGGAGGAAAAAAAAATGAAGATCAGGCGTCTATTACACTTCTCCAAAACAGCAAACACATCCTAGTCCATCAGCAAAAAGCCCTCCAGAGACAACACCTATGAGGAGGTCCTCTACTCACTACCACTTATTACTGGGGTCTGGGGTCTGGGAGATCAACCCCACCCACCTGATAGTTATGCTAATTGGCCTCCAGCTATTGGTCTCTTAAAAACAAATACACCCCACCCCTTTTAGTGTTTTTTTTTTTAAAAGATCATGATTTTCTGGAAAATGTATAAAATGTATTTTTTTTAGGTTTTCTACATTAGTTTTACCCCCCCCTCTTATAAATATA
>VKOC01000008.1:205897-217081 GCA_009364415.1 Spea multiplicata
ACTGTATACAGCGCTGGGGGTTATATTACTGTATACAGCGCTGGAGTTTATGCTCAAGGAGAAAAATGTTTTTTCCATGGGACTTTCCTTTTTAGATACTCAGCTCCTTCAAATAATGATATTTCCTTCCTTTGACGCCGGTCTCTGGCGGATAAACTACAGAGGAATCATCTGAATAATGTACAAATGTAATGTTCACGCAGAAATGTGGTTTTTTTGCTTCTCTCTCTGGTTTTCTTTATTATAATGGAAAGAAAAAAAATGACTACGACGGGAATTCCCCAATGATGTGTCTGATATCCCTCATCCATATAAAAAAACGTATGAAATAAAGACAAGTTAGGTTGGTCAACATCTTCATCCCTTCTGATTCCTTACATCAGATTTCTGAACACCTTAACATATTTAGAAGGTAATATGGAGTTACAATGACCTCCAAGGTCTCTTCATCAGATGTATTTCTTCAAATGTGCCCTTTCCTTAAAACCATCAACATTGTAATGGTCAACCAAAAATGGTCACGTGCTTCCAACCCAATGAAAGGACTTATCTCGAACAAAAATTCTGGGTGATAAAAAATGGGGGGGTTTTGGGTACTAATGATTTTTAATTATCACTGTCCCAACAACTTTCCCATCTGATAAAATCCCATGAATTCTATGAGACTTCTAAGGAATAATGAAATCAAAAGCACAGAATTGACTAATGAATAACGCGGCAGAACATCTGGATAGAAAGGACCATTACTGGTTTGTCTTTCAACGCGCAGGCACAGAATATGCGATTATCTTACTTTGTGTTCCGTTATATTTACCAATGAAGCCGGAATGTATCCCGGACTCCTCTGTTCTATCTACTTAAGAAACCTGTATTTCTGAAACTTATGGAGACGCCGGCTAATTAACAATTTCTTCAAAAACTCCCATAACCTGCTTTTTTTGTAACTTTTAATTTGTGGGCAACACACGGCGAAGAAGACTTGGTGAAGAACATCCGAAGAAACCGGACAATTGTCAATGGGTTCTAAAGGTGAAGCATCATCCTATGTCACTCAAGATGTTTTATAAGGTATTGTCACACTTGGAATGCTCTAAATCTCTCCAAATTTGTTCCTGAGGTCCATCCTTGCTCCCTTATACCTAACAGATAACCAAATGGGCTTTACTAATTATGTTTGTTCTTAAAATGACCACCGTGCTAAAGAGAGCCACCTACTATTCCAGGGCCCTAGGCAGTAGGACACATTGGGTTGCTTTGTTAAGAACGCCCAACGTTCTTTGGACCCATGAGAATGGAGGTTTAGCTCCCCCAATGTCCCAACCAAAAAATACAGGTGTCAAAACATTAAAAAGCAAATATTTATGATACCCCATTACGGGTTTAACCCATGTTTAACCAAAAAAACAGTACTTTTGTTACTAAGATTCTAGAAGCTATAGAACGCTCGTTTTTTTAGGTTGATTTGATACACAAGATCGATACAAGGTCATCGTTTGTTCAGAAAGATTTCCAAAGATACGTCCACCAATCTTCAGATACACTCGTTCTATCGTAAGGACGCAGGGGATAAGGATCAACAAACGACTTGATTGACAAACAGTTCTCCCTTCAACGCACCAAGGGATCTCAGCCTATAATTAACTTCTCCACTCTAAGGCACAGATATCGAGGCAGATATAACACACAGGTGTCTTCATCTTATGAGTGTTAACCTCGGGAATTTGCCACACGTGCAACGTCGTATGCTGGAGGCTGGACTTGTGTTTTATTCTATAATGGAATGTAGGCTTGATTGGAAAGTTCTAAAAAATAGAAAGAGTTACCTTACACCAGTGGGGAGCAAAGATGGATAGAAAAGGGAGGCCACATGTATCCACCAAATGTTGGAGAGGAATTAAAAAAAATGGCTTTTGGAGACGATTTTATGAATACGGATCTTGTTTATCTCCAATCCTAACATTTCCAAAATGGCGGATGATCAGCCAAAGATGACCCACTTTCAGGATGACTCGTGATATCATTTAACATCCAGCATTATGAAGTAGTTACTATCATGAATGAAAAAAAATGGGAAATTATCCACAAGTAACAATCCGAGAAGAAGACCTCTTCCTTTGGATCATGTCCGCCGATTTTGATTTTCAACAAAGACTTTTTGTGTGTCTCTAGTCTCTGAAAAATGATTGTTTCTTAATGGACTAAAGCTTTTTGGTGTCCCCAAAAGTCAAAATCAACCGGAAAGGAAAGAAAATTTGATGACATTCTAAGTAATGCGAAGATAGAACGTAGGAATATATCGTTGAAGGCTTCCGGCATTGCTTCCCAAAGTGGTAGAAACATTGAAACAAAGGCGTGAACATCTGGGGGTGATAACTTTGGAGGTGACCGCATGGAACGAAGAACGATGCCCATGCGTTGCCCATGTGTTGGCTGCAAAGCCACCGTCCTCCCTGGGCTGGTCAGAGGAGATCACTGGATCTCCCCAACAGCCCAATGGTTCCCACTGCTGGGGCAATTACATGGGACTCTGGCTGAAAATCAGGACTGTCCATCAAACATCAGGCATGAAATTCAAGGACACTTTTTTTTAGGCAGGGAGAGAAAGGACTCCGGTGCCTCGAATGTTAAAGTTTATTGTAAAATACATTCTTATTAGGTTCTCCTATTTTTTTTTTACTTGGGATGAGTTTGGGTTTAGGTGTTGGTTCATTTTTCTAACATCAGATTGAGAACAGCTGGTTTTCCCATAATTTAGAATCCCACAAAAAGGTCATAAAACCGCTTGGAATGTTTTTTTATAGGATTTTTGTTCACTTTTAAGAAGCCTTCTTCATACAAAATACCCGAGCACAGAGGTAACAAAAAGACTAAGGGGTTTATGTATATATATATATACACTGTGTATATATATATATATGTCGTCCTAATTTCCCCTCCACCCCACATATAATAGTCATCTGCGAGAACAACTTCAAACAGCCGAGTAGGGACTCCAGCAGCGTGAGGATAAAAGACCTGTTCTCATGCATTATTTGATGAGGCCGGGAGTTCTGTTACCGCCGTGGAATTTTACGACTACAAACTCAACAATCCTGAATCACCGAGAGAAAATAAAGAGCCGTTTGTATGGAATTAATACCGAGAAATCGTCTGAATTCAAATGTTCAACACGTTCTGGACTATAGAAAATATATATATACGTTGGCATGGATCTATATTAACCCATTAAAGCCCATTGGTCTCAAACAATTGGGAGACAACACATTGTTTTTAAGTGATGGGACTGTTGAGTCTTCCATTTCCTATCCTTCATGAATATCCAGGCGTGGGAATTATCAGGGTTTGCCCCCGAGTCTCAGGGTTTTTACCCCAATCTCAGGGTCTCGGGGCGAAAGGGCAGGTTTTCAGGGTCACAGGGTCTGGAGCTGACATATTCTCTGATTTAATAATATCGATTGGTATCCCAGCCGGTATCCCTGCTTGAATTCAGGTGATTTCATTCTCCTGACAAGTTATGCTTTCATAACGACCATTATTAGACCCTTTTGGCGGCCAATAGGATCCGTGTGATGGGCTATTAAGAGGTTAATATTTTGTACTATTCCTTTAAGTCATTAGCTTGCAAGATGCCAGCACATTCATTTCTCTGCGCCGGGCTGCGCATACTCAAGGAATGTTATTTACTGTTCTGCAGAGGCATCATAGCCATTTATTCCTGATGAAAAGAACGTGTAATTGGACTGAAAACGATTAAATGACTCACCGTCTTTAAGTATACAGGAGCTGCAGAACGTTCTTTGTTCGATTCGAGACGTGACATTTACTAAGAAAATGTCCTTGATTTGTTAGGAAACTTAAACATTCACCTGATTCTCATCGGCTGCGAATGATTTCCTATATATGACAACAACAAAAAAGATCATAGCTGCCAACAGTCAGTGGCAGTTTGGGTTTATGCCCCAGCTGATGACCAGCTTATTGGGACTGCCAGTAGGTTTTGCTTAATGGAACCGAGACACGGCACTTCCTATGACATCACTGCCGGTCATATAGACAGAACCCTGCATGACATCATGGGTGTCTGGGTGTTCCAAAAACTTGTAAATAGTTTGACTTGTAATAGTTTGACCCTCACAGGTACACGCAAAATTAAAGACTTGGCTTTGCTCGCCCTTTAATGATTTATGATAATGTAATCTAGAAGAATCTAGAAGGATCTAGAAGGGCTTGAAGTCTCCTTCACCGTTTCCTGGGACATTGGTCTGTCGAATTCTAGATCCGAGCACCCAGGAAAGAAACGGAATGCTGATCCCTTCTGGTTACTTTGTAACGTATGGATCAAATACTCCTTAACGCCTAAGAGTCTAAGTATTGGGGAAAACTTGTATTCCAACCCAAAAAGTTACCAAAAGCGTGAAACTCATTCCTAAAACCAAAGGGTTCCATATTTTTCACACGCAGTCTGTACTTTTTACATCATCTCATCCGAGAACCCCCCTTCGGCTGTGAACGCACATTAGTTACTAATTGGTTTAAGAGCTCCGTATTTCTGCCGTCACCGGCGTGAAAGAGAAGTCCTTTCCATTTCAGGGTCACTGATTTACGAGCATAAGATCATTTTTTGTTAATTCTCCTGGTAAGGCTTGGGTTTTATGTCATTAGTCTTCTGTTGAAAAGGGAAAGGCAGGACTGAGTTATGTCAAAAGACAAGGCGAAACGTAGGAGCCAGTGAACCCCAATTAACTTATTCAATGGACCGCGGCAAAGATTAAACTAAAGCTTTAGTCTCCTTCTTGTTTTTTTTCAAGAACGTCCCAATTTAAGCGATGTGACCGCTTCCAGGATGAGACAACGTTGCGTTAATCACAGGAGGGAATAAAGCGAAAGGTTTATGCGAATGAATGATGCATCAAGTAAAAGTTTAAAGATACGTTATCAGAGTTTACGACTGTGAAGAATAGAATTACGTTCCGGGTGCCTCGGAGGACCAACGCCGGAGACGCCCCTTCCAACCTTTAGAAAATTATTAATATTACGCGTTATGGTGTTCATTATAGACGGGACTGGATCTACTCTTTCTATTATTACTCCAGACCTCATTCACCTATCCAGCTGCCCAAACCTTCATCTAAAATACATCGTTCATTTTCCTTAAATATTTCCACCCGTTTCTGGTCACGTGCCCTTGCGCGTCCAATAAAAACCCCACTTTCTTGAAAGGTTCCACTTATCTGATTTATTATAATTCTTCTTCATCTTGACTTCTCTATACTGACCCAAAGAGCTTTTAGTCTTCTAAAGTCTTCTAAAAGTCTGACAAGCTAAAAGGGTCAATTAGGACCAAGCCTTTCCATAAGATTACCACAAGCCTTTCTATAAGATTACCCCTCAAGTATTCCCTAACTGCCCCCACCCCCGCAAATTAGAAGAAAAACATTTGGAGAGCCCAAAAAAATGTCTTTAAATGGGAATAAGACTCACGGATGAAATAATCTCAATCAAAGTTCTTCTAAGAAGCGAGTAGAATGTTTGTATAAACATTAGAATGTCACTGAATTATTCATTGATACAAAACAGACAACTGAGTTTGTTCACAATGTGCGAGTATACGACGACGACGACGACGACGACGATCCCATCCTGGACTCTTTTTTGGGTTTTTTTCCCCGGTTTATCCTCTTTTTGCAGTCAACAGATTTCAAAACCTGGCTGTTAATAGGTGTCATCGCCGAGAGACATCGCGTTAGGCGGCCATATTTGTAGTTGAGAACAAACTCAGTAGGGGGGACGGTGGCGGAGGTCGCGTTTTTCCGCGCTGTAGTTGTGAATGAGCGGGGAATTGGTGTTAGTATTTCGGCAGGCTGGCTCCGTGCATTTATAATACGCACAAACACAGCGCAGCGTGAGATGTTTTGGGTTTTTTTTCAGGCCTTTCCCGCGGATGACAAGGTCATGAAATGAAGAAAAAAAATAAAATGTAAATCCTCGTGTTGAACATTCAGTGAATAAATCTTTTTTTTTTTTACTGAAAACCGCTGTGCATAACACAGACAAATGAACAGAGTTTAGAGCATCGGTAGGGAACACAACGCTCTACGTACGAGAAATCAACAAAGACGTATGGAGATCTATATAAAATCTAAATAAATAGAGTCATCCTCACTCACCCAGCGTTGGCGAAGGGCATTAACCCCTCAATGACAAAGCCCGTACATGTACGGGCTCAAAATGTATTCTTTTCAATGGGTTTAGGGACCGCCCATTGTCCTTAAGGGGTTAATAAAGCTTTGTATTACGGTGTACACATTACTTATTTCTTTTCATTTATATGCAAATGTTTTTCTTCTTGGATCCCTCGAGCCTTTTTCCTGTTTTCCTAGGTCCTTCACATTTACCCCCAAACCTTCTCTCCATTCTTATTCTATCCCACACTATTTCCCTTTTTCCAACTCCTTTCCTAGCACCAGCATTCCCTCCACCGCTTCCTTGTTCCTCCTAGCCTTTTGCACCTTTAACACCACTCAGCCTTTCCCCACTCTCCATCACCATTGTAACTCAACTCTCCATCTGCGGTAAGATGAAGACCATTCGTTACATCAGCTGGTAACCTCAACCTTATGAATCTAAAACAAGCCTGTTCCTGGAACTAATCGCTCATACTATTATACCATCATTCAGGACCATTGGTGGTCGTGAAGACCATGGTTGAGGGACGTTGGTTCTTGAAGGTGATAGACTGGTAAGGAGAAGGGTTGTTTTGGCTGAAAAAGGGTAGAACAACGTGAACAGAAATGAACTCGGCAAGTGTGTATCAACAGCAGAGTACAATGTTCTATGATAGACCTTAGGACTCGCGCTCAACCTGGCCCATTGGCCCATTAAAGACTCTGATGATGGCACACAATTAAAAGATCTCCAGGGGAACCCATGGCTATAGTTCAGCAATACACCTTGTCCCAAAAAATTACCCATCTGTAAAAATGGGCAAAAAGTAGCATTTTCCACCATAGGGGAAGACTTAAAAGAAAAAAAAACCTTGTTCTGGACCATAGTTTCCATCGATGGATAGATCACAAAGACATTGTACCCATCGCTATCCTGTACCTGATGCCAGCATGGTAGTTCTGAACCCCGGATCACGTCCCTACGTCAAACTACCATCTTATGACATTTGTACTGCCACCTATGATGTCATCACCTCCTCAGTAGGAGATGGAGGAAGAGGTTCCAGCCTACTTAGAATCTTGAAAGACATGAACAATTCATCGGTGATAAGATTACAAGGAGACAAGTCCTTCGTTGGATGTTAGACCTCAGCCAAATACCGCAATGTCGCCCAAGTGTTTGTTTCTCCCGAGACACTAATTTATACGTTGAAATTGGCCGGACCCCAGTAAATATGTTTTACTAAAGTAATAAGGAAACCTGACAAGTGACAAATAGCGTCCAGGATGATACGCCAACTTTTAAATAGTCTGCGAGCTCGCACTTTATGGCTTAATTGTTTATTACTAATAAAGTCTCGGCGGTAATGAATTAGCGGTAATACGGGCGGACCAAGCGGAGCTTGAGAAATGGCCGACGCTCTTTATAAAAGCAAAGTGTACATAAAATTTACATAAAGGTTCGGATATATAAATTTATTTTACTTCTCTGGAATACAAGAATTCTCAGAGCCCTTTTGATTTTCATAGTAAATTGACTTTTATTTGTGAGCAAAAGGAATTTGAGTTGGACTGGGGTGCACTGTAAGAAAGGCTGAGGAGTGGGTCCTCTGTGGCAGCTGATGGGTTAACAACTGGGGAGCACTTTTGTGACCTATTGTGGGGTATCTGTGTAACCAAGTGGGGCATTTAGAAGAAGAATAATGGGTTTTATTTACCCCGTTTAATTTAAAAAGCCGTTTCCTGCTGTTTCTATCCACATAATGGGGGCTTTTAGGGCTGTAGAACCCTGCGATGCCCTCATACCCAGCAAACATTTCTGACCTCCTAGAAAGAGGGGCATTCAGGGAGGAAAGAGGCAATCAGGGGAGAAAGAGGGGCCTCAGAGGAGGAAGAGGGGCATCAGGGGAAAGAAAGAGGGCGCATCAGGGACGGAAAAGAGGGGCATCAGGGGAGGAAGAGGGGGAATCAGGAGAGGAAAGAGGGGAATCAGGAGAGGAAAGAAGGGAAACAGGGGAGGAAAGAGGGGCATCAGGTGAGGAAAGAGGGGGGCTCAGGAGGAGGGAGGGGCATCAAGGGAAAAAGAGGGGAATCAGGAAGAGGAAAGGAGGGAATCAGGAGAGAAAGAGGGTGCATCAGGGGAGGAAAGAGGGGCATCAAGAGAGGAAGAAGGGACATCAAAGATTTAGGGCCCAATGTACATATGAACCCCTGTGAGTCAAGCTGATGTAAGTCGAGGCCTGTCATTACAATAAGTTACAATTTAATTGGTCTGCGCTGGAAACATTAGATAAATTAACGAGTGTTAACAGAGATTTCGAACACTTTGCAATTAGCAGAAAGAGTCATGCAAAAGAGTACCTCACGATTTTGTTGTAATCATCTTATAACCGTTTAATCGTCTCCTTCCAAAGAATGAAACAGATTAATTATGATAATTAGGCACAATATCGAGAAGTACTAATTGGATATGTTCGGGGGTGGGGAGTTATAAGGAAAGATGATACATTAGCATTAGTATAGCTGGGAGAAAAGTTGTATCCCCTCTCTGGAGCCGGATGGGGCCGTTTTGCCAGAAGGTTCTATAAAATTTCCAGAAGTTTCATTCTTTTTTTCTCTCACTAGCAAAAAAAACCCCCAATATTGTCTTGATTTCGCTGCGCGGACTCCGTTCTGGGGGCACACGTGTTATCCATGAGTCCGATCGATACGCCCCCCCCGCGGGGCGACAGCCGGTCACGCTCGCTTACAGGTCTGAGAATTTGCCGCTGTCGGGCGATGCCGCCGGCAGCTTCTCTCGTTATAAAGGTACGGAGAGATCTCCAAAAAAAATCTATTTCCAGCGCGAGAAACTCGCAGCCGCTGGGGGGCAGAGAGAGAGAGAGGACACAGAACACGATGAACTCTTAACCTCGCAGAATTCTTCTAATTAATCATTAATAAGAAAACGGAGAATTTCCAATTTCCTGCAGAAATCTTTGACTTTTCTTGCAGGAACGAGAAACAAGTCCAGACGCATGATTTTCTTACGCAAAACTATTTCACAAACTGCTGGCGACAATGAGCTCGGAATTATTTTTATCAGTTTTTTTTAATGTAAAATTAGCAAAATTGTGAAAAGAACAGGCTATGTCCCTACGGACCCCCAAGATCAATCTTGTACGCTTAGGGCCCCCCTCACCTGTTGGTCCCGCAAGCCAAATTGTTATCTTATATGCTTCTTGTCATGTGTGGTTGCCCATTGTACAGCGCTATGGAATATGATGGCGCTATATAACGCAATAAATAATAATAATTAGGCCACCAGGATAAAATTGGGGAGGAGTGAGGAGGGGGGGCATACCTAGCAGCTGCCCTCGGGTCTCAAAGATTTTTTTTTCCCCTCGATCTCGGGGTTAATGGGCAGATCCTCTGGGTTTTTACTTTTTACCCCAATGGGCAGATTATCATGGCTGATCTCATCGTCTTGGGGTGAATGGGCAGATTGTGGGGGTCACAGTCTGGAGAAGACTTCTTCTCCTCTGATTTAATGATATCTGAGTGCTTTTCTCACCGCTGTATCACAGCCGAAACCTCTGCTTGAATACAGGTGACTTACTTAAGGATATCTTTGCCTCCTGCTGAAAACATCCCTGCCAACTTCTACCCCCTGATGAATGGTGACGCCGGTGGGGCAGAGCTTGGTAGGTAGAGCGTCACTCAAACTGTCCCACCGAGCTCTAGCTCTGTCCCCGAACGGGCCGAACGGGGCCGACCTGCCGTCACGTTCTGTGTTAGTCGTCGGACGCTTCCGACAGCGTCTAATACTCACTTTCTATCATTTTCACGGGTTTAGAATTCGCAGAACGCTCTGTTAATTCTACTTCACGCCGAGGCCCGCAGATAAATCTCCATCCCTTCTTCTTCTTTAGCCCCCGAGGCACTTGACATCCCGGTAAACACACCGTGCCGCTCCGGAAGGTTTTGTGGAGGTGCGGAAGCCAAACAAATACGACGATAACCCATTTTAACGACGCCATGAATCAGAATAAATTGTATCGTATATAACTATAGATTCACCAAGGTTCCGCAGGCCCTGCCAAAATTCCATTCTCTTTTGGGTTTCGATGACACCGATGATGATGATGTTAATGGTGATAAATATCCGATCAGGGTTTAAGGCATTTTGCCATGGTTTAAGTGCATTTGAACGGGCGATTCAGATGAAAACATACAAACCAGCCAAAAAAAAACGGACTATATTTTAAATCCATTGAAATACAGATGTGTCTTTTCTATCGGTTTTATAAACAATGGTCATTGTCCATGAAGAGAAACGATACATAGAACCTAAATAATATTTAAGATGCAGGACGGTGTGGCAGCTATCCAGGACGGCACCCAAAAATTAGGAATTCATTAAAAGAAAAAAAAAACGGGACTGTTGGGAGGTATGACATGGTGCAATACAAAATATTTATCTTCTAAAACATGAACCACAAACATTAAAAAGGAAGTCAAGGAAATTGAATATGAAAAAGTCTGAGGACAACTCAAGTGAGCATGGACAGCCGCTTAATAGCCATCGTCCAGTGTGTCCTCACTTAGCGCTCTTGTGCCATTATGGAAAATGTCCATTGACATATCAGTCTCATCTTGACCCAAGTCCAGAACCAGAGATGGAGGCAGATGTCCTCAGCATGAGCAAACCAACAACCCCAGATGTACGTTCCAGACAGTGGTCTACACAAGAGACCATGGAGGACCTTATCTGGACTCACCATCTAGGGATGGACTCCAAGAGATCCCCGAAGAGTGAAATGCCTACAAAAAAGGTTAAGAACCACTCAATGGTACAAAGTGAACTCAAACTTGAGATGCTTCTGAGCTGGAAGATGGAAGAGGGCAGACGGTGAAGCCGGTGGCTGTTCTTGGTTGAGCTGATCTCAAACTTTTGTGTGTCATTAGGAAACATGGTCATTCTGGAGGCACATGAAGAATTAAAATCATATTTCTGTCCACTTACTGCATAACAACTTTT
>VKOC01000008.1:224070-234507 GCA_009364415.1 Spea multiplicata
TGTATAAGAGACAGAGTCTCTACAAGGCCTGGGCCCATAGTCGATAGGGAGGAGGCTGGCTCTCAGGCCTCTCCAGGGGCCCCAGTGATGGAGGGTTCTGCCACACATCTCCCCCTTACAAATAGGACTGACACAGGAGTAAACCCCAAACGGGTTGACTCCGTAGTCAGTTAGTTCACTTAGCCTATCAATGCCCTCCTGAAACTGGTGCCCCAAATAATCTGCCCCTCCAAGAGCATTACTCCCCCGCCCAACCTCTCCAAAAAAATATAACTGCCGGTGTAGAGAAGTGCCTACAGCACCTTCTCTCTGGAATCTTCCCAGTCGCTGGGGAGTGATGATGCCTGCATCTTCTCCCTGGTGCTCCTGTTGCCGCTGTGGTGATGGGTTGGCAGCGCCATCTCCCAGGTTATCTGTCTGCCGCTGGGGAGGAGGGACGACACCCTCGGCTCCCTGAACTGGGATCTGCGGCTGGGAAGAGAGGACAGGTTCCTCCACTTGCGAATCTGTGAGCTGCTGCTGGGGAGACTGGCCAGCTGCGCCATCTCCTGTGCGCTCACTTGGCCGCTGGGGAGGGATGCACCTCCACCCCTTCCTTGATGCTCCTTCTGCCGCTGGGAACATGGGCCGGCTGCGCCGTCTTCCAGGTCATCTGTCAGCCGCTGGGGAGGAGGGACGACACTCCCAGCTCCCTCAACTCGGATCTGCTGCTCGGGAAGGAGAACAGGTTCTTCCGCTCCCAGAGTTGTGAGCTGCCGCTGGGGAGACTGGCCGGCTGTGCCATCTCCTGGACATTCACCCACCCGCTGGGGAGTGATACCGCCTGCATCCCCTCCCTGGTTCTCCATCTGCCGCTGGGGAGATGAGCCGGCTGCGCTGTCTCCCAGGTCATCCGTCAGCTGCTGGAGAGGAGGGACGACACCCTCAACTAGGATCTGCCGCTGAGGAGGGAGAACAGGTTCCTCCGCTCCCAGAGTTGTGAGCTGTCGCTGGGGAGACTGGCCGGCTGCGCCATCTCCTGGACACTCACCCACCCGCTGGGGAGTGATGCCGCCTGCATCCACTCCCTGGTTCTCCATCTGCCGCTGAGGAGATGAGCCGACTGCGCTGTCTCCCAGGTTATCCAACAGCCGCTGGGGAGAAGGGACAGTACCCTCCACTCCCTCGTGCTCCTGCTGCCGCTGGGGATATGGGCTGGCTACCGCATCTCCTGTTGTTGTTCCAGATACGAGGCAAAGGCCAGGGGCTCCCCACCCTGTTGTCAGCGCTTCAGCTGGGGGTTGTGGATCTGAGCGAAATACCCAGCATTCGGAGGAACCCGGTGGGAAGACCGCAGCCTTATCCCCCCATCCTGGGTTAACATCCTCGGATGAACAATCAACAAAATCCATGGACACTGGGGCATACTGCTGAACACGGTCAAATAGTTTTTTATATGCTTTTTCCAGTTCCCACTCCTGTCTAGTTAAAAAGTCAAAATCACCTCTCAGTGCACCTGGGAGGTCCAATTCCCTGAAATCTCGGATGTCCATAAACCGCCACACCCCTGTACTGCCGAAGTCCAGGTCCTCCTGAAGACTATCCCATAACAATCCCAGGCCGCCAAAGTCATAGCCCTCCGTGGGCTCTGTACCTTCCAGGCACCAACCCGCCTCGGTTGCATACCATCGTAACGCCCTGTATCCATCATCCCACATCATCTCGGTTTGGACCAGCCCGTCTAACTCGGACACCCATTCCTCCCTGGGCTGCTTTCCCAGTAACGGCATTCGTGCCTCCAGCTGGAACCAGTAAATGTCCTCGCTGGTTGGGAGGCACTTACCCAAGTATTCCTGTTCCCATCGCAGAGTCTCCCACCAGAGTTGCCGACGGATATGATCCCTCCACCGCAGCTCTTCCTCAGCCGATACAGGTCCATCGGGTTGGGCCCGTGCCTCCTGCATACGCCGTCTGAACTCCACTTCCATAGCTGAGGATCCTGGCATTGCTCCTTCTCTGCCCGAAGGGTGACCAATCCTGCTGGTGGTTTGGATGTCCCGTTTGGAAGGAAAATTCCCACCGCTTGCCACCAATGTGACGGGACCGACCTTACCCCGACTGGGTACTCCCGTCTAACGTTGCTTCCTCCTGCCGGGACACCAACAAGTAACCCCTTCAGCGCCGGGCAGAACCAGCGTTGTAGATAGAAGGAGGGACGTCGCTGCACCGAAGCCGCATTGGCACTGTGGCTATCCGAAGCTTAGCTACACAGCGTGGCTATACCCCACCCCAAACATCAGGCAACACTCATGTTGAGGTGAAAGCAGGACTCATTTATTAAAGCCAAATACAGAGGTATATATACACAAGTAGAAAAGGGGCAATACAAATATCACATGATCTAATTACCATGGCAGGAAGGAAGTAATTAGATTAAATCCTGCAACACAATATCCGGGGGAAGGACAGGATGTCACGAGACATAAATAATTACATTAACTGGGGACATAGACGTGGAATGACGATAGACATATAATTGGCTTAAGACAGACAATGGCCAGGACACAGGGATAACAGGAGCTCACAGGATTAACAGCTACCTGTTATGTAATTGATAATTAGGTATGCAGCAGTGACACCTAGTCATACCTACAGAGGGTCTTAAGACAAGGGCTAACTCACACAATAACAGGGGAAACACTTCACACCTATACAATTAACAATACAAATACAATCAGCCTTCTTCCTACCACAGGATGTCCAGCAGACGTTACAGTTCTGAGACTTTGAGTGCTAAAACATGGGGTACATCAGCAGACTGAACCCCTGTATCCACACACAGAAGTCTCTACAAGGCCTGGGCCCATAGTCGATAGGGAGGAGGCTGGCTCTCAGGCCTCTCCAGGGACCCCAGTGATGGAGGGTTCTGTCACATTGGCCAATATGGGATAGATGTTAAGACCCTGGTCTAGTCTGTTCGAATCTTGAGGATCATAGCCCCCGGGGGGAAAAATGTAAGCCATCCTGAATCTCCATATCACTGACAATGTGCAGCACCAGAGGGTTGACCCATGAATACAGAAAGGCTAAAACCCAGAACAGATTGCTGTTGTCTCTGGTTGCCACAAGGTCAAAACCTGGAAGGCCAAACTAGAACCAGGATGGAGAAGATTCTTTTCTCTAGGGATTAATCCGATCTGCTCAGGTAGTCTCCAATACAATTGTCCCTTCCCCTGAAACGTGTGGCAGACAAATCATGCCATGACTTCTTCCGAGAAGGCCTGAAGTTTTGGAAACCGGGTGCCGCCCTGTCTGTTGATATATGATATTGTGGTAGCGTAGTCGGATTGGATTCTTACAGCCTTCCCTTTAGCCAAGGACTGAACTACTTGAGAGCCAAAAAAAACGCTTAAAGACCTTGATAATTTGAGGACTAGGTAAGTGTCACAAGGATCTTGAGAATACAGATGAGGAACCCAGTATGCAGTAATGGCACTGAGGAATGGTAGGAATCGTCAGACAAGCCGGGTCAGGAGTGGAGAAGGCAGCGAAGTCAGGAACCGGCACAGGTCAGCAACGGAGATGGTAATCATACAAGCCGGTCAAGGTCAAGCCTGTCAAGGAATGGAGAAGGCAGCGAAGTCTGGGACAGGCACGAGTCAGCAACAGAGATGGTAATCATACAGGCCGGGTCAGGAATGGAGAAGGCAGCAAAAAGTCAGGAACAGGCACAATTCAGCAACGGAGAGACAATCAGGTAAGTATACTGTAGTAGGAACTGCTCAGCCAGTACAATAACCGAGCACTGAATAAGAGTCAGTGCTCGGTTTTTGAATCTGCCGCTTCACCCAAGCTCAGCCCCAACAGATGACGTAACGCTAATTACGTTACGTTGCCTCCAGGGAGGCATGCTATAAGAGAGGGGGAGTGGTTCGTCCCCGTGCGTACCGCCCATCACTTGCGACGGGGATATCGAGAAGGACCTGCCCCGGGTGTCTGCTGGATACTGGCACCTCGAAGCAAGGTCCCGGAGCTGCGGGAGAGGTAGGTTTCGAGTACGCCGCGGGTACTAGGGGGAATTGCTGTGTTGCGGTCCGTGACGTGGACCGTGACAGTAAGATTGTTAGTGACCGTTTGCCCTGCCTGAAGAGGTAACCAAAATGTGCTCCCCAGCCTGTTTTTAAGGCATCTGTGGTCAGAGTGATCCACTGATGTTGATGAAAGCAAAGACCCTTGCTGAAATGATCAGTCCTCTTCCACCAGTTCAATTGGGCTTGGACACTGAAGTTGATGCCCAGATCTTCTTTCTGGGACAAATGCCCAAGGATCTCCCATTGAAGTGGCCTTACATGTGCTGTGGCAAGGTAACAAAGTCTGTCTATATCAGTTGCAGGTTGGGGCGCTCTATATTCCTAGCATGAGGGGGTTAATTGCTGGAAATCAGCAGGTGGATCCAATTAACCTGCACTGAGATGCTTAAAGGGTGGCCGTTAGGCATTAGTTGTCTGAAAACAGAGAGGGAGGCAGTTAAACCAGCTTTATGAAAAGGTACTGTCACTTTGCTGGACTATTAAGGAAGGTTGTCCCCGCAGAAGTTCTTCTGCCCAAACTACTGCTACTGAGAGGGGATCTCCCGGCAGCAGCAGTCCAGGATTTAGATGATCCCAACAGTGGACAACCTCCCACCAGCTGGGGATAGGTTCTGAGCAAAAGCAGCTGGCACAGCACAAGACAGGAACATTATGCGAGTATTCAGACGAGCCAGGGGTCAGATTCACTAAGCGGGAAGACGAGCCGGATCAGAACCAGAAGTCACAGGCGAAGGTACCAAATCGTAGAGCAATAGGAGTGTCAGGCTAGCCAAAGGTCAAAACACGAAACTAATAGCACGAGCAGAATACTGAAAACCACGCCCCCCAGCCGCCCATCAATTCCCCAGCAGCATGCAGAGTACCCGGGAGGCGGACCGGAGGACGGGTAAGTACACAAGCTCCTGCTATTCCCGGAGCTGAATCTCCCCCTCCTAGGGTGACGATCCGGGGAAAGGACCGATTCCCCAGATTGTCGTGAAGCTTGGGCGGAGGATTGTCAGCTGCCCGGGGAGATGTTCTCCCGGGACCCGCGGCCAACCCTCCTCCCGCTACTAACACCTGTGCCAGCGGGCGCAGACCGGCTCCCGCCGTTCCCGATACGGCGGCTTCCGGAACTGCGGCCGGTCCTCCTCCCAGCGGCACCTGGAGCCGGGACGGTGACAGGTACTGTCCAAAGAAATGTGTTGTGCTGTAACTACTTTATGACTGGGACAGGATTAGCTGGCCAGTTTGTATAGGTAGTCTCCAAGATGTTTTTTGTTTTGTTTATTTACACTGTGAAGGGCAATACTGTGGACCTTAAAGAAAGCTACAATAAACCACATTTTTCTTTTATTCTGTTGGTGTTGGGTGTTTCTTGATTGTAACCGGGCCATCCTGCCACAGTGCCTTGGAGCAGTTTACTGCAGGGATACAAGTCGTTAGAATGCCCAAGATGCTCATAGCTTTTCTAAAGGACCAGGTAGAATTTCGTTGCAAAGCTGACACAACCCTTCTGATTTTTGATATGGAATAAGGAGCTGTAAGGAGGTGGCGTCCACTATCAGCTGCAAGAACTGCATGCTTAGAAAGAAATAAGGTTGGACCTTTTATGATCAAGACATGTCTGTATGAACCATTGCAGCCGACCACCAATTCCATCAGAATTAGCCTAGGCTCTTGTTCTTTGGATGTTACTGAAGCATTCTGTCCTGGACTTGTCTACAAAAATTCTGCGCCTAAAAAAAAAAAATGTTGAAAAGGCCTGGTGTTTTATATGGGCACCTCCTGTTCCATCTGGTCTTCTTATCCTGGGGAAGTGCACTCTTGCATTAGAAATGTACTTGGTGCAAACAGGAGTACTGGCCATAGAAATGCTAGTGGGACTGCTATTTTTTTTTTAATTTTACCATATTTTGTTGGTTTTGCTGTTGGTGGTGATGATGATAGAAGCGGAGAAGGTGGAGGGTCAGGGGAAAATTGTGCACTATTCATTTGTACACTGCTCACTGAGGAATCTGATATCTGACCACTCATCTCCTCTGTTCTCTCCTCCACTTCATCTGGCTCCTCTGGTACCTTGCTAGATGGAGTTCCACTATGTGTAGCGCTCTCTGTCTTTACAATAATATTGTAAGGACTTGGTGGCTTGTTAGAGGTGGTGCTAGGGGGAAATGATGTGTCGGTACAGGTGGGAACAGCAGGCGCAGCAATAGTAGTGGTAGAGGTGATGTCTTGGGAGGTGGATTTTCTACAAAAAGCCTCCCTGAGAAACAACAAGATTGTTTTGGATTGGGAACACCAATCTCAATCTTGCTGCTTAATTTGCTCTGCTTGGTACCTTGCATGCTGCTTGTGGATGAGGAAGATGCTGCTGGGAGCAAAAGGCACTTCTTTTTACTCACTAGGCTAGTAGTAGTACTAGCTGTGCTACCCTTTAACTTTGAACGTGCTTCTGGTGCTTTAGGCTTTCCGTAAAAAAACATAGAGCTGGTGGGTGCCTTTCTTTTACTTGATGACATAGATCTTTCAAGTAATGATTCCCCAAATGATAACCGAGTGCTTGGCCTACTTGTCCAACTAGACTGACGCAAAGGTTGCATCGTAGAAGAACTGGTGGTGGTGGTGTTAGATGGAGCCTGTCCCTCCCTCCTTTTCTTAGTCACAAAAGGAGGATCCATTTCAAATTGTATGTTGTGTGTGTAGTGGAGTGTTTAAAACTAGGGTGACAGGGAAAATAGCTTTATAAAGAAAAATAGGATTAAAAATGGAAACAAAATTAGAAGAAGTTTCTCTTCGGTGCTACTGCTGGAAAAACTATGCACAACTGCACTGTGCTGTTGTGTGCAGTCTGCCAAAGTGCTCAAGTTATTCAAAAATTGGTTAACTAAAGCCACTAAATGGTGTTATTAACTCAAGTTTAAATATAATACAGTAACTAGTAAAACTGCTAGCATTGTTTTATTTTTATTTTAAATTTACACGGGACTAAGAGCCTACTACTATGCTAAAGCTATATTTCCTTCCTATTCTAAGTCTACCTCTAGGCAAGGGCAGACGCTCTTAAGCTCACTAAGCTAAAGTGAGGTTAATCAGTATTTATTTAATTAATTAAATATTTATTAATTAATAATTAATTATATTATGGGGTAACAACTTTACTAAATCAGATACAGAAGCAGACCGATATAGTTGTACTACTTCTGTTAAATCTACAAAAATGTGTTAAATTATTTTCTTTTTTACTAGTACTACAGCTACCTTGAAGCTTTGCTTACTACAGTTTTCGTCACACAGTCAATCTTTCTTGAAAATAAATTAGAAAATAAAATTTACCAGCAAAACAGTTAGCTTCACTGCTTGCTGAACAAAAACCACACAGCACTTATGCGGCTGGACTCGCTAGCCCAACAAGTTCACTTCATTGATGGACTGAGGTGAGCAAAACAATTTAAATGAAAAATAATTAAAATTAATAAAATTATTCGTATTAAGAAGCACTGCAGCACCAGTACTAGTAAGATTAGCTTAACTGTAAAATGTAACTAAATTATTAACTAAGTAACTTTTAGGGATTGCTCATATTAATATTAAAACTAATTATCAACTTCTAGTTTAAGCTTAAGGGTAGTAGTGGACTGGTTAATCTATATGTGGGATAAATTAACTCTCCTACCTGACAGAATGTCTCAAGCAAAATGAACTAATATAATTATAATTAATAATATTAAATATTAATGATTTTATATTACACACTAGTAGTTGTCTACACTGGTATACTATATTAAAATATTATTATTGTCAGGGGCTGTAATGACCCAGAGCTCCCAATGATTGCTTTCAGGAGTTATTGTGCAGTAGAGGAGTCGGACAAGGCCTGGAGCGGGGCGACTGCACTCTCCAGGGTGTTGAGCACCTAGGGTTGTGTTGCCGGATACCAGGGCCCTGATATAGCAGCGGATGTTGTCCAGAACAAAACTTGATATCCTGCAGGCATCCTGGTGCATGCATGAGACATAGCTCTCCAGACGAATGTGCAGGATGCTGCAGGCTGGGAGTAGGGAAGCTAAGCAGAGTAACAGATCACACCTTATAAAGGAAACAGGGCTGAAGCAAAGAGCAGAACTGGAATCAAGGAATCAGAAGCACAGAACAGAGCATATGGAAATCCAGGAATGGATTGTTGCGAGACAGGGAAACTCTAGCGAGCAGCAGCTCCGCAGCCTGATTTATATTATTTAATAGTTAAATTAAGCTTAAACTAAATTATTAACTGACTGTCCTGAAATTACAAAATCTAGTTAAAAAAAAATATTTTTAAAAACTAAGGGAAGACAGGGCAGGCAGTAGGCACTACCAGCCCAGGGCAAGGGCACCCCAGCGCCAGTGAGACACTATATGCAGCAAACTGTCAGCTCAACAGCACCACCCAGAAGCACTGGAAAAAAAAACTACTTCAGTAAGAGTACACCATGAGAAATGGCAGGCTGAGCATTACCAGATTAACAATATCTCTCTGTAACACTCTGATGCAGCACAGCAGTGTTGCAAAAGTAGTCACAGTGAAAATGAATGGATTCAAATGCAAGCTGTGCTCTTATCAAACCTCAGCATGATGTCACAAGAGTGAGCGTATTGGACAACCGAAGATTAGCCCACTCAATCTGTGTCCTCTGAGAAATTTGCGGGCATGCCGCGAAAACTAAGAGTAACAAAGATTCTTGGTTTTTTGCTCTCTGTTAACCCCTTGACGTCCATTGACGGGCCAGGCACGTCACGCAAAAACAGTCAGGTTAAACAAGCTTAGAAAGTTATGATCACTTTCTTTGCTTAAACAGTGTTGCTGTAATGCCTCGATGCTGAGGCATTCAGCAATACCGAGATCGGCATCAGGGACCATGTCATGCATCAGAGAAACCATCCAATTCCAGCAAAAAGTTAAAAAAAAAGTCCAAAAAGAAAAAAAAATAAAGTTTATTATGAGCAAGTGTTAGCGCTGTACCTTCCCAAAAATCTTGACATGGAAAGAGGTGTCTAATTGAAAAAAAATGAATGGTTTGATGGATAAATTGGAGTGGCCGGGCTCAAAGATAGGGCATGGGCACAGACTGACCAAAATGGGGGGGGCAATTTGGCCTTTTAGTCCCCAAACACTAGCATGTTGCTGAAGACAGTTTATACATGAAGAACAATTTGTGTGAAAAAAATACAAAAATAATTACTACCACAAAATTTGGCAAAGGCTGGTGGTAGAATCTCATGCATGGAAAAGGTTAAAATATATGATGGGGTAAATTGCATTGGCCAGCTTCAAAGATGGCCTTATTAGGACATGGGGCACTAGGACCAGATGTAAAAGTTCCAAGTTAAAAAAATACGCACTTCCTAAACGTGGCGTTTTATCTCCCAAACAACCTGACAAACCCATGCATGGGGGGGTATCGCTATACTCTGGAGATATTGCTGAACACATATTGGGGTCTTGCTTGAAAGTAACGTATGCTAGGAGCTGTAAATCCATACCTGAAACACAATTTTTGTGATTACGTAAAACAAAATATTGGGACACAAACCGCCCCCTTAATCTGCCTCCCAGAGACAACAGGGGCAGTAACGGGATTAACAATACAATAGTGTCCCCACCTCCACTATCACTGGCCAAATCAGTTCCAGGGATGGCCGGGGTAAATGTCTGTAGTGGAGGAAATGGGGGAGCGACTGACATACAGCACATTAATGCACTGGGGGGGTGTCTGATATTAAACTGAAACAATGTTGGTCACTCCCCGGTTGCCGATCCTGGCTGTTTGCTGGAGATAATCCTTTTATCAAGTGATGGGATGATATACTGTTGGGGGTAGCCACAGAAGTCTTTACAGAGTCAGAGCCCCTAGTCAATAGGGAGGAGGCTGGCTGTCAGGCCTCTCCAGTGGCCCCAGTGATGGAGGTTTCCATCACACTTGGTATCAAAATATATGGTTTGATGGGGTAAATTGCATTGGCCAGCTTCAAAGATACCTGAAGTAGCACATTGGGCAGAATGACCAGATTTCGAAAAAAATAGTTTTGAAATAGCAAAGCGCTACTTGTACATATTGCCCAATAACTTGCAGAAAAAAGCAAAAAAAAAAAGATAATGGGTATTTCCAAACTCGGGACAAATAGTACACTCTATTTAGCAGGTTATTTCATTAGCTTTTTTTGGAAGAGTAAAAGATTTTTAAAATAAAAGTGAGTTTTTGTTTAATTTTTCATCATTTTATATATTTTTTTGTTATAGGAAATTAGATAATAAGCCCTTCTTGTCCTCAAAGAAAAAAAAAATGTCTTGGGGATGAAAATACCACACCAAGTTGTATTGCTTCCAGTGTTTACAGTCCTTTTTATT
>VKOC01000008.1:255617-267555 GCA_009364415.1 Spea multiplicata
CATCATACCATATATTTTTGAAAACAAGACACCCCATGGTATTTCAAATGTTGGTATTTTAACTCTTTCCATGCACTAATTCTACCAACAGTCTTTGTCAAACTTTGTGGTAGTAATTTTTTCACACACATTTTACTTTAGGTATAAATTTACAGGTCCTGGTATATGTCACACCAAAATATGTATTCAGCAACATCTCCCGAGTATGGCAAATACCACCCATGCATGGGTTTGACATTTGATGATCCATTGCCCATGCCCTATTTGGTACATCTTTGAGCCTGGCCAATTCAGTGTGCCCTATAAAACCATAAGTTTTTTTTAAAACTAGGCACCTTTCCATGCACTAATTATACAACCATATGTTGTTTTGTATTTTTTTCACACAATTTTTACTTCAGGAATGAATTCATAGCTCTTGGTATGCTACACTATCAAACAGCATCCCAATATGTGATCAGCAACATCTCCTGAGTGCAGTGATACCCCACATGCATTATTGTCCTACTGCCCTCATGTGATTAGAATGCTGGGCTCCATTCACTTGCATGGTTGAATGCAGCACCTGTATTCAACCTGCAAGTGGAGCCAGATTCTTAGGAGATTCTTTTCAACTTCATTTTTTTTTTAAAGGGCGCCGCCATCTTGCGAGTGGCAGAATCACTCGCAGTGGCGGTTGTGACCGCTCTCCGGAGTGGGCACAACGCGTCCTGGGGTGGGTGTTTGCCTCGCAATCGAGGCATTTCAGCGACACCATTGAAGTCTAGGAGTTGATCGTTTCTCGTCTCCTAAACTTGACATCGAGGCATTACAGCACGCCGATTAAACGAGTGAACATTGATCACTTTCTAAACGTATTCAATTTAATGACGGTTCAGGACGTCAAAGGTTGTTAACAGGCTGTTTTTGCCTGACGTCCCTGAACCGTCAAAGGTCGCTATGGGGATATTTATATGAAGTTTCTATATTTCTTACTTCAAAAGTCTTAGCTATCAAAAATTGTTTTAATACCTTAAACTTCATCCTCATGATCTGCGGTCACTAACCACATATCTTCACACCAAATTATATCTTCCAGAAGATTAATAACAGACAAGTAGGAGGACATATGAGGAACCAATACCTGGCGAAACAAATTCACATTGAGTGACTAATTTAAATATAATTAATCCCACAAATAATTGGTCTCCCTGGTAGATTTTCACTATTTTTGTGTATCTTGGATAGGTAGTAGAATATTGCTACACTTGGGCTTTCAATCATCAGGAAATTATGTTCACCCTTGCCAATTGCTCCCATTTTACCCCATCTTTCAATAAAAACATTAACTCTTTCTGAAAGGATTGTGCTGGGTTACTTGCAATTTGTAAAACACTACATCTGATAGCAGGCGATGCGCTTCACTGAAGTAAGTTTCAACATTCTGAATGACCAGTTGACCACACTGCTGCCTTTGTCTGTATTCTTTATAATATTTTTTTCTATTCTCTTTTAGTTCTTTCATGATAACCCTTTCCCACCTGGCGAGATAATGATCCTCACACAGAGGATTTAGTAAATCTCTTTCAACCAGTTCTTTAAACAAACTTAAATATTTCCCTCTACTGTTTGTTAAGTTAAATTTAGGCTTAACATTTGTATTGAACCTAAGATTATCACTACCCTATTGTAACAAGTGTAGTTTTATTAATGGCAAAATATCTGTTCTTTAATCAGTACTAAGCTCCAAAATGGGGACTGTTAGATTTCAATAAATTTGTAAGAATCTTAATTAACTCTCCCTTATTAAGTGATTTTCTAAGGTAAACATTTCAAACGTTTTAGGCGTAGAGTAACTTCACTCACTGTGAGGATTTGATCAGATAGATTATATACACCAAGCTTTTGCAGATCAGATACAGTTAGATTATTGATCTTTTGGTTTTTATTTCTTCTTGACCACGTGTGCTGTAGCCATATAAATCCATTCACAACATGTGTTTTGGAGTAGAAAAGTGCAGTGTTGAAGTTGGTGAGGCGGAAAATGAGAGCCACATCATGTTGCATTACTGCTGTTTTAATAAAACACTGCAAACCAAACCACGCGAGTGAAGCACTCACACTCTGGATTAAACCAGTTTGACAAATAACCACAAACGATATAACACCAATTACATGTTCACACATACAAACGTTGCACCTCTAGAAATAGATACTCGTGATAACGTGCATCCTATAAAATGTGTAAAGTCATATTGTTTTATAAAAAAAAAAATGAAATACTCTAGATAAATGATTCCACACTAACTTACTATAACTAACATTGTTTTGTTTTATACCTTAATGTAAGAGACTATGTTACCTGGTTCACACTAACTTATTTGCTCAAATATAAGACCAGAGGTTAGTGTGCATAATTGTAGGGGAAGTGGCTTTCATGCTTTCTGGGAGAGGTGGGAAAAGCATGGTGTGTATTTCTGCAACAATATGTTATTATTAGTAGTGTATGGTTTCATTAGCAAAATCTATTACACATATGTTTCTGAAAGAAATTTTGAAGCACTGTTTTACATACTCCGAACTGGAGAAGTGACGGAGGTCTGAAAAAACACACTAATAAAACACAAAAATATATATCGCTACTCAAAGACAGAACAACTTGTTGATTGAAAAACAGAAAACGGCTATTACACATAATGTACGTGCACATACACACAATCTAGAGGTTATAAACACAACAATATTTTGAATGCTTATAAAAAAGCCCTTAACAAGTCACAGACACAATTATTAATTGATCATAGAACATAATCAATCTGTTCTCAAAATAAGCATATTGTTTTATCCACTTCATATAGTAACCAATTTAACAAGATTAAGGCTATAATACGTAAACACTTTAAGGTCAGATGTCGTCTATAATAGGGATTAAATATGTTCCTAAGAAAACGAAAACGTTGGTTAACATCTTATCTCCAACTAACTTTCTAAGCAAGCCTAAAGCACCTACCTGGTAAAGCTACTGGGTATGCTTTATTGCAGGTGTAATGTTTGTAAGTGCTGCTTATATTAACTGTAATCTATTAACTGTACTACAGGGAATGTTGTTTATTTAATCACGTAACAAATGTGGCATTAAACATGTGGGTCGCATTACACATAGGCTTAAAGACAGGTTTAGGGAACATATTGCACACATTGAGACAAGTGTACTAACCTCACCTATTGGCAAGCATTTTGCCATGCGTAATAACTGTGACGTACAATACTTCATCTTTATGGGAATTAAACGGTAGTTGGTTCCCCTAGAGGTGGAGACGCTATTACTTACCTTAATCAACGAGAGGTGTATTGGATTTTTAGTTTGGCCACCAGGAAACCTTTGGGGTTAAACTCTCGCTGTGATGTATCTTGTTCCTTTTGACTAATATGTCTTTTTTGATTAAGATGTTTGTTTAACCCCTTGTTGTCTATATATTATTTGGTTTTCTCTATATATTTTACATTTGTTATGATGTATGTTGAGTATTTAGGGAAGCCCCACAATTGGTTGAAGTCTAATCCTCTGGGCTTCCACAAATTTGGTAGATGCAAGTCATGCAGTAAAGTTGATAGAAAAAGAACATATTTCACTTCTACAGTAACTAAAACTACTTATCAAGGGAAACATTTTATCAATTCTAGCACATCGTGGGTTGTGTATCTAATCTAACGTGGTTGTGGACTACAATACATTGGACAAACAAGTAGACCCCTAAAGGAAAGAATACGTGAACACTTGAATTTAATTGAACATAGATCAGACAAACACTAAGTACCAATACATAGAGACTGCTCAGGGGCCAGTTCCTTGTTTTTTATGGGTATAGATAAGATTATACCAGGTTGGAAGAGAGGAGAAAGGGTTAAGAGATTGTGCCAGTTAGAGACTAAGTAGATACAGTTAACAACTGATGGCTTGAATGGTGATTTTGAAATTCCAACATTTTTATGAAATTTATGTTGTATGATTTAGCATTTTTATGAAATTCATAAATTATAGTTTATTCAAGAATTTTCTTTACAGATTTATTACTTTAAAAGAAACATTAAGTTAATAATGAATTGTATTACATGTGAATATTTAGATCTCTATTTATTTAGTACAGATTTTATATAGATCGTCATCTTTATTAATATCTGTGTAGCGCTGACCTCTTTTCTTTGTTTTTCTTCTTTGAAGAAGAGTGGGCCAAAATTCCTCCACAACGATGCGAAAGACTGATAAAGACACACAGAAAACGATTACTTTAAGTTATTGATACTACAAGCAAAAGGGGCATTTAGTTTTTTACACATGGTTCCTCCATTTTGGCTTTATTTTTGTTGAATAATCATGACACAATGATATGTGGTGTTGTTCATCTGAGGTTTTATTTACCTTATTTTTAGACCTCCTAATGTTATGTGAGCACTGCACCTTCCCAACTGTCCAGCATTATAGCGAATCATAATTCAATAAATTATAATAATGCCCATGTTATCCAGTGTGGATCGCATATGTATAAATATATGGCATCTGAAACTAATTTCAGACCTTAAATTATCTAGATAGATTATAACCGCATACTTTATATCATTGAGCAGAAACAAGGCATTTGATCATATTTGTCCCTAGGCCAAAATGTGCCAGCCCTCCTCTGCTGAAGCATAAGCAGGACTTAATGAAGCTACAATCCACGTGCCACCTAAAATTGATGTTATAGGCATAGTCTGCCATATGCAGAATCTGGCCCTGGAGTGTTCTATCTGGAATACAACAGACATGACATGACCAGCTGCCACTCCACTTATCTCAGAAATGCAACAGTACACATAAACCAGTGCATGAACCCTTGACTGAGTTGACTTGAATATGGTAGTTGCAGCACAAGGAGGAAATGTACCCCTGAAAGGTTTTATGGCAGAATCAATAAAAATGGATGAACATAATGTAAAGTAAATGTAAGTGCATGTTATGTTTAATTATTATTAAATATTATACAATGGAAAATTAAATCTTACTGCAGATATAATAGCTGGTCACAATGAGCAATTCCATAATGAATAGCCTATCCATGGTTATTCTTATTATGGGTCTTGATCCTAAGCAAGATACCACAGACTATTTGGGACCTTGTGTGCAAGCGACATATAGTCCCAGATTACACTTAAATGCTACTAATACATAAATAATAAGACAATAAACAATAACAAATTATAAGACACCATTGCACAACAGAAATTTCAATTGCATTTTACAACCAGTGGCATTCATTTAAGATTGCTTACATTGGTCCTGGAGGGTTCAGACATAGGTCAGGCCATAGTTTTCCATAATAAAAACTTATGCTAGAAGACGTAAGTGTCTTATCAACCTTGTCCTTTCTGCTGTTCTGCCCGCAAGCTGTTAGGATCTGAGCCTACTACTGGTGCATCAGGTGGAGAAACAACTTAAAGTGTAGTTTTCTGCTACTATACTTTCCGTTTAGGTGGCGAACATATTAATGAGCGAGAGAGCTATCTTTGTAGTATATACGTTACATTAGACATTACAAGGCATCAGTCTTTTAATGTCTAATGCAATATGTGTTTTCTCTTTGCACATTTGTCCTTCAAATTTAAAGGATGGTACACATCACAATCTAATATCATAGAGAACAGTATAAGTAATCGTTGAAACTATGTAACTTGCAGCTGTCATAAATGCCCTAAGTGATGAATTATTATTAACTTTGCAGAATCGTTTTTAATCCAAGTGGGGTAGGTCACATAAGGCTGCTCCCAGCTGCTGAAATGTGAGATGTTCCTGGCTAAGCAACAAACTGAACAGGCTGATTCATTATGAATGCGTAATACGTTCAAAAACATTATTATAAAAAAAACCATACATTTGATGCATGCAATTATTTTCCTTTAAAATATTTAGTGTTTTATTGGGGTATTTAGTATGATTTCCATAGAAAATAAAGAATTTTATTTTTTTGTTGTTGTTCTTGCTCATAAACTATTTTTTTCTTAAACTCACTCACTCTAACACCACACACTAAAATAAACACGCTGTGAGATGTGTCACTACTACCACAGGGTTACATGAAGTCATTGAGTGACTCGGTTACAGGAGTACCTGGGTGTGTTGCATCCGCCTAAACATGTCGCTGGAGAATGGAGAGGGAAAAAAATGGAGGAGACTTTACAGAGAAAGAAGAGGATGAATGGGAAAGAGAGGATACGGAAAAAATAAAAGATAGGAGACAATTAGAGAGAGGAGGGGGGAGAGAAAAGTAGAGTGAAAGGAAAGAAACGAGAAGAGAGGGGCGAATTAGAAAGAAAAAACATACCCTTTACATGTTGAAAGGGAAGCAAATCCTAGTCATAGTATTAGTGCTCCACACACAATGCATTACCCCTTTCTTTCTATAGAATCACTGAGACTACAAATCACACAGTCAGTATTGCAACACAACCTTTTCCAATGTATCACTGTGAGCATGGACTGGACATCAATTCTCTCCACTTTGTATGTCATCCCTGCCTCTGAATGTGTCCTGCCTTGTTCTAGGACACTCCTCAGTATGGTAACCACCCATTTTCAGTTGTCCAAAGGCTGCTCATTCCTCCCTAAACCCTAAATCCGGTATATAGCAACAGTATATAAATGTTATATAAGTGTATTTAGTTGGGAACCATGTGGAGAAGCCTCTTTATCAGGTAAACAACTCATGCATGTCCGCAGAAAATTCAAAGATGCCCACCGAAACAGCAGCAAGGGAGGGGGAAACAGCAGGCTGTTTAAAAAGAGAGCAGAAAAAACAGTCAGGGGAGTGCAGCAAAAAAAGCTTTTAATTGTGTACTCCCTCTCCATCTAGTCAGTCTCCTTCCCTTATTTCTGACAGTTGCATCTTCACAGACACACGCTCCCCGCCTGGGCAGAGAGCCAGTTTGCATGCTGCAGACACAAGGTAGTTTATTTCAAACACGTATTGCAGCTATCATAAGTGACATGGGAATGGGACTGCGGAGACTTACCATGAATAGATTTGAATAGACGTCACTTTATTGCAACCAGGCAGGGCTGCTTTTACCAGACAGGGGTCTTTGACAAGCAATGGCACATTCAACAGTAAATGACATCCTCCTCCCATAAAAACGGACTTGCTCTCCTCACCCTGACCCGCTACTCCCATACCATTGGATACCTCAGAAGCCCAGCTATTTGTGTACCAAATTGCACTATCCTAGCTCCACTGGACCTCGAGCAATCACCCTTGAAAGAGTGGCATTATGAGCCTATGGGTATAGCTGGCTATGCTGACCAGATTGTGGTTCCAGGCTGTCTATGTAGGGTATTGTGTTTCTAACTTAAACAGGTTTTTATCTGAAGTTTCCAAATCACTGGATTTCCCAAAATTATGATTTTTCAATTTGTACGAATCTAAATGTCTATTGAACAGTAACATTGCTAGTTGATTATTATAGGAATAATAGGGAGTAACTGTAGCTTGGGTTTTGGGGGCCACACTAAGTCTGCAATACAAACACTAACCTTTGTTGACTGTAACATATTCAGCTATATCACTTCATAGGAATTGTAGTTATAGACTGGGGTTGTGGTAGCCTACACTACATACTATGGTGCGTTCTGTGATGTCCTCAACCCTGATAGAGGATCAGGGAGAGGACGTGACAGGACATATTGCCAAAAGTTCCTTTTTGGCTGAAGTTTCCACCGGTTAAGCCTGTGGTGATGCGGACGAAGATAGGAGATTGAAGATAGAAGAGAAGGGAGAGTATAAAAGATGAAGAAGATGAAGAAGTAGATGCAGAAGCGGAATGTGGTTGGCAGAGATGTTAGGATAACATTAACTAAGCATGAGAGAGAGAATGAACGAGGGTGTGTGTGATAATGTGAGTAAACAAGGGCTCACGCATTTGCAATGAACATTTCTGAGCTTTTTGCTTCATTTTCGTCCAGTTTATGGGTTTTGGTCCCTTTTCTTGTGCCTTCTTAAGAATCACAGAATTCATAGTAAATGTATGCAAAAATTCTGTAAATTTGCAATTCGTATGAATCCAAAACTGCAAGTCTACTACACACTAACTTTTTTCTTGTTTTTCACTTGTCAGTACCCTTTTTTGGGGTATGTGTAACTGTGATGTACACTTTGGGTGATAAATGTGTAATATTAATAATCGGTCACAATTTTCTAATTTTATGTGTTTCCACACTATTGGTAGACTGGTTCTACATGAAAGTGTCGTTTACTGTCCCTGACACTCCCTGTAAAGAAGAACACATATTAAAGTATTCTGTAGGCAGTTCCATATGTTCTTCCAAAACAGAAAAAAAGAAAAAAAAACACTTAACTGATACAGAAAATGCAGTTGTGCCTCAACAGGTGCCCTCTTCCCCCATGGTCTGACTATTCTTGCCACTTCGTCATTTGAAGCAGCGAATTAGTGGCAGCACTTTCCACAAATGTGCACAAGGTTCATGTTCAAACACAAAAATGTAAACAGACAACACAGATATCATATGCATTAAAATGTCCCTTTGAAAAGAGACCAGGATAGTTGAAAATTGTTTTGCCACCCCAAGCACATATTTTTTTTCTTCACTGTCATTGTTGTTGATATTTCTTAAGTTAATGATGTATTGTCTGTTTTATCCACATGTTGTTGTAATCTTAACTGTTGGCCCACCAAATTCAGGGTTTGTATGTAAGTATAACAATAGCAAGACCCCCTAAAATGTAGTTGTATGTATAGGCATGCTTTAAGTTGAGGTGAGGTGATTGGGAGATGGCAAAGAAGCCTCTCTCTGTTTCGGGAGATACCTTCTATTGAAGGAGCTAGCCATGAAATTGTCTAACTGTGCAAAGTGACTGTGTTTGAAAGGACCTAGAAATAAAGAGTGGTGGACTTGCCTAGCCTTCACAACACACATTCAAATTGTATGAGAAAAGAAGACATTCTTATGTTTGTAAAAGTGCCAGCACAATGGATCTTAGAATTATAATGCCAAAATATATTGTTAACAGGGGCGTAACTAGAAGCCTCAGGGCCCCGGTGCGAGAATCTGTTACCCCCCAACCCTCTGTTACCCCCCTTCTCACCATCTACCCTCTCCCTACCCTCTCCCTTCTCACCATCTACCCTCTCCCTACCCACTATCTATCCCCTCCATACCCCCCTTCTCACTATCTACCCTCTCCATATTCCCCTTCTCACTATCTACCCTCTCTCTACCCCCTTTGCAGTTCACTTACTGTGCACAATTCTCAGGGATAACATACCTTCTCTTGCAGGGAAACATGAAATGCCATAGTTAAGAAACAGAAATAAGCAGGCATGGGGCTGCCTCCTCCAGGTAAACAATTGCTTCTTTTTCTATAGTTATTATTTCTCAGCAATTGGCATAAGGAACTCCCTCCTTAACACTTTACACCTTCCACTGTTTGTGTCAGAACATTAATTATAGCATATTGAAATTTAATGACACAATGTATTTGAAACGTGCATGTTGTTTCTTGCAAGATGGGGAAGCAATTTTGCACCACACCCTTCACTTCCTGTTTTGTGTTTTAGTCTCCATAAGCCTAAATGCAATCTACTATATGCAGCTTGTTACCAGCTCTCTGGTTAAGACCTTCCACCCCCTTTTTTGCTCATCGTCCCCACCCCCACTATGCTGCTTACCTTGGTTTCTTCCAAGCAGTTATACACCTGCCAAAAGTATTTGCTGAAGAGCTCGTTGCTGATTGGCTGCCCATTGATGTGAATACGTTCTCTCACCTGCACCTCAGTTGTAAGAAATTATTTTAAAAGACTTTTAGAAATATTCAGAGAAATATCAATATTGGAATATGAGCCAAACAATCGCTTAGCTGATTATCACACACAGCATTAATGGACCGGTTCGAAAATATTTGCTACAAAACGTATATAAATCCCTTGAAACAAACAAACAAAACAAATCTTAAGGCTCTGCACTGGATTAATAAATTAATTTTTCAAAAACATTTTTCCCAAAAAAAAATAATATAAAACAACATATAAAAATACTGTTTTGGCCTGATTATTAAGATGACCCTGATTATAAGACGACCCCCCCAAAATTTGAATGTTAATTTAGGAAAAAAGAAAAAGCCTGAAATATAAGACTACCCTATAAAAAAACCCAGTTTTTACTAGTAAATATTAATTCACATGTAAACTATTTTTTTTCATATTTAATAAAAACTATGATTGAGAAAAGGCATTTTTGCTTTTATGTCTTTTACTTGCCAACCTGCCCCAGTTGTTATTATTTTATTATTATTTATTGTATTATATAGCACCATCAAATTCCGTAGCACTGTACAATGGGTAAACAAGACATAACAAGTAATATGTAACATATGTGTAGTGGTGGCAGCCGGCGAAGGTCTGCGCGATGCGCCCAGACAACCTCCGCTGCTGCTGCCGGCATGAATGAGCACCGGAAGGTCATGTGACGCCGGCGCTCCGTCATAGAACCCCCTGCAGAAGTGCCAGCTGCCGGAGAGGAGGATCCAGGTCCCCTGCAGTCTTGTAGTCAGACCACTATTTGAGGTCTGATTAGAAGATGACCTCGAATATAAGACGATGGTTATTTTTCAGAGAAGTTGCTCTGAAAAAACCTTGTCTTATAATCGAGCAAATACAGTAATAACAATAATAAAAAATAAAACGTTTCCATATCTCTGAAATCGTCAGGCTTCTTGAAGTCCTCATGGCTTCCTACACAAACAATCAGACCTTTCTCGGGAAGCTATCATGGGAAAATAATTTGCTACGTTCAAAGGAGTGGATCTGGTGAAATTCTGGAGGATAAAATGTATCCAGGACACGCGCTGACTTTCCCTGAAGCCACTGCTTTCTAGGAAAACCTTTATGGTTTTTAACTGCTCGGTGGGGTCATTTTGCTGCCATTTCACATGGTCCAGGTAACTGGCATTGGTCTGCAGGGTGTCCTGGGTACGGATGGCGTCCTAAAGACAGGAGACCCATCATCGGCTATCTTGGAACCAAAAAATAGCCAAGAGGGTACCAACAAGAGCTTTGGGTGTAACCAGATTGCATCTACCTACCTATCATGAAGAACGCAGGGAAAGGGCCATCAGGTGGACTTTAACAACATGCTTTAAGTGGCGGCCCTACAGCATCAGCCCTTTAACTTTACTAAAAAGTGCCCAACCTATGCTGCTAACTCTTATATAAATGACACATTACGGGAATTAACAACATGTAAAATATGCAGCCAATTAGGAAAGGAAGGACAGGAACATGTGAATTCTAAGCTCACAGTATTCGGTAGCTGCCCTTTGAGCTGTCAACATATGTGATCTTTGCTGGTTTTTTTGTTTGTTTTAATGACAACACAAGCAAAATGCATCATAACATACAAACATATACATACATCCCGGGGACTATACGACAACTGCAGCTATTAACCCCTGCAGGGTGCCTGGTGCGGACGCTGCTAGTTTCTGATCTGCCGCGGGAGGAGGAGGTATCTAGGGCTGACAGTCGGTTTTCTGTGAGATCTCCAGCGTGTTTACAGGAGAGAAAGTGGAGAAAGGAGTATATAGAGGATATCGCCCCAATCCTATCTCGGCAAACACACAGGCTACTCATTACCCAAGTCAAGGGTAAGTTTATCAGCGGATTTCCGAGTCAAATCAAATACATGTATACGAGGGCAATTAGTCAACGGATCTGTGTTACACGTTAAGATGTTCACTCTGGTTCTGTTAACCTGCATGAGATTCACACCTAACGCATGCATATGGACACACCATGGAGGACACTGACTCATCCACACAGTTGTCTAAGCTCTTATAAAAAGTAATGCTTTCGAGAAATTTCTTCTGCCGGGTAACTTTGTCTTATGTTCGATGACTTCTGGTTAAGAAAATGT
>VKOC01000008.1:273478-324721 GCA_009364415.1 Spea multiplicata
CCTTTACAGAGCAAATACTGCGGAACTGCGGCCTGAAGACGGGATTCTACAGGTATTCATACAAAGCAAGTCGCTCGTTCTTTCCGTCCGGTATTAAATATTCGTCTCTAAGGAGTGCCGTCGGGGGGCCGGAGTACTTACCGCCGGGGTTTGCGATTAGTATTTTTAGAACAGTTCTTGTAAGATTGCAGCAAATACCGATATCTAATTCCCGAAGGCGGTCTGTCTTCTATACGATTATGTATAACGAGTCTGAGGCTGCTTGTTTTTTTTTTTACCCCGGATGCCCTGGGAGGGGAGATTTACCTGTTGGGTAATTATGCGGCAAAACAAGTTTTAAGTCCCCGATGTGACGTCGACGATGACAGCAGTTATTCAAATAAAACCCGGAGAGGCTATCCGTAACGTAACCCGCTGCTTATTAAAATATAGAGTATACCTGCCAAGCCTGGAGCTATCATATGACAGTATACATTTAACCCTTTGCTCTACGGATTCACCGTCTGTTATTAAATATATATAATATACTTTGCCCCCAGCTCCCCGCACTTAGTGCAGGTGAGAGAACGGATTCGGATCAACGGGCAGCCAATCAGCAAGGAGCTCTTCAGCAAATACTTCTGGCAGGTGTATAACCGCTTGGAAGAAACCAAGGTAAGCAGCGTAGTGGGGGGTGGGGACGATAAGCGAAAAAAAAAAAAAGGTCATAAGCATACTGTACCTTTACACGGATTATCTCAGTCAAATATTAACCATCTCTGTCAATATTTTTGTGTACGCAACAGTCGGCTTCACATCTGACTTCGGTGCACACAATCTCGGGATAACACGGTTTTTAAGGCTCTTTCGTATTTTCTTGCGTGGGAAAACCTGTAGTAACGGACAACTGGGGTATGTTTTCAGACCCTATCAGTAACTTATGATATTGGAAATTACTTATTTATCAACAAGCTGGTAACAAGTTGCACATAGCAGATCGCACTTAGGCTTATGGACATTGAAACACTAAACAGGAAGTGAAGGGTGCGGTGCAAAATTGCTTCCCCCCATCTTGCGGGAAACAACATGCACGCTTCGAATATATTGTGTCATTAAAATTGAATATTCTATAATTAATGTTCCATGAAAGCGGTTCCATCACTATTAGACACAAACCAGTGAAATGTGCAAAGAGTTAAGCAGGGGATTTCTTATGAAAATTACCAAATTGCTGAGAATAATAGAAAAGGAAGCAATTGTTTACCTGGAGGGGGTCTCCAGAAGGGTTGCTCCTCTGCTAACCTGGCTGTTCTTTTTCCCAATAGGAACATGAAGGGAGCCCCATGCCTGCTTATTTCCGCTTCCTTACTATCATGGCGTTTCATGTTTTCCTGCAAGAGAAGGTATGTTATCCCGGAGACTCGTGCCTTTTATACATGTTTACAGCATAGGCCGTGCTCTCATACCCTCTGTATCCTGCAGGTAGACCTAGCGGTGCTGGAAGTTGGGATCGGAGGAGCATATGACTGCACTAACATCATCAGGTGGGTAATAAACATACGACAAGCATGGTAATCACTTCCATCGCTTCCGCTCAGCCCATCACTACATTACAATTACTTACACTAATTTATTTAAAGTGCCTTAACTTCCCATCAGAGGCAGTCCTGATTTATCATATATGAAAAGACCACCAGCGCTCAATATCATTCTATCATATACTCTCTATCTATCTCTAGATCTATCTATCTTTATATATCTCTATCTCTCTCTCCTCTCTTTCTGTCTTTCTCTCTTTGGCATGAGAAGGAATGTATCCCTATTTGTTGCAATACCTTTTGCTTTTCTGTTCGCTGATGCCTTGGTGTGGTGTGATAGCCTAACCCGTCCTAGAACAGTGATGTATGGACAAATTCAACTTTTCGGGGCTAAATCCCCTAGTGGAAAGCTTGTTTATCTAGCCCCAACTTTCTTTAGTGATTTTTTGTGTCTGCGCAGGAAACCCATTGTATGTGGAATCTCTTCGCTTGGCATCGACCACACAAGCATTCTGGGAGATACCGTTGAAAAGATAGCCTGGCAGAAAGCAGTATATTTAAGGTATGTCCGTTAAATTTTATATTATATATAATATATATATATATATATATATATATATATATATTTATGTGTGTGTATATATATATTACATTCACTAGTATGTTTTAGTAAGAACAGATATGAGTGAGCCGTCTAATTGCCTGATAGGGTGCTGGTACCGGTGATTTGGGACAATTTCTGCAGCCTAGGCATTAGAGCGATATTTTTTATATTCTATCCACGTTAACCTGTAGGCCATGACCTTTCTCTCAGCCAGGTGTCCCTGCTTTCACCGTCCCGCAGCTGGCTGGCCCTCTGGAAGTTCTGAAAACCAGAGCCCAGGAGATTGGGGTAGGTTTGCTTTCACCGTGGACCCGCTTCTATGACGTGTTATTGGCCTGGCGTTGGGTAATAATCTTTCTCTCTAGTGCCCCCTCTACATGTGCCCTGATCTGACGGCGTACGAGGATGAAAACCTCACGCTCCGGCTCGGCCTGGCCGGAGATCACCAGAGAGTAAATGCTGCCCTGGCGTTGCAGTTGGCGCACACATGGCTTCAACGACAGGGATTTCAAGGTAATAATATATATATATATATATATATACATATACATATATACCGGTGTATTATATTATTATTTTTTACAACTTCACACCCGTGAAACAGAAAAGGCTGTGTGGTGTTTTTTGGGCTCAACTTGGGTTTTTTAAGTCCATTTATTTAATTGTAGACTTTGCAGAACGGAAGAACCCTGATCAGCTGCTTCCTCCGGTCAAATGGCCCTTTCCGCTGGCACCTGCATTCCGCCCCAGTGTGCAGATGGCTCAGGGTGAGCGCTGACCCTCTTTGTACTTCTGTCTAAATGTTTAAAGATGATGCAGGATTGTAGGGGGGGTTAATGCTTCTCTCTTTAGGCCCTTGTAGGCTTGTGGGGACCGGGTCACAACCAATAGTGGTTACAGATTTTTACTCCTTTTAACCTAATATATTTCTATTTGATTAATTACTCTTTAGTGGCTGATGATTAATCATCTTTTTTTCCTGCAAATAGTGTAAAGTTATACCTGCTTATTTTACCTGAGATTTTATGGTGTTTGAAATATAGGACAGCGGTGAATAGCTAAGCAGTTGTCCGCAAATATTTAAAATATTGTGTAGCGCACGCGTAATATACTGTCATTTACCTTGGAGCGTTATGTGCAGTTTGTTGAACCGCCCCTAGATGGCGATGATATTCTATTTATTGATCATATACCGGTCGATAAGTCTTATTTAGTGAACCGGGATCTGTGGGCACTTTGTCTGCTTTATATTCCTGTTAATTTTTCAGATCATTCTGTTCTTTCTTTTATTTTTTGTGTATTTTTTCCTTTTAAACCTACTGGGGGGAAAGCCAGTTGTTGTAGCGGAATATTAAGTATTTATTTTATATATATACAGGTTTACAGGATACCGTTTGGCTGGGGCGCACTCAGATTCTGCAGAGGGGCCCCGTATCTTATTGCATTGACGGGGCTCACACAAACAGCAGCGTGAAGGCCTGCGTCAGATGGTTCCACCAGGTGGCGCTCAACGAGGAGAAGGCTGGCGTGTAAGGACTGGATGCGCATGCTCTGGGTGCACATATCTGAATGTGATTTTATGGAGCCAGCATTGTGCTCTTTGTTCTCTTTATAAATAATGCACAGTCCACTGAAAAGAATGCATATTAACAGACTTCTAATAGGAATTAGTAACAAATTAAAAAGAGGTACTTGCCTTTGAGAGAAGCTGCAGCCCCCTCCTCCATGCTCCTACAACGCTCTCCTCTGCTCAAAACGCATATGATTGCTGAATTGTCCCTTTATTACGATTGGCAATTATGTGAGTGTTTCCATTTTAAATGAAATCTATAATCCTGTCTTTGCAGAGGTTCGGTAATCAGAGTACTAGTGTTTAATGCCACGGGGGAAAGAGACACCGCGGCTCTGCTGAAGCTCCTCCAGGTAAGTTGGCACGCGTGGCACCGTTTTCGTTTAGATTGACACGGACAGAAGCTTTATATCGAAGCTGTACACCTGTGTGCATGCAGTACATAGTGACCCTGGAAATGTGCTGGAAATGTGTTTTGATTATGGAAAGTTACAATGTACGTAAATAGTTTTTATTAGTGTTTAGTATTGTCACTTATGTCACAGTGTTAACTCATTTCCATCTCACGTACGAGGACTGCTTTAAATATACTGTTTTGCCACTAATCTGGTTAAATGTCTGCGTTTCAGCCCTGCCATTTCGACTATGCTTTGTTTTGTCCCAACATCAGTGAAGTTTCCGGCGTGGGCATTGCTGGTGAGTCTTTAATTTTATTTTTAATTTAATTTTGCAAAAATTAATTGGCAATTTTTGTAACCAATTAACTGACATACACAAAAATGTCTTCACTAGGTACTGGCTATTTTTAATTCTTCTTAAATACGTAACCCTGGCGTCTTATTTTGGAACTTGATGCGATAATTACTGTAGTTTCAGTGTTTTTTTAAATAAAGAAAAATATATTTTAAATATATGAAATATATGAAAGCATCTTCACCCAGCTATTCAAATTGAGTATGACTTTGGGCATATGCAATATTTGTCCTACAGACCAGAAAAATTATAATGTGACTTTGGAGAATATCCTAACCCGGTGTCTGGAGAATCAGAAGAAGTGGAACAAGTTGATGGAAGAGCGCAGCGGCTCCGATCCCTGGGGAAGCTCCCTCCCCGTAGACGCCTTGATCCAGGACAGTCCACGGGGCGCTCCCTTGCTCCTCTCGCCCTCTGCCGAGCGCCTCTTGAACTCTAACTCGCTGGTATTTCCTTGCATCTCTCATGCCCTGCAGTGGGCAACCCAGGGTAGGGACCCGGAATTCTCCTGCCCAGACGCTAACCTACTCCACCATCATCCTGTGGCGAGCTCCGGTTCCGTGCTTTTACGAGAAGCTGCCCGTATACAGATCCTCATTACCGGGAGCTTGCACCTCGTGGGCGGGGCCCTCAAACTGCTCGACCAATCACTGTCCCAGTGAACGGTGCATGGGGGTACAAGTTGCTCTTAAAGCCTATTTTTACTTGAATGACAAGAGTTCTTGCCCCTGCTTGTCATCGGTTAACCTCTTAGTTGCCAGAGACTGTTTTAACATCTTTGTAGCCTGTAGCATTTTCTGGGAACAAAGTGGGGTAACTATAGGTCCTTGAAGGCCCCCATTGGACCATCTTCCTATTTTGGCTGCTAAACGTCATCTCCCTCATGTAAAGGTACATCTTGGAATTTGAGAGTCTCCTTGTACATAAACGGTTGAGGTTTGGTTACTGCCTTGTAAAAATACTTTTATTTTTTATTTCTTTCCTAAAGACGATATTTATTAAGTCACTGTGCCTATTTTTTAGGGCTTTACGAGACATGTTTAAAACGGGTGTCTGATAATGTTTATATATAACTCAAATAGGTTACGGGCAAAGTTTGATGTCAGCCGTCTATCGTGCCTGAAAATGGAATGCAAACTAAGGCAAGGAATAAAAAGCAAGGTTTTATTCATTATTTTTACTTTATTTTTACAGTTTAATAGAACACTAGCCAAGGTCAGGATTCCAAATTGTAATCTGTTAATCCACATTTTTAGATGCCAAAACTTAAAATATTACTTTTCTTCCAATAGGTAATTTAAAAAATTAACCAACCATATTCTCCCTTTTATTAATTTTTTTTTTTTTTAATTTTTATACTTTATCCCGTAGTCTATTTAGGTATTTTATACAATTCTTGGAAAAAGGTTGAAAGAATATTCAGGTTTCACACTTGATGCCTGAATACAAGGTGCTCGTTCTACACTTATTCTCCTTACTTCTCACCCAGCCTCCGAGGAAGAACGTAACGCTCGTACATTCTGGTTTGCTAAACCATATTGACTTGATGTACTATTTATTCATAAAGACTGTTAAAATTTCTGGAAACCTTCGACTTGGTTGGTTTAATTTTTAACAAGTGAGACTTTTTCTTCTGTTGAGGATCAGTTATAGGCTCGGATGGAATTTTGGGTTTCATTCTGAATGACCCTTTGGCACCCAGAGCCTGCTGGGAAGATTCCAAGCCGAGCACCACCATGGCAATGATCTCTTGGAGAGGCGCTGTCCCTCCAAAAGAGAGCGATGGGCAACGCCACAAGCGTCGAAGGACACGTTCTTTCCAGGCATCCAAATCTTTTTCAATTTATTAATAGAGACGTAAGTCCAGCGTGACTACTCGGTATGTCCAACCTGCGCACGCTCACGTTCCTAATGTGTTCTTCCATCGCGTCTAAGTTCAGGAGCGAATCCCATGGCGCTCCTTCCCTTTTGCAGGGATGCCGGAGGTAACACAAAATGACGCGTCTGTCTCTTTAAAGGAATGTTAAATATTAACCCCCCAACGTTCTATAATCAGCCGATAAAACATGCTGTTCATAAATTGGATCATAAAGAGATAGCCATGCAGTTTGCTCCTTCGATGTACAATACTGTAAATATGTTTAATTTTTTAGTTCCCCCCCCCCTGTCCTTGGACATTTGATGTAAAATTCAGTTCTTTCCTGTACTGTGTATTGTGAGGAAGCTACACGCTGGCTATGTGCCCGGCTCTGAACGCAGCCTGCGGGATTGGCTGCCCTGAATGTGCCGTGACCCTTACTGATGGCGCCGTAGAGACCCCCTTTGTTAGAGAGCCTTAAGGGGAAGCGCAAATATTTTGTTTAAAAATTCTTTGTCTGACGCAGCTGAAAATCTGGTCGGAACGCCTCCCTAATCTGCGCGCGTTTTGGGGAGGAATTATTATTTTTTATTTTTTTTTTTAATCTTTTTTTTTTTTTTTTACCCCCTTCTGAGTTGTATCCAAGTCTACAGAAGCAGACGCAAAGTCTGTTGTTTGTGGAATATTCCGTGTCCTGATACGTGACTTTGTTTGTACGCGTCTGCTTCCTCCTTGCGGAAGGCCCTTTGAGTCCCAGCCAAATTTTTGATATGAAATCAAAGAATTTTTGCATCTTAAACCCTTTCCTTTGAAATGTTAATGCTCGGTAACGTGATGTTATCGCTGGAGCCTCGTCCTGAGAGAGGCGCAGAGCCCCTGGACTTTGCTGGTATCTTCTAATAATAATAATGGAGAAATACGTAAATACGAATGGGGGCATCCTGTGACTTATCGCAGGAACGGCTTTCAAAATAAAGGACGTTTTATTTGCGTGACAAACAAGCAGATAATCTGCCTAAAACATAGCGGAGGGACATGGAATTTCAAGGGATTCTGGGTATGCAAAAGTGTGGCCGGCTGCGCGTTCTGCCGGCGATGCGGTGAAATGCTGTGTGATGGCCGCCGGCGTATCCCGTGTTTATTCTGGGCAGGTAACAACGGCCGAGGTGTAGTTCTAGGAAAGGGACCCTCTTATGGTTACCTCTGAACCTGTGTATATATATATATATATGTCGATCTAGTCTGAACCGTAAGGATTGGGTCACAGATCTCGCTTTTCCTGCTCACTATGAGGTCGCTGTGATGAAGTCACACGCGGCTCTTGTTCCTTAAAGGGACAGCCACCATCTTTGCTCAAACGCGTATGATAGTTGAGAAGTTTCCTTTTGGTTTAAATGCCCCCCTTCCGTATGCATGAGGGGTTTCTGCATATAAATTCGCCCCTTTGCCCACCCCCAGCTATTTTCCGTGCAGTAGATGTATTCAGCCGAACAAGCCCTGGCACGTGATATTTCGGTTCATTTTATCATCGGCTTGGTGAAAGTCATAGTCGGGGTCCTGTTTCGGGACCCCCGTTGCGCGGATGCGTCAATTCATTCAGGGTCACTTTCCTGCTGCTGATGGGGTAAATGGAAGCGGTGGGAAGCTGCAGCTCTTAGCTTTAGATTCCTCATAAGGCAGATTAGGTATGTGGCCTGCAGCAGGTGCCGGAGTCCAATTTCCATTTTCGCTCATAAACCTGAATGTTTTCTATCCGGTTCCTTACCGCAGCCTGAATACAACGTCACAACCGGCAGCACGGGGGGCTGTAATGCACATGGGGAGTGTTGGGCATGAATCAACTAAATCAGGACAGTTGGCATCAATCTTTTTTTGGGGGTGTAACAGTTCATGCTCGAAGGTGTAAAGTCCTCATCCATTAAGTTCAGCTGGCTATGATCCTGTCTGCAGAATAGTTAATCCCCCCCCCATCCCGTGGCGCTGTGTCTCGTGGACCGTGTGACGGGAAGCTCTGCGTGGCTGAGTCAGCTGCCTGCTTAATGCCGTCCGTGCGATCACATGAAAGAGAAACCACGATGCGCCGTCACGTGACCCGATTTCACTTTTATCACTGCCTAAAAATATCTATTTTCATGTAAAATGTGCACCGAGAATCGGTCATCATAACTCCCAGAGTAATATTTGTTGCCGTAGAACACCCTGAAAAGGGGGGGGCCAGAATACCCCCACAGCGCTGTGACAGAGGCAGTAAGCATAGGAACATTGTATCGCGGCTATATGTAGCCAAGTTTTGAGTGAGCAGGTGGCCCCAGTGACACATCCTGGCCAAGGCAGCGTCCCAGCCGCCTCTCCCCACCGCTTACCTCTGCGGCCGACGTCCCGTGTTGGTATATGATGTCATAGGCCAGAATATACCACTGTGTGTCCCGTGCGTCGCGCAGGATTCCTTTTATTTATTTGTAGTCAGTCGATGTGTTAGTGATTAATATTCAGGATGTTCTTTGATGCTGAAGAATGTTCCGTTTTTGATAAATAGCCCTCTGTATGTATGGTGACGATACGTGCGAATCTGTACATACAGGAATTTACTGTATATCTACGTTGTCATGGCCTTCGGCTGGACACTTCCTGCGGCCGAGATAAGGGATGACGGAAGCTGGTGCCTGTGTGTCCGGAAGCTGGCAGCGGTCATTTGTAATGTAATAAAAAAAAAAAAAAATATCTGTGAGCAGAACCGCATAATACTAAGTGAATGACGGAGTAGTATAGAAAGTTGTGTTGTATGAGGCCTATCCTATCGTACAAAACCCCATGGCCAGCAGGTGCACCTGCGGTAGGACTATTCTCCAGCTGGAAGTAGTAGTGTCTGGTCCTGTCCTCCCTGTCCATGCTTTGATGCCGTATACACTGACAATGTGTATGAATATTTGTGCCCGTTCGATCAGTCTCTGCCCTCTCCCAAATGTTTAGCTGGTCTCTTCTGGCTTTCTTCTCAGCCGGCTGCCTCCTGACATCATTCAGGTGCCGCACAGATCTGAATAGTGCTTGTCTCGGAAACCTTGCAGAGCTCCAGGAAGCTTTGGAGACTTCAGTTTGTTTATTCATAGATTGAAGTCCATCTCTGGTTGATGGAAGGAGGGCTTGGGGAGAAGGTTAAAAAAAAGGGTGAGAAAATATTTTAAGGGAAAGGAAAAGTGATAGTAAGAGAAGAGGAACGATGGCGGCAAACAAGCAAAGAAAAGCCTTTAGACCGTGGCGGTGTTGCTCCCGAGCAGTCGGAGCCGTTCTTCTGTTCCTCACAATGTTTGCTGGAAATCTCAAGGTTCTACAGCCGTACGAGTCACGATAAGGTGTATGGAGACAGCAGATAAACGGTGTACGTTATTATTTGCTAGATGACAGCAGGGCCGGCCCTACCATGGAGCAGAGTGGGGCAATTGCCTCAGGCGGCACTTCTGAAGAGGCGGCACTTCTTTTAAGCGGAGGAGAGAGAGGGGCGCCAAGTGTTTTTAGCTTATCAAGTTGTCAGTACCCGCTTGGTGCCCCTCTCTCTCTCCTCTGCGAGCCCTCTAGCTCGGTTGCGGTGCCGGCTTGTAATGCTGAGTGCCGGAATATGATGTCATTTCCGGTGCTCAGCAGTAAAGCAGCGCGCACCGTGGCAGAGCAGGGAGACTCGCAGCAGGACTGCTGAAAGGTAAGTGAAGTACAAAGGGGGGGTAGGGTAGATAATAGAAAGTGAGGGAGAGGACAGGTAGATAATGACCCCTGGCGTCAGCAGGGGGGGCATTTTAAACTTCGCCCCAGGCGGCATTATGTCTTGGGCCGGCCCTGGGTGACAGTCACATAAAGGACGGGAAAGAGATAGGAGTTATGGCCGCCAGCAGGCCTTACTGGCGTAGCCCCCCTCACACCATGGGCACACCGGCTTTCGTCAATTCTTCACTTCTCTGGGCCGTTGGGGGGGAAAGCAGAGAATTTCCCCAACCTGGCCATGCACCCCACGGCCTGCAACAGACAAAACCGGGGCTGTTGGGAGGTACGCATAAAGTTTGAACGTTACGTGATAATGAAGACAACATATTACTACTGAGCCAGATAAAATATGATTTACATAGAAAAAGAAATGTTGTTTCATATTTTATTAACAATATTCAATAATAACAAACATTCCTTAATGGTACACAGGTGTGTGGATATTATATATATATACATACATATATATGTTTAGAGACGTACACACTCGCACATATATAGATGATGCTTTATGTTTAGCTTATAAGGCTTCAAGTGCTGTAGACCACATTTTAACTCTTCCTGTGCCAGAGCGGAAAAACTGCACCGTAGGAGGTTTTGTCCCTTTGGGACTCAGAGGGTTAACTTGGATTCTTGTAGCAGTGATAGCCCTTGTAATCTATTAACACACGGCCCTCTCTCCCTCAGTTACAGACACAGAAGGGTTAATGCAGAGGTCGATAATAGTTAAATGGACCATGACAATGTACAGGTAAAATTCTGCGCCATCGCTCATTTACTACAAAATAAGTCGGAATAATCCTTAATTTTCCTGTTTTTCACTTTATAGCTACTTTTTTTTTAACCTCGGTCTCAGATGAAGAGGTTCTGTAGGAAAAAAATATTTTTTTTTAACCTATTTTTTTTTATGTTTTTATATATACACAAGCAGGACGTGCATCATTAGGATTATACACAATACGTATTATATACTGTACCAACCAACATATATAAACATGAGTCTAACCTCACTGATATACATTTTCTACAACCTTACAAATAATACAGATGCTTTGGGGAAAAAAATATTTACAACCGCAACGCTTGACCTTTACGGTAACGGGCGAGCGACCGGCTATGGACCGCTGTAACAAGCATTAGGATCCTCGCCCCCCCCCCCCCGATCATTATTACATTCATAACATTTTTTTTTAGTAGCAACGCCGGCTGAATGACCAATCCAATAATCACAGATACTTTCTATAGACATTAAATAAACAAAAAGGAATGTTTTTGGGTTTTTTTGGAGTGTACAAGGTGCCTGTATTACATTTGTCCAAATTAAAGAGCACGTCTAAGATCAGTTCAAGCCCAGGATAGGTGTAACTGGAGACACGTTGGAATGGTTTAGCGCCGGTCGGTGGAGCCGGTGACGTTTTCTGGCCTGTAGCCCTTGCGTTCCTAGCCATGGACGTGGAAATCCATACTGGGTGCGTTACTGGTGCTCGTTCTGCAGAACCGTCAGGCTTGGTCAAGTTGTAGGCTGTCGTCTCGGCTCCTGTTGATGACCCGTGTCATCATGATGAACGACGGGGTGGGGAAGGTCCCAAACAGGCTTAGTCTCTTGGGAGGGGGTAGATCTCTGTACGCTATGCCCTACTGCCGGTGGAGCAGGGTGTGCTCTGCGTGCTGTCGATGCTGTGATTTGTGCTGCTGCTCTCCGAGCCTCCGGCTGTTGTCGGTACAGGCTGCATTTTAACAGTCGACCCTGGATGAGAGAGAAGCGTCCAAGTGTCAGTATATGCCCCTCTGCCCTGTATACAGTTTAGGCAGCAGATCAGGATATCTGTGATCCCCCGAGCCCTCATCTTAAGAGTGAAGAGAAGTGATACCAACTTGATATAACGTCACAATATTTAACGAAAACATGAACAATCAGTGGATCGGGTGTGATTACATACCTAAAGAACAAACATTAAGGAGCGGCCCATGAAAAGCGTTGACACCTTTAGCACAGGTGACGATAACACACACATTACTGCGTACAAAAATACAAATAACCCTGCACATGGATGACACGCAAACCCATAAAACACCTGATACCGCTTATATAAAGTACACTTAAAATCCGATGGAAATGATGAACTGTAGTGTTGAATGTAGCAACAGATTGCAATAATGTATCAATTGCAATACAAAGTCTTCAAAGGGTAAGACTAAAATAGTGTAATAAAGTCAAAATAGTTATGTTATTATTAGTATATTTCTTAGTGTTACCTTTTCAGATTTTATATTGAAATTGATACATTATTGGAATCTGTTGCCACGTTCAACACTACAGTTCATCAACAGATTGCAATAATGTTGATGGTGGTGGCATGATTGTGGGATGTCTAGCCGAGTAATGTGCAGACATATTAAATGGCCGGGCCATTTCCGTCATCTCATTTGCCGGCATAATAGAAGATTGCGAGCTGTGCGCACTTACGTGTATGCGTGTAAATAAACCACAGGGCGGCTGTGAGAAGTACGCCGATTGCAAATGCTCCAAATGTGATCCCAAGAACAGCCCCGAGGCCGAGTCCATGATCTGAAGAGACAATAAACAGAAGTCAGGCCAAGCACTCTGCCCCCTCGGTCACCGTCCACTCACTCTGCTGAGTGTAGCACTTCTGTAACTAAATGCAGCGTTAGATACATCATTCCGAGTCCTGCTGGATGTGCAGACCCTCCACAGAAAAGGTTTGTTAAACTAGTACAATTTTGCCTTAATTTGTTTTTCACCAGGAGCACCAAATTGTCATGTGGCACCAAACAGCTGGTACTGATTGGCTGTTGCCATAGAAAGTGGGGAAAAAATTGTAAAAGTCTCTGCTGTTTTTGTGGGATTAAAACACAAAGAATAGAACGGCAGATCTGCGAAGGTTTATTTGCTGCACATGCTAGAGAGTGCGGTAATGTTTTGTCTAAGTGGAACCGCGCTTCTAATCCCTCTCCCGCTGTTAGTTTTTGATGTCTTCGGGGTGATGGATGTCGCTGTCCTTCACGGTTCTCTTCCTTAGCCCCTGGCGCTCTCTCTCCTGCACAGGGTGATGAGTCTTTTCTGTCTCTTCCCCTCTCTATGTTTTATGAGTCTGGTGTTTATTTTGGCTTCCGGTGGCTTCCTTCCTCCGCTCTAATCTCCCTTGTTACATTTGGCGGGGTCAGAACACACGCTTTCCTGAGGTCACTCATTGCCCCCGTGCTGAGCGCTCCCCGTCTGTGACATCATACATTGCCCGAGGACGGGGAGGCGATGGCCGGAGTGTTATGCCTCTTAATTTAAAGGAAATAACATCTCCAACTGGAGCGGGATCTGACTAAGCCTTCTGAACCATGAAAGAATGAAGACTAAGGTCTACCACCTGAACGCAGACAGCGAGGATGAGGAGTAATTCCGACACAATGCGGTTAAAGTGAAGCATTTAGCAGGAATATTCCAGTGGTTGCTATGGTGACTGCACCCAGTTATCCTGTATAATTGTAACAGATTAATACCGTAACTTACCGGATCCATTGATGATGGTTATGTCCATTGACTTCTGCATTGTGCTGTGCTCCGGGCATCCCTAGAAGAACATGAGGACAACGTGTCAGAGACGGACAAATAATGGCAGCCACCCAGGGCCCAAACACTGTCAGATTTCCCACCTGCCCCTTTTACCTCCATGATTATTCATCAGGGGTATAGACATTCAGGGAGAAGTTGATCAAAAAAAGAGAAGATAGCGTTTTTTGTTTGAGGAATGTGCGCTCTTTTCAATAGAGCCTGAGGAATATGGTGGCCATGGTGGCCATGACCACTGCTAAAACCCCGATAGGATATTAGATCACGGATGCAATATAATATCCCCTTTTTCACAGCCAGGCCAGAGATCCATAAAGGGTTTTTTTACTCTATACATAGCAGAACACCCTTTGAAAGGCATATATAATATATAATGTGTATAAAATATATAAACTAAATGGGTTGGGGTTTTTTTTGTTTGTTAGGGTTTTTTGTTTGTTTTTTTTTAGAATGGTAGCTGTGGGAGCAAAATAAATTTGGAAAAAAATACTGGAATGCATTTCACTTCTTCCGCTCGCACAAAGCAGACAAAACAACACTTCCCTTCCCGGTGCGGACTCACACTCACCGTCGGGTTGTCAGCAGACAAACAAAAGGCGCAGGTCAGTTTAGCCGGACCGGATGTATCTGGAGCTCGCAGGGTAAGAGTCCAGCTCTCCGCTCGCTCCGTCAGCTTGGTGTGATTGTGATTATTGCTCACTGCCAGCCTTTTCTCATCCACGAGTAACCAACACGTCTCCAGAAATAGGTAGTCGTATTTTTCTGCAAGGACCGTTGCCTGCAGGAGATTGAAAATGAATTCTATAAACATCATTTTGTTGTTTAATTGCAGTCTTTTTAATACATGATGGCCGCTATGCCAGCGTCGAGGGGCACCAGAGTAAGACCCCGTGACACACGTGCAGAATTTCGATCATACAGGGCTGTAGGCAAGGCATTGGATTAGGCTCCTACCTCTGTACCTTTATACTTAACGTGGGGGATCCCAGTGAGTAAATGGGGCCAATCACAAGACCCCAACATTTTCGGTGCCCTAGAAAACTGCCCAAATATTACATCTACCCACGTTAACTAATGAACGCCCAGGACCAGCTTCACTAGCATTGTAAACCAGAGTATACTCTGAATGGAATTACAGGATGAGATATATATATATATATATATATATATATACACATAAATATATATATCGTATATATTTATACGTATAATTTTAAATGTGCACCTAAGATGGGGCAAACTAAATATGGGGTTTATTCACTAACACAGGACTCTGCAGGAATGGCAAAACCCCCAAATACCAGATAACGCTATTCACTTGGCCCTTCTTGCCATGGAAGCTTATAGAGGCTGGCCCTTCGTAATGCACAACAGGGAGGTATAGCTGCCTCACAACTCCCAGGATCATGAGCCAAAAAATAGGCTGTTGTGGTTAAACCCCCCAGAAATATCAGGTTTTAATAAGGTAACAAATATTCAAAGCATGGGAACGGTTAAAAGATAGTTACATTGATGTAGATGATCTTGTTGGCCTGCAGCTGACCGGTGGTCCTGTTGAAGTCAGGAGAGTCGGAGGCATTCAGCCCAATTTTGGGAGGAACGCACCAGGTGATAGCCTTAGAGATAAAGAAAGGATAAGAACGGTGCTTTTTTGTAGGTTCCTTAATTTCTCTAAATATGAAACATATAGCCGACCTGCTTCACTAATGTTTCTCAAAGTTCATTTTATTTACATGAAAATAAAACAATTCTGTTTAACTCTCTTGTTGCTACCGAAATTTAAAGGGTTAAAAGGGTTAAATATATAATTAAGATTTCCCACCAATCATAGGATCGTTCCGTTAGTCTTATTATCAAGATAAGAATATTTTAGGTCCTTAAAGTAAAACTGTCACCTTCACATCTATAACTACCATATAACTTGTAAAGTTTCTTGTAAAGTTCACTGAAACTGTTTTAAGATTTATTTGGTTTAAAAAGAGCTATTTTGGCTGAAGGAAGCCAAAATGTGTGGCAAACCTACCATATCATACAGCAACACAATAGGGGGTAAAGCTCAGTAGGAATCGGCACGCAATTTGCAAGAACAGGACTTTTATGTGAAATATACATTTAGGATCATTTTTTGTATTTTTTACATAAACACCGATAAATATGGTAATAAATGATGTACTCACCGTTCCCATATCTTTTCCTATTAGCAGCTGCAAGGACAAAAATAAATAAATAAATCAATTTCCTGAATAACAAATCCAGCTCATATGTCCACAACAATTAGATCCAAAAAAATGCTCTATATAATGTGTTAACGGTATATGTTTTGAAACAGAAATAACTTTCCAAAATATAAGTTAAATTAAGTATCCGATTTGGGTTAAAGGCAAAAACTTTGAGACCGTGAGTTGAGTCTCGCCCTAACGTCATCGGTGGAACATTGCGGGGAAAAGAGGACACGATTCATACCGTGTTAATGTATCCATCGTTGTATTTCCTAAACTGGCAACTCTCCAAAGGCGAGACCAATAATAGGGAATGCCCCGTATCCTCGGCTCTGCACTCGGGGTCTTCAAGGGTGACTTGCATTGATTCATAGCACTCCTACAGCAAGAAGAAGGTACGAGGTTAGACCTACATCAAATCCTGGGGGTTACATTGGATTTGGGTCCAAGACATCTAGACCTACGGGTTACTCTCAAGTGGTCACCAAAGCAGCTAAGCGGGGCATCAACAAAAAAGCAATAAATCCATCCTCAAGAATGTCCATGGACCAACTTACCTGGTAGCTCTGCTTCTCTATGGTCACCACCATGTGGCTGTCTGTGCACTTCCATGGTTGATTCTCATGCAGTCTTCCTAAGCATTGCTTCTCTGGGGTAGAGGTAGGTTTCGAGACAACGGTTGTGGTTTCCTCCACTGGGGGGGAAAAATAGATTCTCAAAAATTCACTCTTGGTTAAATAAAAAAAAAAAAAAAAGATAAAATATTTCACTTTTTTTCTAAATCTCAGGGGTGATTTACTCAAAATCTGGGTTGACGATTTCTTGTTAACGTTAATACTGTAGGTCCTTTACATTTTTTTGCAAAGTGAGATCCATGAACGTCTCTGGTTCTTACCGCACGGCACAGATATAGTGACGGAATTTGTGGCGGTGACCTCTAGGTACGACAGGCTTGTGGCGTTTTCATCCAAAGCGTACTGGATGAGTTCCTCAGAGTTGTCGGGGAGATCCACTATAAAGTGAGTGTGAGTGCCTAACCCAGGGGTGGTATAATTGCCTGTAACCTAAAGAGAGAAGGACACTTTGAGAGGTGTATAAAAGTAGTGTTAACCCTTACTCACTACCAAAACCGACACTGATGTCCGCCATAACTGACAACTGTCCCGATTTCGTTGACATGTACGTACAATGCTCATGACGTGCAACGTAATGTAATAAGTCTAATGAAGCATCCAAGCACAACCGCTTAACGTTACAAACCCAACCACCAATGGCACCGCTGCCACTCTCTGCCCCAATTGCAAGTTGACTTGATTTTGGAACTCAATGGAATCTGTTTGGAAAAAAAGTTGATGTTGGGGGCTCTTGGTGGGTAAAAGTTTGGATTTCGAGTGCACTTTGGTAGAAATAACCATAGTAAGTGTATTTTTATGGGACAAGAAGGGGGTTAATGGGCGTGGCCATATAACTAGCTCCACCCTTAATATCTATATTATTAAGCTCATTATGGTTTCTGGACCAATACTGGTTTATGTATGGGCCAATGGAAAGCCACACATAGGTTCCACGTTATTTTCTCAGGATTTAAATATTTGGTTGATGCCCCGTAGAGTTACAGACAGATATATCATATGCTATTAACTATCCATACATACCCGAAGCTGTATTTCACTGTTAACCTCCGTATGGATGGACCAGGTATAGTTTCTGTTGCCCTTTAGGTACAGGGCAATTTTAGGAGTCAATGGGCAATCATCTATTTCTGCTTTCATAGTAACATCTATTGGGTTAAATCTGGAGGGAAAAAAATAGTAATAATAAAAACAATGCAGGATTAGCATGGAAAATATATCCGCTAAGTAAAAATGCTTTATTGCCATAGCATTCCCCATTCCGTGTTACCCATGTATACCTTGGCTGAGAGAACATGTCGGTCACATGTACTATGTATGCATATTTAGTAGCTGCTGGATTGGGTCTTGAGATCTCACAGCTTTTTCCACCTCCGTTCTTATAGATATAATTCAGGATTCCAGAGGCCTTAAAATCATTTTGAAGGACGCAGGACACCGGGCCGCCCTGATCTGTAAAGGAAAGGTTATTAGTGCCCATAGGGAAGAAGTAAAGGATCGCTGACGCAAGGTCGTCTTACAACAATTGATCACTTGAAGCTTCAGAAGTAAAAGTTCTCACAAATAAATACAAAAAAATAAATCCATCCCATATACGCTATTATGATACGAAATATATATATATTTTTTTAACTTTTACTGAGCGGTAGATAAATGGAACAGCCGCCCATCTGAAGCGGTAGAGGCTGCTGCAGTGAGGGAACTTGAACATGCATGGGATAGACATAAAGCTATCCTGAAGGCAAGATACAACATATATTATTAACAATGAATCAGAAGAGATTGAAAAAATAACTCCTAGTACTCTCAAATTCACCAAAATAATTTAATGCAAAAAAAAAATACCCCAAACCAAGCCGGAGCTTAGGGGACATAATTACAAGGTACACTTCCTCAGACTAAGGTGAAAAGTAAATAAACTTTTAAAATTCGGAAGCGGTGTTGTAAGAATGAGGAAGAGCACCATGTATAGTGACCATTGGGTGCTCTTCCTCATTCTTACAACACCGCTTCCGTCCGTCTTCTCGGCTGCTCTCCCCCTTCTCGCTTGCAGCATCCTCTGCTACATTCAGTTGCCTGACCCATCCTCGACATCCAGGCCCTCTACTCACCCAGCCCCATGTTGAGATAGATTTGTCCGCTGTTGCTCAGCTCCCCAAAGAAGCTGACACCTCCATATTTTTCATGGACCCAGGTCAGGAGCTCCTCGCTTTCAGTAGGAAGTGCCTCGTTTTCAACGTTAAAGGTTGACTGTAAGCCCATGACACGCACACCATCTCGAGGCTGAAGGCAAAGATAGATGAAACCCATGTAAATGTTAGATTGACCGACACATAACCTCTGAGGGAAACACTGCACATGTGATATGGATACATAATACAAAGACAAATCATATAACAAGGACAATGTGAGAAGCCTCTGCAGATGCCACCAGATGGACTGAGTTGGTTTCATCTGTTCTCAAAGTTACTTGTACTAATTAAGGTTAAAATTAGAAATGGGCCGCCATTGATGGTCTTTTCTTTTAACATCTTGCCCTTTGGTCGAAAGCTTCTTAACTAGACCACATGGACTTCTGCAGGCAGGGGCAAGAAAAGAGGCCAGAATCAAAGATGTCGATGGAGAAGGGTCATCAGGAGTAGGGAATTTTAGGAAATAAAAAGAAATGAGAGCAATAATGGGTTAAAGTAAAGAAAGGCATGGACGTTGGGGAATCAGGAGATATATCATTTCGATCTTTGAAAAGTACGGTGGGAAAGAAAATCCTTGGGATCCATACTTGGGCCTCATCACTTGGGTCTCAGGTGCTGGTGAAAGAGGTGGTGCTGGGCCAAAGTCACTTTGGACAGCAATTGGAACTAAAGCAAGGTTAGCTATTGATATGTTGAAGTATGTTGCTCTGTCCTAAAATGTTGAAAATAGCCATGTGGTTTTTAACATATTAAAACAAAAAATTAATGGAAAAAGTTATTATCAGCCATCAAAAAACACATAATCACTTTAGGGGTCAGGTAAACGTATGGAGAGAGGAGCCCCACATATAAGTTTGTGAATAGTGGGGTACGAGGTGCTTTAACAGGAATCAATACCCAACTAGAAAGAGTAGACATCACCCCTTTCACTCGGAAGATGTAACCTGAGATGAGTTTGTGATAGACAAAGAAAATTATTTGTGCAGATGGGGGAAGGCATGTCTGGGGCTCACAGGAACCCCTGGATTGATGGGTCAGGACAATGACAGAATCTTAATGAAGATGCTATGGTTGCTTTGTCTACGAACTGACTTTGTGGAAAGAGGTTCCGTATAATATATAATAGTTATAATTACAGAAGGAATTCATGCTCCCAGGTGAATGACGTCATAAGGATACTCACATGGACTATTAGCGGCATACTGGATCCATTAACAGTAATATGAAGCAAAGATACGTCAGCATTGACGATCAGCACCCCTGGTAGTTCACGTGTCTTCTCTTGCTCATTAAACGTCAGCTCCAAGTTTAGAATCTTGAATGAAACAAACAATGATTAGATTAAAAAATGTGAGGTTTTACTGGCCAACGGCAAGTCACATATCCCTCAGCCCAACAGGGTAAGATGAACTAAGTGCCCAAAGATGGAGAGGTACCGGTAAATAGAATATAACATACTGGTTGTTACAGCCTGTTGAATGACTGCACACGTGTTCCAAGGAGAGAGTTGGCGCGGGTTAGCATGGGTGCGGACATGTGGATTTATTTTCAGGGCCTGTTTGTTGGGGAGCAGAGATTTGGCTTAAAGTGTCAAATCTAAATATAATGAAAAGTCTCATTTTGGGGAGCATCAGATTAGACCTGGAGTTGTGTGGAGTCCAGGAGAAAGCTCCTCGATATTCCCGCTATTATTATTTGATTAAAGAGCTGAAACATACTCTGACTTCGGCCAAAACACCTAGAGCGGCGGGTCCATGCGTCAGATGGAGGACGCGCTCTTGAGTGATCGGACCCCTGGATATGCTGCTTCGTGGTGGGTCTCCTTGCAGAAGAAGATCACCAGGGCTGATCCTCTATAATGCAAACTCCTGAGTGCGTCAATGTACTTCTTAGTAACTTTATCTCCGTTACTATCTGTAGTAATATTTGACTATGTATCTCCATTGTAAGTGAACCGGTCCGTTTCTCTTGATCCGAAAAGGAATGTTTTATGCAGATAAACATAAAATGAGATCATTACTAACAAGAAATCAGCTTTTATCCCGTCTGAATCTTTCCTTCTAAAGGCCTCTCTTGCTGACGTTATAACATTTGTTTTTAATTAGTTTGTTTTTTTTTTTTTTAAACTCAAAATGAGGGAATTTTGCGATTGTGTGGGTTCTTGTGGATTCAGCGTTGTTCTACACGCTATTAGTATGTTTGTCCAGTTGCCAGTTGATGTTACTAAAGAGGGAAATCAGTTTTTTTGAGAGTTTGGTGAACTTGTCAGAGTTACGGAGGTACGGAGTTCATCGGGAGCTGGTAAGGACATTATGGGAATTGAAGTCTATACACTGATACAGCAGTAGAGGATCATGGGAAGAATTATGGTGGTGGTAGTCCATTTGGATGTTGTGCGACCTCACCAAGCCATGTTTCACTGAAATGTAACACGCCAGAATTCTCCAGCCCACTTAAAAACAAGGCGTTTTGTCAGCGAAATGACCCCGCGAGGTGCATTCTGTAACGACAAAGTGTCGCCTTCAATGATGCCGTCTCATGATCCGACTCACTTTCTATTTTTACCCCTTGTAGTCTGTAGACATTGTTTCCCGTTAACTGAATTAACACAGTAACTTCATCTCCACTTCCAGTAATTCTTTTGTGAGCCAATAATGCCCCCCCCTCCTCCTCTAAATGACGGTGCCCTCCACATGCAGCTCCACACACTCTTTGTAAATAGTTACTTGGTGAGTCCCCAGCAGTCGAAGACCAAGAACGAGGATTATAAACCCATCACAATGATAAACTGTATGCAGCCAATGGCGGACGGGAAACCTGCCCTGCTCGTCTCTCATTGGCTGCACAGTTTTTTGGAACTCTAAGACAGCTTTCAATGTTCTAAATTTACTATGAACAATAAAACAATTTTCATTAGATTGATGGTGGATACAGTATACTCGTCACAGAACAATCCAATAATTGACAAAAATTCTAATTACAAATGTTTATAGATATTTCACCGCTACAATTTTTTGTGGCTGGAGTGACACCCTGTTCATATCACAAATTAATATATTAACAGATTTTGACTACTCACAAAGGGGTTTTCTGTCGCCATAACATTTAAGACGTAAACCTCCCTAGTGGCTCCAGAGCTCACACATCCCTTCTGAGCAAGGTCGGTCTGGGTGATTGAAACGATTCTGCTGTCCTCATATGTATCCCTCATTTCACATTTCTCAACATGTACTGGATCTGTAGGTATCAAACAAAGCATCAGGGACCATTTAGTAAATTAAAGACGGGCAGCAAAGAGCAAGGAGCATCCGTGTCACGTAATATGTAAAAATATTCAACAGTAGCGCTATTGTGTCAAAAAGTGGTGCCTACAGCTATGAACAAAAATTATCATTAATTATAATAAAATAATTAAAATGATAAAACCACAAATCAATTTAAGATGCCGTAAGGGTTTTATTGCTCATGATATTCAAAAATGTTTCATTTTTGAAATCTTTTCAACATAACAACTTTTTCACACTTTTTCAGATGATAGTTTTTGATGCTCTCGCCCGGCATCTAAACTCTCTACAGAGCGGAGGTCTTGGTGTCCTTCTTGGGTCGCACTCTTTTGTGACAATGTATCACACACCCATTGTGTATCGAAGACAGCAGTAATGGAAAGACCTGAGTGGTTAAGTATGTCATTATACGTAAAGGTACTTGTTGCCTATGGACAATTAACCCTCTCCAGTAGGTAAGTGTCCTGTAGGAGGCCAAATATAAAACGTATCTTCTTTGACCCTTTGATGGGACGGCCAGTGGCCCTGCGCTGAGGGCTTCCTGTTGTCACCATGCGATAGTTGGGGCAGTCACCGCGTGTCGTTCGGCAGCGGGAGGTCCGCTCTTATAACTGGAGTTCCCCTTTGTTTGACTACATGCCCTGAAGTCAGACACATTGGGTCTCGGCCGTAAAAATAGCTCCCTTCCCTCTGAATGTGTGGGCAGCTTCCTGCTCGAGGGGTGAGGACGGACACACGGTTAACAGAAGGTTTAATTAATGAGGACGGCTCTGATCCAACGTTCTGCACGGGGTCACAGACCTGAAACTGTACTATTGTGCTTTGCTTCCTGCCAGCAGAGCAAACATCTCTTATCTGGATGCAACAGAGAGTCACCATATAGCCCCTGTCTCGCTCTGCTGTATACATCATATACATTGACTCGGCACTCATGGCATACAGAATTTAAGCATGTTACGTGGTTATTATAATGTCACAGAGGTTTACCCGTAACTCTTGCCTTCTGACAAGCATGATTTGTGGTTCCGAGTATAGCCACCATGGTAACTTACACAGTGTTAGCACCTTGACTGGATCCTTTATATCGTCCATCTATAGGGTACAGCACAGTTCCCGTTGCTTAATATCTATTGGGCAAGACTAGACCTCACGCATTGTGTGTGATGTCTGCCAAAAAATATGGCGGTACGGAGGGCTTACAGTCTAGAAGGTGTGTGTGGTGTTAGCATGCATGATAGTGTGTGCATGGCCGGTACCTTTCCCCTGGGTTAGTGAACTTCTGTAATATTTTCTTAAAATAGTTTTTTTTGTGAATACATGTTGGCGTATCGTGTCCTTTTATGATGGTGCTCGGCTTTTGTGCAGTTCTAGGTTCCGAGGGGAGAAATAAGGCTGTGGACGGGGGTTCCGATCTATTTAAGGCCGTGATAGTAAGGGGCAGTCCCGACCAGAAAACCCCAGCCTGCCCCTTACTGTATCCCCTGCGTCACTCATGGGCCGGCAGGCACCACATTATGTCATTATCAGATAAAGCCACGCAGGCGGGTGCCGGGAGAGAGGCGCTCAGCGGAGCAGATAGGAAAGAAAATGCAAAAAGGAAGTTCTCTGGATTCAAAAATAAATACAGTCGCCCCCAACCCCCTTCAGGCACAAAATTAAACGTCACGACTCGACTCAGTGACTCCCTAGAGCCGAGAGTCCAGAAAGAAATCAACAAGGGATTGTTGGGGATGCCAGACGGGTTCAGACAGGGGCAGGGAGACGACAGAGGGGCAGTTATTACAGATACGTCTTGTCAGACCCCCTGAATATATGTGTTGTATTAAGAGCTGCGTACATTGTTGGTGCTATATAAATAAAAGACAATAATAATGATAATAAAGAGTTAAAAGGTGATGGTGTGCGTGGCGTTGCAGCAGATCGTTAGAACAATGCATGCGCTGCCAATGCGTATGAACCAGCGTCCTGGGTGCGCATGTACGCAGAGTATAATGAGGGCCAAAGAGGGAGATCAGCCAGATGAATGCGTCAAAGGGAAAGAAGACAACAAGAGTCCAGATAATAAAAGGTGGGTATGGAGGAGAGGTGGGTAGATAAGATGTGGAGGGAATAGAGAGCTTGTGGGCAGCCAAAAGAAAGGTAGGTGGATGAGGTGTAGAAGTAACAATGGGTAGTGAGGTGAGATATGGAGATAAAAGGAGATAGGTGAGATGCAGAAGCAACGGGAGAAAGTGAGGGGAGACGTGGAGGTAATATGGGGTGATAAGGGGAGGTGTGGAGGTAATATGGGGTGATAAGGGGAGGTGTGGCGGTAATATGGGCGTGATAAGGGGAGATGTGGAGTAATATGGGTGGATAAGGGGAGATGTGGAGGTAATTATGGGTGATAAGGGGAATGTTGGACTGTAATATGGGCTGATAAGGGCTGATATGGAAGTAATTGGGGTGATAAGGGGTGAATATGAGTAAATGGGGGTATAAGGGGAGATGTGGCAGGTAATATCGGGTGATAAGGTAGATGTGGAGGTAATATGGTGATAAGGGGAGATGGGAGTATTATGGGTTGATAAGGGAGATGTGGTAGTAATATGGGGTGATAAGGGAGAAATGTGGAGGTAATATGGGTGATAAGGTGGAGGTGTAGAGGTAATATGGGTGTATAAGGGGAGGCGGGGGAGGTAAATATAGGCGTGATAAGGGAGGTGTGGAGTAATATTGGAGTGATAAGGGAGATGTGAGGTAATATGGGTGATTAAGGGGCTATGTGGGAGTAATATGGGTGAATAAAGGGGATGTGGAGTAATATATATGGGGTGATAAGGGGAGATGTGGAGGTAATATGGGGTGATAAGGGGGGATGTGGAGGTAATATGGGGTGATAAAGGGAGCTGTGGAGGTAATATAGGGTGATAAGGGGAGATGTAGAGGCAATAAGAGATGGGAGGATAAGATATGGAGGCAACAATGGTTAGTGAGGTGGGGCATAAGGAAGACAGGAAATTAAAGAGCCAAATGATTGTCACAGAGGGACTGGAGAAGCGGAAATAAACCAGAAGGAGTTTAACGGGATTAATAAAACAAAATCATTCAAAAGTAAAAGACGAGGTCACATAAGGGGAGGAGAAGCTCACCAGATGAAGATAGAAAAAGCATTAAGGATCGCAGGAAGAGACAGAGCAGAGGACAGACTCGGTTAATTAAATAGAAGCAAAAGTCTTAACGAGGGGGGGTGGTGATAACAGCATTAAGGACACATGAGAAACAGAGGCAGACGTTGAAGTAAATTACGAGAAGAGAGTGACCGAAGAATCACGTCAAGAAAGATAAGATGAGAAAATGAGCAGAAAATGAAACACAGATCAGGGAGGACACAAGAAACGTTCACCAACTGAACATCAACGAGTCCAGGAGGGTCTAGAGAGAGCAAAGAGTGTTAATGAAGAAAGCGCAGAGCAGCGAGAGGCTTTAATCGGTTCCTTTTCCTTTGAGAGCCGCTCCACGAACTCCCAATCCTCACAGCTGAGCGAGGGACAGGATGGACGAGCACTTCAGGCCGAAGTAAATGTTAACAGGATGGAGCCAGCCAGACGGCGGACGCAGCCCATGGAACGAGCCGCCGCGGGAGCTTAAACTCAAGTAGTGCATCAACAATAACAGCCAACACCATATGAGTATAGAGTGCCGGCTATGGTTCAATGTCAACTTGAGATCTACATATTAATGTTAACTTTTCTCCACTACCCCCCCACACTACAAATGGCTCCTGAACCTAGAACCAGACCAACGACTGATTACGGTTTGAGTCTTTACAGCAGACAAGATGGCCAAATGGGTTTTATCCAACATCAACTTTAATGTTTCTGGTGCTTAGTTGCACCTCTAAGAGTAAAGAATCTCCATGAACGCATGGATAGTCCATACAGAGAGACCTCTTTGTCCACAAGATCTCTCAACACCAAAATCAATGAAATATTACTCAATCCTGGTGCATGAAACGGAGTAAACGGCTTGAAGGATGGGCAAAGTTGGGCTTTCTTATTGTGAACTAAAACCACAATTCCAGTGCTATGGAGTGATCAAAACAGCATTGAGTATTGGGGCAATTAACTTGTATGTGAGAAACACCTTACGTTACTGCCGATGATTGCTTTTTTCATGCCAAACATTTATGGAGGAAATAAATAAATTTGCCTATAAAGGCGTAAAGAGATTGTAACAGTGTTTTAGAATGTGGTAAAAGATGTTCTAAAATCTTAGATGTTCCACATTACAATATACGGTATTCTTCAATCACGACTAATGGGGTGAAAGGTATAGAGAGAGAGAGAGGGAGGGAGAGAGAAAGGGAGCGACAGAGGGAGAGAGAGAGAAGGGGAGAGACAAAGGGGGGAAGAGAGGAGGGAGGGAGAGAGCAGGGGGAGAGAGAGAAAAAAGCGACAGAGGGAGAGAGAGAAAGGAGGGAGAGAAAGAAGCAGACAGAGGAGAGAGAGAGGGAGAGAGAGAGAAGGGGAGCGACACAGGGAGTGAGAGAGAGAGAGAGAGAGTGTGAGAGCGCAAAATTTGGTAAAGATGATTCCTGAAGTATAATGGATTGCAAGCTTTCTAGACTATCTAGGCCATAGAGTTCAAGAAGTATGAGCCCTGGGGAGGGAATATTGACAATAATTAATGTCTGAATCGGACAAAGCTGTTATTAACAGACCAGGCACCAAACTGTCTGCTCCGCCATTCCTAACAACACAAGAGATGAGAGAGTTTGGTAGCAGATAAATGGACCACTTTAGCTCCAACAACTCACTGCAATGTGCGTTATGAGAATAGATTGTAAGCTCGCAGGAACAGGGCCCTCTTCTTCTGTATAAGTATTTCCTGTGAACCAAATGTTTTTGTAAATGTCGTATCCTCTAGATGGTAATCAAATGCTTTGAAGTTTTGGTGGGCTCTGAGTAAGAAGATGGCGGGACCCGTTACGCTAAAAGAATAATAACACGTTTATGGGTCACATCGCGTTAGGATCTCCGATCACTGCCGTAAGCAAAGCTCATTACCTTATAAAATATAAAAACTTTGGCTCTTCAATGGTTGTTAAGCTAACATTTCCATCATTCTCAGAGTTTATCTAGATTAGAGCTGTCGCATATTTTTCGATGACCATCGCTGGCCCACATCTGGGAGTTTCTGGGGGGTTTGGTTTTTTTTATGTTTGTGTTATCGTGTCTAAGATCTTTTTTGCACAAAAAAATGTGAAAGCAAGCACAAATCAGAAAAAGGGAAGTGGAGGCGCAGAGCATCGGTCATTTACAACGAGGTGACAACATTTTAAGCATCCAGCTGTTATTGGATTATAAATCCCATCATCCACACAGCATCAACAGGAGCTGAGAATAATGTGACTGCTCGGGATTAAGACCTTAAAAACCATAATGTCGCCTACGATTCGCGTACCCATGGCAGATAAATATCAACTCTATCGCTCCTACATCTTTCTGCAGCCGTCTTATGTTTGATGAGAATGATAGGAGTGGTGGTTCTGCTGTTTTTGCCAGCTGTAGCATATGGTGCCGACATATGAATTCAATTTTGTGTCCCTGCAGCTGGGATACATTACAACCCGTCCAACGTGTTACTGAGACGGTCTTCCCCCAACCTGAAAAGCCCAGGAATTTAAGAGTCCCTGCGATTTATTATCATGTGACCCAGAGATTCAAACTCCCGTTACCCACGGCCAGACGCGACAGCTGCGGTTAATTTTGCAATTTGTCCATACGAAGACGATGCCCGCTCTCTGGTTATTAAGGAAGGACGTGAGGTCTTATATACATATATATATATCAGAAAGTCTTTTTCTCCAGCAAAGTTCTGGGACAAAGAACGTAAGCGGACCCCGTACCAAAAGCCGCTCGATCTCACGGGGTCCGGCAGGAAGTTGGAGGAATTTTAGCGTGGGAGAGAGAGTCGTTATTTAAGTGTCCCGTTCCTGCCTTTTATGCCGTGACCGAATTCCCATTATCCTTAGACATTAAAGATCAGAGTGAGGACATCTGGAGAGCGTTCTCCTCTTCACCAAACTCCTTTCCCATCGCGTCAGACACATAAATATTGGATTTTTTAACCCGATATTCATGGGGTTTTTTTCGTCACAGTAAGATATGAAAGTCATTGACACAATAAGGTAATAATAATAAGGTAATAACTAGTTTTGGACTAACTTAGGTGAATGAAGATAAGCCAACCATTAGTGTTCCCTATAAGATGACCAGGTCTGTGCGAAAAAAGTCAAGAAATGTCTTTTCTGTGTTTTATAGAAATAAAAGACCCCCACCCGACTAATCCTGCAAAATGCATTTTCTATAAAGAGACCCCCTTTAATAATGAGTTTTAGGGAAGTCTGTAAGCCGTAACTGGATGAGCTGATGGTAGCTGTTCAGACACAAATCAAAAGAAACCAGCAGAGCTCACAATCTAATCCATGAATGCGCTAATGCTGGTTATGTTATTATTATTATTATAGGCTGGGTGCGGCGGTTTGATAAATGAATATAGAAATATGAATATAGAATATGGAATGGATGATGGGACTTGGCTCCAGGCATCTATACATCACGAATGAGACAGGGACTTACATGACTGTCCAGCAGCGAAGCAGATGGAGAGAACCAGCAGCCGGAGACCCTTCATTCTGTCGCTGACGCTCCGTCTTTGCGAGGAATGATGGCTTTTAACCCGTGTCCAGCGGTGAAGGCTTGGTACAGGTTATGTGCAGGCGGCAGGGCGGCAGGGCAGCTGGGCGCACCGGCACGGAGGAAGGCGAGGGCGCGCGGCCACAGAAATCCAGATTTTATTCTTCTCGGTGAGATTCGCCGGTCATGAACACAGAGAAAGCAAAAGAGAGAGAGAGATAAGGAAGGAAAGAGAGGAAGTTTGTGATGCAACGGGAGAGGAGATAGGAGGTGGTAAGAGGACAGCTGTCTCGAGAGCTCTGAGACTACACTCAGCACTCCCTACTCCAAGGATGCAGGAAACCGCTGGAGCTGAAGGAGGTCTTATGTAGCGGAGAGTCACTCGCCAAGAAGGAAATGCCTTTTTTACAGAACTTTAAAAAAAATAAAATCTCCAAGGGACCCAAATACCAGAGCAGGGGCCAGAAAAACAGACCCCCCTCTTTGTAACACACTTCCAAAAGGCGCGGCGTGGTCTTTAAGGAGCTGGACCCCTACGGGGGGGGGGGAATCAGCCCGATGGCCGTGCCATTTCTTTTAAAGCTCTGTTATTTTAGGATTTTGTATTGTCTCGAATGAGCCCCTTGGAGCGTTAAATACGGCAAGAAAAGAGGCTTCATAATGGGAGATAAAACCTTGTATATTATATTCTATTTATATCCGATGTATATATTTTTACTGCTTTACTATGGGAGCAGTAGATACGTGGGACAGGCACCCAGCGGAAGTGGTAGGGGCATTTGGCTAAAAAGTGCGAAAGAAAACTCTTTTCTCAAATTCTAAATTTTAAATTTCAGTAAAAGAAATATATCTATGTAATAAAGTGTACGGAAAAAAAAAATATATATAATAAAATAGGCAATGAGTATGTTTTAAATACCCTTGCATGGAAGAAGCCATCATAACACGCATGATTATTTGTCCCGTAACATAATCATATATGTTACTTCTGCCACCATTTTTTTTTAACAAGCGGCCATGGGGAAGACAGGTAAACACCTGGGTGACCTGGGTAGCTGCCCACCTGCCCTGCATTTGCGGGCCAGTGATGAGGCTGTGGACCTTAAACATGTTTTAAAAGAGGATGGCAGGAGTGTGCAAGTGTGTGTAAGTGTATGGTAGTTTTGGTGTTTAAGCGAGCATGTGTGAGTGTATGACGTTTGTGTTGATGTGTTAGAGTGAGTGGTGTAATAGTAAGGGTGTGTATGGTGCTAGAGTGTATTCTGTTAGACTAATTGTGCATGTATGGTGTTAGCGTGAACATATGTGTGTAAGAATACTGTAAAATAGTAATAAAGTAGCCAATTAAATAAAGTGGCTATACTTAAAGGGGTAACACTGTAGTCCCTGGAAAAAACTGATTGTAGAAATACAATCAAACTGAAAAAAAGCTTAACTAGGTATCTCAAGAGAGATTTGATTTGCATGAATAAATATATAAATGTATATATGTATGTATGTATGGTAAATCTCATCTGCAATGGGACATCCCACTGTATTTGAAGGGGAATAAATATAACAAAATATAAGATGTTAGAGTGTCCCCATAACTTATATCACACAGAAGGATATCTCCAAAGACCCAAATTCATTAAAGAAAGAAGTTAAAAAAATCCTTCAAATTTATTTTATATTAGTAGGGTTTTTTGTTTCTTACTTACTGAGTTATTACTGATTATTATATTTTTCCTACTTATCAACTCTCTCTTGTATATTAAGATTCATTAAAAGATAAGTGTTATGTATCATTTGATTGTGGCTCTACCATAAGTTGTTTTTAAAGAATATGTGTTAGCGTATGATGTTAGAGTGAGTGTTTGTCTTAGTGTTTGGCGTTAGCACGTGTGAGTGTATGATGTTAGTTTGTGTGGATGTGTTAGTATATGGTGTTAGAGTGAGGGGTGTAAGAGTGAGTGTGTGTAAGAGCATAGTGTAATAGTCACGGTGTGTTTTCATGTATGATGTTAGAGTGAGTGTTTGTCTTAGTGTTTGGCGTTAGCACGTGTGAGTGTATGATGTTAGTTTGTGTGGATGTGTTAGTATATGGTGTTAGAGTGAGGGGTGTAAGAGTGAGTGTGTGTAAGAGCATAGTGTAATAGTCACGGTGTGTTTTCATGTATGATGTTAGAGTGTGTGGGTGTTAGTATATTCTGTTAGAGTGATTGTACTTGTATGGTGTTAGAGTGAGTGTATGTGAGTAAGAGTATGGTTAATGAACATGATGAAAGTTACGTTTTATGTTTATTTTTGACTGTGGCTCTACCATCATTTTTTAATGAATATATGTAAGCATATGATGTTAGAGTGGGTGTTTGTCTTAGTGTTTGGTGTGGGAGTTAGCACGTGTGAGTGTATGATGTTAGTTAGTGTTGGTGTGTTATGATATGGTGTTGTCAAAGTGAGAGTGTGTATGTAAGTTTATGGTATTAGACTATTTAGGTGTTAGAGCAAGTTTGAGTGTTATTATGTGTGTATGTGTTATTAGTTATAGTGGGGCCCTAAAGAAATACTGCCCCCAAGTGCCGCTAACCCTAGGCCCACCACTGCATGAGCGACCGCGTGTCATGGATAAGACAAGAAATGGCCCCATACTGCATGTTGCATTAATAGTTCACAGTCACCGTGTAGCTCTGTGTTTTAAAAGTGTGTTGGTAAAAATGTAAAAATACTGTAGATAAAAAAAACTATTAAGAAGTATATATTTATGAAGGATTTGTGGTTGGGATCGCCAACCAGAACTGCATTGTTGAGGGATTTCCCCCTGAAAGGGTTAACAATGAGTCAGTAACGTGCCGGCCGGCAAAAGAGTCACACTGTTCTGTTTTTCTCCAGAAAAAAAGGCGGCGACCATAAATACAATTGAAGTGGAACAGACTGACGTATAGATCTAAACACACAGAGGCTACGAAGATAAAAAAACAAAATGGCGGACGTAGACTGCAGAGCCGGTGGAAAGCTCTGATAAAGGGGCCATGCATGAGGGATGAATGAGGCGACAGGGCCCCGACGATGTGTTTGGTGCCATAATCCTGGACTCCGGGTGCTTTTCGAGAGGGTTAGGAGACGTTACTGATCTGCAAACGCTCCTTTCAGGAAACCGAGAGACAGATATTTTTGGGTCTTGATTGTGTAACAGACTTACAATAGAAATTAAATGGCAGGGGGCACTTCCTGTCTGTCACCCAGCATATGACTGGCGACAGCTAAGGCTCAGGAAGTGCCCTGTCTGCGTCCCTTATTACTTGCGTCGTGTGTAATTGTATAGATATGCGAGTTAAGTCAATGAAACGCACCGAGTCGGAGGGAAACCGAGGTCTGGGAGCCGCAGAACGGGAGAATTGGGAGAAACAGGGCAGATCACAACACCAAGCAGGCTCAGGCGACGAAAACAGGGAGACTTCCCAAAATTCTGAGCAATCTTTTCTATTTACATCGGGGCGATACGTACTTTACCCTCATCAAAAGAAAAAAATGTAACCGCATCAACTATGCTTGTGGAAATGCTCGCTATATTTCCATGGAGGACTGGCCACTGGGGGACAGGGAAACATGTTACTCCAGTACTAGAACCGCACTTTCGTTTCGCACTTAAAGCTTAAAGCGTCTTTGGTGCGAAACGCGTTGAGTAGGTTCTCTGTTCTAGTGGATGGTATGTTTTTTTTATTATTGGGGCAAAAAACCCGAGACTCAGGGTCAAACTCTGAGCATTCATTTCACACATTCCAGTGATGTGTAGATAGGGAAGGGCCCTTCAATATGTCGTCGCGGGGTGAGAGTGCTTCAGGGGCTGTGCCAGCTTGGGGCAAATGGGCTCGTTACATCTCCACACCATTCAGTAAGTGGCATTCCCAAGAGCTTGATCATCTAACGGGGTAACCGGTAGTGTGGCACCTCGGATCTGCCACCCCAGGCCCAGATCGGCTGAGGCCAGGATAGGTCACAGCTTGGAATCATGTTCAAACGTGTTAGATTTGGTATATTATACGTGAAAGAGCACTCTTAACATATCAGGAAGAGTCCTGCTCTGGGATTATCCTGCCATTAACATTACGGTCATGACAGTAACATTATAAATGATCATTTCTCTGGTGAGCACACCTCCCAAGTGTCTCTTTTTCAGGAGTGACAGTCTCTTTTTGGAACTAAAACCTGTTTGTCCTTCTGTCCTCCTTTCTTCTCCCCTCCTTGATGCCCCTCGTTTCTGGGCGCTCATAACGTTTGCTAGATACAGGTTCAGACATAATCTATAATATTTACTTGAACTTGGTAGAACATAGTAAGACATTTTGGAACCTTTGAGTAATTATTATGGGCTCAGGGGGTCTGTAATACATTTTAATATTATATTGGTGGCTTGACATATCTGTACGTCGCGGTCGGTGGTTAAAGTCGGAGGGGATGGTCGGCTACGAGGCAGACACATGGCTCGCCCCCCACTTCTTATATCCTTCACTTCTAGACAGCAGAGGATATAACTCATAATATTAATAACTTGGCTGCTCTGGAAACATCTCAGTTCATTATCTATTTTTTCATTGTTATATTTCCTGTTCTAAGTAAAAGAGACTTTCTGACCTGCGTCACTTACTTAGGTCAACGTGTCATCCGACGATCTTCGGTAAAGAGAAATAAATAACGGCCTTAATTAATTAAACATAGAGCCTTGTTTAGAACTATACTTCTTAATATTATTATTATTACTACCAATATTTGGAATAAGTCTAGTCTAGTACTGGATTTTTCTATTTATTATGATATAATTATATTTTTTTTCTTTTCTCCCTTTGCGTTGCCAGTGGAAGAACATGTTGTGGATTTCTTTGACATCATTGCTTATCTCCTTTGTATCCCATAGAGAGAGAGAGAAACGCACGAGGACTTTGGGACACTCGATGGTTGGAACATTTTTAAGATGTTTTTCTTCGCGATGAGATAATAATATATCTCATCGCAGCAGACGGTTCAGATTTGGCAGTATATGTTTCTTCCCAGACTCGTTATTTTATCGTACTTATTCCCAAAGACTATCGGCGTTTGTTTGGATTGATAAAGGTCTCATTTGTTTTGGGAGCTGAGTAACTTTACTGACGGTGATGATCCAACGAGCCAGATGATCCAGATGTTGGACACAATGTGACAGCAACAATGCACGGGAGAGTATGGTGGAGAGTGTACAGCCCCAGGGGTATTTACATTCTAATGGGACCCTAGGCAGACCTCTTTGGGGCAGAAGGTGTCTATAAGCAATGGCTTGGCTATAAGCAATGGATTGTTTACAAAAAATCCAGGACAGTCGGCCACTATGTCTTAAGTGGGGAATGTTTTGCCCTTTAAACCTACCTTGTTGTATGATAACTATACAACTACAATTCTCATACCTTCCCAACCCATAGAGAACCAACATGGCCATTTTGATGGGTATATCACCCACCTCCCCTGCTTTTTTTTCCATTTCCTCTTGATAATTGCCATTGTCTGCCCTTAAATAACAAAAATTGAACGTCATACCTGGTATCTTTCCAACGTAGCTCACACTGAGACCGTGGAAATCATAACATTTTGATTTTCCACATATGTTATGGCTTTAACGCCGCATTTATATTGCTATCTGCAATTTCTGGAATTTTAAATAAATTATGCACCTTTAACTCTTTATTCCCCTTTCTGGTTAAACTGTACATTTCTTTTTTTAAGCTCTTGCCCTGCCCGGGGTATTACTAGCACTTTATATTTTCTAATAGTTTAGTACATTTTTCCCAGGTCCTGCCTTGGTCCCAGATGAGTCAGGCAGATGTTTGGGGTTCCCGGGCTGGGTTGCTGAGAGCGATCATAGAAATTGCCCCCAAGTCTGTCTGGTGCATAACAGGGGAGCGCTGGAAGTCCCTGTTAATAAGGTGCCTCTTTGGGACCCAAATTCTTCTGTTTCCTTCTTACGTCATAATGTTTCTTTTAGGGTTATTGTATCACTAACAACTCCACGAATGGGTACAGTAACAAGGCGGTGTAATTACAATACAGCATTCTTCTGTGGCCCCCTAGCCATCCCTAATCACAGCTCCATAAAACGTGTCCCTTTTTTGCCGTTGTGCTATACAGCTGTGCTATGTTTACTTCTAAAGCCATATCTGTTTATTTTCATGGCATTGGGTAAGAGGTGGTCCGTGCAATGTGGTCCCCAGACAGAAAAGCATGAAAATAAGCAGTAGGATGGAATCCAGTCTTACTGCATTAACTATCTCGGGGGGAGAAAGAAAGGTCAGCCAGTGGTATGAGGGATTCGATATTTAGCCCAGTGGTCTGATCAGAAACGAGGATGTCTCTTTGCCCTCCCCTTATCAGGTATTTAATGGCAAATGGGTTCCGCGTGGGCACGGGTTTGGGTTACAAGATAGGCGGAGGTTGAAGGGTCCCAGTCTTTACTTTAGGTTCACCGGAGGTGTGGTAGCCGTGGGCCCGTGGCAGTTAAGTTTGGCGTGGTTATTGGCCGTTTCCCACAAGCTGGGTCCAAGCGAAGTCTTGCAGTACTGATCCACATGTAGAGGGTGGCTTGTGGGTAGTATTGGTGCTCTACCTGTTTGTAGAGTGTCCTGTGAGTGGAATTGACTTTTTGGTTACGTGGCTGTTAAAGTAAGATAAAGGTTAGTGTTGGTATCCCCCCCCAGTAAGTCACAGATGGGTTTAACCAACCAATGTAATTAAAATATTAGGCGCAATGGGGGTTATGAGACGTCGTTCTCATTTTACTATTGTATCATCATGTCCCTAAGACTCATTTGGCAGCCTCTATGGAGGTCTTCAGGGAGTAAAGGTGGGATGTTTGGCCAGTTGCTGCTCGCCTCTGCTTTTATTCTCAAATTTCCAAAATCGGTTAGCTCTGTTTAATGACACCAGGCACCTCTTCACCCAAACACTAAGTAAAAGACCCTCAGCCATTCCCAGTTCCCAGCTAAGAACTGGACTGGTTTAAAAAACTTCAGCCCAATGACCCAACTTTTTAGTCTACCTCCCTAACGTTACGACATTTGTAGCTCTTCTCCATCTTTTCTTTTTTTGACAACTCCTTATCTTGCGATTGGATCATACCCACTAATTATTGTTATTTTGCACCCTACCTTACCCCAATCCTCGTTAGGTGTCAATAGTGTCCCAAACATCTACAGAACATGGCAACTGGAGATGTGTTTCCTGCATTAAACTGTCCACACTAGAACATCCCCACTAATATCACCCCAAAGTATTAGTCAATATTTCGTCAAACCCTTCGCTGCAGAAAGAGTAACGACCCTACAGGGTCAATGTTTTTTTTAAAAAATATACTGAAAAAGTTAATTCTACAGCAAGAATAAGAAAGTAATATAAATTCCAGTGGCTTTGTCCTTCCTTTCCACTCCCACCCTTCGGCATGGCCCTTCATATCAAGGTCAGAGGTTCTTCTGCAGAATTCTACAAGGATATAAAAAAGAATTAAAAGGAAATATTGTATTGTGAACTCTGGTTTTTTAACCCCTTCGGCAGACATACAGGTTTCGGCAAGGAATTTATAATCCCGTCGCTGTCAGAGGCCACGCGAACACACAAAGGGACGGAGCTTTGTACGACACATTCTTCGGAAGATATTTTTCCTGTTCTGGAAGGTTATGTCTCCAGCCAGAGGTAGGAGGACAAAAAAAAAAGAAGACAAACTAGAAGCCAAGGAATAAGACGTTGCACGTTTCCTTGAAATAGTTTACTGTTGAAGAAAACAGGAAGAGAATGAGGATATCACCACTCTGGGGACAGACAGAGGGGGATCAGGGTTACAGATTGCACCTTCCTGGCGGAAGGAGGGCAAATTCTTTCAAGTCTCTTGAGGGGTGGATTGACGTGTGAGACCAGTGATAGGCAGACAGAATGAGATTGGGCAAGGTGTGCGTGCGCACGACAGAAAAGCACTGCGTGTCTCATCAGTTTGTTTTCATGAACCATACTGATTGGGGTTTCTTATTTGGCCCTATAACGTGGGACGCGAATGGTGTTAAATAAGGCATATTCTGCTCTCCTTCTTGGTTCATTTAAGTGCATCCAGGGCTTCACTGACTTGTTTGAAGACATCATCTACGGAGCCTTCTGCGTTTATCTGCGGGAGGAATAAAAGTATATAATTAGACAATATTTGATTTAATAGGAAGACATGATTGGGGTAATGCGACTGAGTCTTTCTTGCCAAATCAGTTAAGATGCCTAAAAACTGAATTCTGAATTCTTCTTCAGTATCAATACTAAATGTACCCGGAGGCAGTATAGAACCGATAAGAGGATGTCCGTAACTGGCCCATGATGCCCACTACCTACAAAAGTAGGACAGTGGCAATTAGGGTAAATCTGAAAACAATCTTGCTCTGTATTGGCGTAATATATCTGTATATCGCATCCTATTTCATGCATCAGCTTCAGATTGTTAGCTCTCGTGCACACCTTCTGCATGGGGGTTACGTATAAAAAATGATTTAGGTGTAAAGTGTGAAAAGTGTCTCATTACCAGAGCGACCAATGGAATGTTCCTGCCGATTACACCATTTGCTATGGTGAGAAGACTAGGTTTCAAACTTTGCAACAAAATAACATTTTATATATAACCCACTGAGCCAATTGGTCCAGGATTGCCCCTATTCTTTATTAAATAAGCATAAACATGCACCCTCACCCCATAAGAAAGGCTGTAAGTATCCCAGACCGTGACACTGCGGTTAAATTAAACTATCCCCGTTTTTGTGGATTTACGACACCTACTGGCCTCTACATAAAACAGATTTTGTGGTTTCGGTGTTATCTGCCGAAATGGAATACTGCAGTGTCCTTTACGCGGTGAATACCGGACCATGACAAACACAGAATGACATTGTTACCGGTTTCTTATCCCATTTGTTGGAACATTATAACAACAGATCTCGTTCACTGCATTTCTGTTATCAACTTTGATTAAATGGAATTAATTAATTTAGTATGGCGGGAGTCCAATGGACCTACTGTGATTAATCAATTCCCCGTCCTGCCCATACCCAAGAATATGGGAACTCTGGAACTAACTTTATATTAATATTAGTAAATTTAGAACCTTCTCCTTCGTCTTTTCTTCCCTTTGACCGATTCCTACCTTTCGGACGATTCCCCTTCCTTCATACAAAGCAATCACAGGCTCCGTAGCTTTGTAATAGGTCTCCAGCCGCTTCTTGATGGTCTCTTCATTGTCATCTGCCCGGCCACTAGTCTCACCACGTTTCAGCAACCTTTTCACCATTGTGTCAGACCCAGCATCGATGTACAGCAGCAGCGATGGAGAAGCAATCTAGAGCGAGATCAAGAGCAAGTCTGTCACGATTTACTTCTTGTCAAGCTCTTTCTAGAAGCCAAACTGGCCAGCCTCCACTGACTAGTTTATTATTTATTATTATTTATTTATTGGACATTTGACTAGTTTATTGCAAGGGACTTGGGTTTAAGGACTTGGGTTTAACATAATAAATACCAATAATTTTAATTCTGTAATTAAATTACAGAATCTGTACATTAAAATACTGGGATTGCCCATGGGTCAACTTTACTGCTTTATTCCCTCTGAAAATATAGAAAAATGGCTAAAATATCCGCTAATGGATGAGTATTGGACAAAGCTGAAGCAGCTGTTGGGAACCAGATTTTAAACACAACGGCTGTATATCGCATTCCATTATAGGTATCTTTAGATTGTTAGCTCTAGTGCACACCTTCCGTGTCTGTTTAAATGCCCCAACTATGCATAATTTTCCATTGTACCGGATGACTGCTAGTAAGCCATTGGAGCAGCTATAATTAAAATCTTAGTATAGTCCCAGCAGGATGCCCCACTTAAATCCAGACGAGCCAAATAAAGATTGTGATGCTCGATGGCGTGTATATAAAAAAAGGTGAGAACAGGAAATCTACAGCGAGGAGAGATGTCAGACCGCACGTTCCTCACCTTCTTCTCGAATTCTTCTCCTTGTTTGACCTCTCGCGGGTAGCCATCGATCAGAAAGCCATTCGAGCTGTCAGCCTTTGCGATCATGGCGTCCTTCAACATATCTAGAACGGTGTCCTGTGATAGAAAGGGACAGTCATGAACATCTTCAATTTTTTCTTTCAATATAAACCATCAACTCTGTATTTGTCTAGTTTATTGTGTATTTTTAGTGGAGTTCAGCCACATCTAGGCCATTGGTGAGTGTTTATAGGGCCAATAAACTTCTGCCAAGGAGTAGAGAGCAATATCTCAGTGACAAAAACATACAGTATGTTACGAGCAAACTAAATAAAAAAATAAGGACCACTTGTCATTGTTAAAAGTCAAGACCGCCACCTACTGGTGGGGTTGGGAAATCATTTTTTTATAGTGTGTATATATATATATATATATATATATATATATACCGTATATATGCGTGTAAACAGATCTGTGATGTTTTTCGTCACAAAAAATAGTAGATTTAACAAGCCTTTACAGGTATATAGCATAGGAGGTGATTGTACAATGAGCCCAGGGTTTGATCTGTGCCCACTAAGTAAAAAACAACTTACCAAGGGAACTAATTCTCCTCTCTCCATGATGGCAGACAGAGTCTTGCCTCGTTCCGAGCCAGAGGACACCTCTGCTCTGAGAAGGTCGCCAGTAGATAAATGGGTGTAGCCATATTTCTGTACAATCTTCTCACACTGGGTGCCCTTGCCCGAACCTGGTCCTCCTAAAAGTGATCCCACGGTATAATATAACACGAGACACAGACTGGACACATGTAGCTGTTAGTCAATAACTGACAGCGAAAAGGACATGTAATTCCTCGACGGACACACCAGCACCGCAAAGAAATGTATAATCCTAGCAGTTGTTTTAGAACAAGTGCCAGAAGTAGGACCACAACGCTGATAAAGACCATGGCGGGTGGAAATGTGTCCTATCTTGTTTGGTGGAACACATTTGAGGTCACATTAGACATTGATACAAAGTATTGCAGAGTTTATGCATTCGATGTAATTATATAGTAATTAGTTACTGCTCAATGCCCAATTTTTAGTTATTTTAGTTTAGTTATTCTAAATACATAAAAGAGTGACTCACCCACTACGAATATGATCTTGCTGTTCTTTAATTTGTCTGAGGAAGGAAATAAAGGAGACAATTAGTAGGATTCCTACAGTAGTGAGAATCAAAGGAGCCATGAACTTCTTATAACCTGGAGATCCAGATCCCCCTTGTGTCCACTCAGTTCCTGTTCCACCCTTCCCTGTAAGGTAGACGTAAAACCCACCAGGATTAAAAGGGGATTCCTTCCAACCAAGCTAACTTGACCATTTGTAAGCTGGGTGCTTCTAGTTCAGTTACCTGGGTTAGGTTTGGAGGGCTGCGTCCTGGAACGCCTTGAACAGCCGGCTCCCATGTTTAGGTGGTCTCTGGTCAACCCAATGTCCTCTTTAATCAAACTGTTTATGTATCTATAAGGGCAGACTAGCCAGGCTAGTTAGCTCTGTGATTACTGTCTATCTACTTAGCACTTGTGGAACTCCTTAGCCTGAGCAATGTGTACTCAGACTCACACTTCAAGCTCAGGGTGCTATCCTTCCTCTCTTAGCCCTTTCTATAGTTCTGGTAAACTCAGTTTCTTAAGCTCGCGGTGGCACAAAGTCTTTTTCGTGCTGTCTCTCCCAGTCTCTTTCCTTCTCTCCTCCCTTGGGTTAGTCCTTGTGGTCAGTGGCACTCAGCCTGTTTCTAAGGAGACATCTGAGAACACTCCACCGAGCCCTAACCAGTAACCGTGGCCAGCAGCAAACAATCACTGCAAACTGTCATTGATTCTGTTTTTCAGTCCTGCCTCACCCTGTACACTCATCGTCCATGGATACATTGCACCCAACAAATACTTATTCACCTGCCATTCCCAATAAACAATTCCCTCCAAATGCCACAAGGGGGAGCCAAGTAGCAGTCACAGCGCATGGGTTCATTAATATAGCTAAACTCCAGGAGATACACTATTATTATATGATATTTTACTTATATAGCGCCAACAATCTACACAGCGCTTCTTGCAATACATATATTCAAGGGGCATGACAAGACTAGAATAGGCAGACTAAGACAAAACGCATACATTAAGTAGAGAGGGCTCGGCTCGCAAGCTTACAATCTTCTATAACGAAAGACTACATTATTCACTCCTACGAATGCAGACCCTCATTACCTTCAATCTCATGAAACATCCACTATATGTCAACTTATTACACAAGCTATTATATACATAACAACAATGGCCGTTGTGAGCCGAGAGCTCTAAAGTAATGACTGTGTAAATAATGTCGCTTTTTATGCATCAAATGCTCAAAAATTCTTAAATACGATCATGGAGAGATGAGCTCATTACTAAAAAATAACTAATTCATTAATACTTTAATATTTTTTTGCATATCATGGAGCCCATGTAACCATGAGCAAGGAATCAAAAAGGGTTTATGTGTTTTATTTTGCTATAAGATCTTTATTACCTTGTAGCCAGTTATTGTTGCAATTATTCAGGTTTTGACACATTAACTCCTGGCCCCTACCGAGCCCTCCCTGGCCTGGGTGCAGGAGTTTCTTTAGCCCAGCCGGACAGAGTTAAAGGAATTCTGTTCCGAATTCTACCTAGCAGAATGTTTGTAGGAGATCGGCCAGTTTCCCGCATGCGGTCACCAAAGTGTATCTATAAATAGGGTTTGCTTGGTTTAACGGGGAGAGACTTCTTCTGATGTGGCTTTGGCTAACATGTACAGGCTGTAACTGTCTATCAACAACTCCAAAAAATCACACACCTCCCAGTGGGTATTTTCCACGCCAGGTTATGTTTTAATTTAATTACACATATGACTTTATTCATATTAACAAGGTTCCGTGTATGCATTCTCTTACCAACAAAATTGTCACTTTAGACATTTACCATTACCTCCTAACCCTACTCACTTCGGATGGGGGGAAGCAAGTTTCCCTGCTATGTCCTTTTTTGAATCACACAATTTAGATTTTCTTTGAAACAATATTAGTGTTCGAATAAATAATGTTTTCATTTTTAGCATTTTTCTAATTGCATAAAATGATGTCACAGCCACCCTGCAGGCAACAGCGTCTCTTAAGTCATGGCTTCCCGAAGCAGACAGAGCCAAGAGGAACGTTCCATAAGCTGGTTTTACTAGATGTGGTAAGAAGCAGTGTTCCTTTTAAAAAAACAGATCACTGTAAAATTATTATTTACTTTTTTAAACATTAATATTTTTATTAAAAAACGGTGGTTTGAGAGGATGGGGGGGTCCAACTATAAAAAAAATATAACAAAGCATCACACGAGTAGAAATGCACATCTTCATGAACTTATGTGGCTCTTCACCTTGAACCAATATGTCACTCATCATCCCATTTAATTTGGCAGGAGAGGGGCTTGTGACATCACTTCTACTGGGATTTGCCCAAAAAGCAAGGACGGCGGCGCAGACAGATAGTCAGAAGCAGGAATCACAGGGCTGATGTATGGTCTTACCTGCCATCTCTGTAGCTTCTGTGGGGAAGGCAACCTCTGTCTGCAAGAAAGCAAAATTCATGATCAGTAGGAATCAACCATGAAAAGGGCTCTTGGCCATCTAGAGGGGGCTTTTCCAGAAGCCCAAGGATTGTTCTCTGACTTAAAATCTGGTACTTAATACCGGTAACTAGAGGAACTACCCTGCTGGCTTCTATGTTAAGGGCATAGAGAGTTATGGAGTTCAGCTGAACTCAACTGCATATTCTCCAACATTTCCAAATGGATACTTTTCCTTTAAGGGATGTAGTTAGAGGTTTCACAACATTTACAATAAGAATGTATTTTATTTACAAGAATGAACTTATCTTATTCTGTTTCTATACACATTATCGGGGCTTTTAGGGCTGCGATACCCTCATACCCGGAAACCATTCTGAACGCCTAGAAAAGAATCGGGGGACGAAAGAGGGACAGTGAGATTTGGGTCCCAAACTGGCACTTTCCCTTTTAAATAGGTAAGGAACTGGAACATCGCTGCAGAAAATATATATTTTTTATTTGTTATATGTTATCTTTTCTTAAAAATAAGACACACCTGCTTGCATGATGCCTCAGATTTCTAAATCACGTTTTTTTTTATAAAAAGTTACTAACTGGTTGTATCTGGAATATAAGGACTGATTGAGTCAGGATAAACGGGCAGACTAGATACACCCAATCGTTCTTATCTGCCATCAGATTCTATGTTTCTAGTCTAATATTCCAGAAAACACAGAATCCCCCAAGGTAATTCATCCCTTCCTGTTGTTTTCTTCAATGTACAAACCGAGGAAGAGAAACAAGTTACTGCTGACTGATTTGGGAAATTAAAAACGATCTGTCCTCAATCATGAAGCTGAAAGCCTGACCTGTCATCCAAAATAAATACAAGACGCTCGACCAAGAATGGACAGCGGCTTCACAGCCTGTCCCACGGTGAGTCCACACTCAAGTTTTGTCTCTCTTGTGCCATTACAGAGATAAAATCTCCGTCATCATATCAGTCTCGTCCTGAACCGAAATGCGTTCCCCTGCACAAGGGAACCAACAACCCCAGACATACGTTTCTGCCTACATTGGTCTCATCAGTGGGGTCCGGTTGGTATCTCTCTAGGCACAAGAGAGCAAGGAGGTCCACCTCTCGATCCAACTTTTCACTTGTGGGTGAACCCCAAGAGATCCCCAAAGGGTAAAACATCACACAAATATGAGACGCACAACCAAGAATGGGCAGCCGCTTCATAGCCTGTCCTATGGCGGATCTCGGCTTGGGTGCTTCTCAAGTGAAAGCCTGACCTGACCCCCATACTTGCTTCTGACCCCATACTTGCTTCTGATCTCATACTTGCTTCTGACCCCATATTTGCTTCTAACCCCCATACTTGCTTCTGACCCGCATACTTGCTTCTGACCTCATACTTTGTTTTCTGACCCCTACTGCTTCTGACCCCCATACTTGCTTCTGACCCCCATACTTGCTTTCTGACCCCCATACTTGCTTCTGACCCCATACTTGCTTCTGACCGCCATACTTGCTTCGACCCCCCATACTTTGCTTCTGACCCCCATACTTGCCTTCTGACCCCCATACTGCTTCTGACCCCATACTTGCTTCTGACCGCGCTTACTTGCTTCTGACCTCACCACCATACTTGCTTACTTGCTTCTGACCCCCATACTTGCTTCTGACCCCCATACTTGTTTCTGAAACCTCTGCGTTCTGCGTTCTGTATTTCTCTGTACAGTCTCTGTCTTTTTTCGTTGTCCGTCAGGACATTCAGGACTTACAATCATTTCAATAAATCCAATTTCCTCGCCACCGCTCATAGCTAGAAAGCACAAAAGGGCACGGGGTGAATGGCTCTAATAAACTCTCTCTCTAGAGCTGCCGGCGCTCAACCCTTCCATTTACAAAAAAAAATAATCTTCTAATTACAGAGTTTCTCTGCCAAAAAGGCAACAAAAGTGTTTTCTTTCCAATTAACGATGTGCTCCAGGCCCAGGGGAAAGAAATAACAAATAACCTTTTCTCTTGGTAGAATAATAACCGATTTATGGAATCCTACATCCTCCCATAATCCCGCAGCTTCATCTAAAAATCACATACATAGTAACACACGCATGCACTGGAACATATCCCGATATCCATTCATTTACACGGGTTGGGGATTTCAGGAACAAAGAACGCCAGATAAAAACCATAATTTTGCTAATTTTGACTCTTCGGACCCTAATCAGTCCTTGATCTCATAGATTCAGGAGCGATACGCCTGTTCTATGCATTTCTTGAAATTCCCTTACTGTATTAACTCCTACCACTGTTGCTGGGAGGCTCTTCCACTTATCTACCACAATCTCATCAAAGTAAAGGGTCACTAAGGGTCCTATAGAAAAAAAACACTTTTTAAATATAGTGATATAAAATAATAAACATCTCCTCGCTCTGATAGGGCCCCATGAAGCCGATTGAGCTGCTTATCTTGCAGAGCCAGCAAGGAATGTATAGATATCATCGCCGTCATACATACAAGACAGACACATACAACACACGTATGGATGAACAAATAAACAGCGGCGGCACACGATGCTTCACATAGAAATAAAAGCTAAAAATAAGGCAAAAAATGTGGATACGGGCTGTATACATAATAATATAAAGGATAATGCATATGAACATACATGTAAACTGTCACATGATCATGCATACATACATACATACACATGGATGCCAAATGATCTTTGTGGAATGCCAGTGCACAAGACACATGTTCACCTCTCACGGGGCACCTTCTTCACCGACAGGTGAAAGATGGCAATCTGGCAGCCGTCTCCATGGCAACCGCTGCCAAATTGCAGAGGGCTGGAGATGCGGGATGCGGGATGCGGAGAAGTGGGAGGCGGGTAACCAGACGAAGCGTGACGCAGGGAGGGATGAAGTCACAAGAACTCTTAACCCCTTTTATCATGGCGGAGAATTATTATTATTATTACATTTTATTTAGACCGGAGGAAAAAAAAAATCACAAAAACATTAACAGCATTCAAAATTTAGAATGGCAGGAATAACCATACAGGTACACGAGGATATAGGGTACGGACGGAGAACGGGGCCTCCCTCCGACTTACTGTCTATTAGAAACTGTAACTGTGCTTTAATATTAGACAGCAGAATTAACCATTTGTGGGCCAGACGTGCTCTCAAACAATAGCTAAACAATCTTCTCTTGTACTTAATGGAACACTTTAATGCATATGATACCTGCAGGGAGGATTCTGCATTAGCCCCTTCTATATGCATTAGCATTATCCCCTTCTATATGCCGTAGCCCCTTCTATATGCATTAGCATTAGCCCCTTCTATATGCAGTAGCCCCTTCTATATGCATTAGCATTAGCCCCTTCTATATGCATTAGCCCCTTCTATATGCATTAGCCCCTTCTATGTGCATTAGCATTAGCCCCTTCTATACTCATTAGCCCCTTGTACATGCTTCAGCCCCGTCCCCCAGCTATTTTTCTGGTAGGAGATGTATTCAGCTGAACACATCCCACCACGCGATACACTGTTTCATCTGTTTCGACCTCCAATGCCAGACCACACAAGAGGAGAGAAGCTGCAGCAGCAGGGCTGAAACTTCTGACTTTTTGTCATTTTGGAAGAATTCCTCTTAAAGTACTTTTATATGTGTTGTATTTGGGGGGGGGGCTGCTGGCACCAAGTATGCCTAGTTAGTTGTTGGGCACCCTAAACATTAAGGTACGTTGCACAAACACCCAGCACAAAGTCCAGTTCGTATAGTCATTTTTTTTTGTTTATTACTTTTCTAACCTGCTAACATCTACGGTTTCACCCATAGCCGAAGATTTGTTTCTACTACTGGTCCAGTTCCCATATACACAGTCCGGGGCTGCTTTTTAGCTGGTGTATCACAGCTGATGTCCCCGTAGTCTGAACCCCCAGAAGTCAATGAAACCTACAAAGCTTTCACTAGCATTACAACTGCGTGGACTATTTTTTATATCATTAAAGTTAAGTTCAGTGGCAGCACAACTCCAGTCCTTGAGGGCCAGTCCACAGCCAAACGAGCACTCCAGGCAAGCAGTCCCTTTGCCGCCTCGCCTCAGCATACATGCGCCATGTCCCTTTTACATTCTAGCCAATTATATACGTTCGCAGTCCAGGGGAGAAATTCTATGTATCCTTAATGTATATTTTTAATGAGATGTCTGTGATCGAGCTGGGACCTGTTGGCAGCCCTTAAGGACTGGAGTTGTCCCAGTCTGGACTAAGAAATGCACATGCGCAATAATATTATGGTTATAGTATGGCGAATCTGTGTCATGCTCACATACTACAATCGGTATTATCTTTATACAACTTATCTCATTTTATCTCATTTTTTCCCACCGCCAGGCTCCTTTGTATCAAGCACTGGCGTTTTATCACCCAAAAATACTCCGCAACGCAATATCTGCCGTTATCTTCAATACTGCTCTATACTTTATGTATACGTTCCATGATATCGGCCCGCATCCTACCTTTCCGTGTTCCTGTGCTGTCTCCTGCTAGCTTCCCTCGTATGAATCAGCTGTTGACAGCGCTGCGATGAGCTCACTATGTATATTTAATGAGATGAAAGAATAAACCTCGTTTCTGACATCAGTATTTCTCCACTTTCCACTTCTAGTCAAGTTTCCTTCCAGCTTCATTTCACTTCTCTCCCTACACATGGCGCCTGCTGACAGTAATGGAGGAATTCTATACCATTCACCTACAGCTGCCAAATATCATATCTTTATTCACTATACTGACCCGAAAACACAAATTAACACTAGGCATGGGCTTAAGGCAGCGCAAAGAGCAGAGATCTGCACGTCTCCATCCCTTGCCGTATGTTGTCACTGCACTGAGCGGAGTGCCAGGTTATGATGTCATACTGCATCCCAGCATTAGACGCTAGAGGGAATAAGTTGCAGAGATATGTGCTGGAAGGGGTACTTGTATCTGCATTGCCGACCATAAACAGGGGACCCCCGTCTACAAGGTAAATGTGAGAGAAGCTGCCCGGGGCAGCTGGGGGAGGCCTTTGATGAGGCGTAAGTCAACATCCATTATAAAGGCCGCAGTTCATATCAGGTCTCTAGGGAATGCCAAGCGCCCTCTCTCCCACAGTATTTTGGGACACAGGAGTGCGAGTACGCACGCAGGGAACATGATGAAGACGGCAGCTGCTGCCCCTGGCATTGGGATTTGGGGTTATGACCTTTGAACCCGTAAGAGGCAGATAAGGGTAAAGGTCACCACTAGCGGTTCCAAAGTAAGGAGCTGCCGGTGGGACTCGGACACGTCGCACCTGCTCTTCTCTAGCGCACTCGATCCCCCAAACACATCCGTGTGATACTCAATCCCGTTCTAGGCGCCTGCTGCACGTCTCTTCTATAAATCACTCGGGATATCCAGATTTAGCCGCTAAAATCAGTTAACACATGAAGTCACAACACGGACATGGACAGAATTAACCACATCACGGGCTACTGCGGCAGAGGAAGAGTGAGGGGCCGATCACCTAAATGTGTAGGCCACCAACCTTCATATTCATTACTTATCTTCTGGCCAACAGTCATCGAGCCCCCATTATCAAGAAAAAATTATAGAATACAAATCACAAGACAGCATTCACAATGATTACATTAAAATATTTACAATATTAACACCGTCTGCGCTGGATTTCTGATCCATTTCATCATATTTTAATGGATAACATTTGTTTCTTTCGAAAACAAGAACATTTCTAAGTGACCCCAAACTTAAATAAAAAATAAAAATATTTAATAACCTCTTATTAAAAAAATATATATATATATTTAATAACCTCTTTGTTACAAGGTTGCAAAGGCAAGATATGTAAAAGAAGATTTTATGTCAATGCTCAAGCGCTGCATTTCATAAAGTTGGAGGTCAATGGGGAGAAGATAGTGTTTTCCCTAATATACCGAGTTGATTCCGTGTTGTTAAAGGGGGGATATTAAATTGTGAATCCCACCACAATACCCGCCGTTGCATATTTTTAACAGTTTGATTTCTGTACAATTAACATTACCTTTTAAAGCTTTTCTAAACAGCCCAAAAGTCAATGAGTTTTAGCTCTCTGTGGGTGTCTCGCGCAGAGCGTATTCTTTATTACATCACAGATTATTTTTTTTTAATGGCGAAACATATATTTTTTCCCTAAAAAATGCAGAATAATAAAGCGTGGGAGCTCTCGGTACGCAGGATCCTCTCCGTGGGTTCCTGGGGGGGGGGGGGCGAGTGATGAAAGTTTGATTTTCACAGATGTCTGCTGAACATGAAACCCGGCTCCTTGTCCTCCATCCAGACTCCGAGATAGGGGTCACCTTACACCCTCGCCTCAAACCCCTTTCCTAATAAGGCTGTGATGTCATCGACTGCACTGCAAATACAGCTTCTAAGTATGGATCGCCTACGGTCTCCCTCGCCCTACCTCCACGGTCATAAATTTTCTGGGCAAATACGCGATCGAAACCATCATGTTTTAATCAATACGGCCTTATGCGGAATGAGCGTGTAAACACACAGGCACCTACAGAAACATTTCAAAGTGTGACAGCGTCAAAATATTACTAGGACTCAGCTACTGCCAGGTGTAGATCCACGCTTGGCATTCAGAAAGGCTTAGGGTATTTCTCATTGTTTAATTTGGGTTTGTAGTATACTTGGTACGGACCTATAATAGATTGCAAGCTTTAAAGACTATCTAGGCCTCGTCTTCGTGGGTATGAAGCCAACATGGCAGAAGTCAGTACCTGGTATAGTAAGTAATACTCTGCAGGGCGCTCGGACTCTCTGGAGTCTGCCTTTTGTATCACAAAAGCTCTTGTTGAAGAACTGAATGTGAGGTCACCCTGGAAAGAGAGGTGGTGAGTTATCTAAAGGCGGTGTAGATAGTGTCCGCTTATCGGGTAAAGTTAACCTTCTACACAACATATATGTCAGAATGCCACGTGAGCTGATGCATGTTCTCAAGCAAGGTGCCCCTGTAACACGGAACTTAAAACCAAAGTTTTGCAGAACTCCTCTTACTTCTAGAATGGAGAAGGACAACGTTTTAGTTAAAGCAGCGTCACGGAGGGCAAACACGGCCCTCACATGTTGGAGATATTTCCACGTGTAGCTTGTATGTATTTTTTTCCCACTCAGTTAATTGTTTTTTTGGAGATAATTTGTTGAAAATAATATGTGGCAAAAGGTGGCTCAACGAATCTCCTCGGTTTCCTATCCTGGACCCTTACAAAAAGCAACTTGATCGACGCTCAGCAATAATCATGAAGATCCAGAGAACCGGAGGTGAAGACCACTGCTGCTATGGTATACACATAATTAGGATTTATAATAACTATATAATTATTGTAAATATAATAATCTATAAACACCGTCCCATATGTTTTATTTAGAAACGATGGGGACAAGGACTGGATGTCAGAAGAGCCACATCTCCCAAACATATTATTGAACTGATAGAGTCTCCCAGGACAGGGTTTAGTTTTATTATATTAATAAAGTATCTTTTTTGGTTTACTATTTGTGTACTTTAGCATTTTTGAGTTATTTAGTGTTTTTTTAATTTTGTTTTTGACTATTAATTTGTTTTCACTTGCCTGGTGACATATAACACGTCATGCCCTCTCTATAATCTGCCACTGGATCTTATTGTACGGCTTTGCTTCTGCACAGCTTTTACATAGAAGTCAATGGGATGACTGGAGGTCATAGAGTACTACGGAGATACTGGAGATCACGCTCAGGCTTTTAAAAAGTTTAAAAACATTTAAAAAGTGACACTTTTAGGAAATCTGACTTTGGTCTATAAAGTACCTGCCTAAAGCTAAGGGTGCCTTTAGCTGTCACCATGGCTCATTGATCAGACCCATTCAACCATTTTTCCTGCCGTAAAGTCTCAAACCTTAATCAGTCGTTGGTCTCATCTTAGATTCAGGAGTCATACGTCTCTCCCATACATATAAAATATAATATAAATTCCCTCACTGTACTAAACTCTACCACCTCTGCTGAGAGACTGTTCCATTTATCTGCCATCTCTTCTGTAAAATATATTGTTCTCACCCAAAGCAGAAGAGTGCAACAGGTGGTCTTCACACCATGACTGGTATCTACAGAGTCTCTACTGGTCTACAGTTTCTATTTCCAAGCCAGCAGGGCTTTAAATAATATCCCAGGGTTAGATCATTTGTAAGCTCCTTTTAGCAGAGCCCCCCCCCCACCTGACCGTAAGTCTAATTGTTATATATTATTTGTCGTGTCCTGTTGACCCATTGTACATGGCTGCAGCATATGATGGCGCTATATAAAACAATAATAGCAATAATAAAATGACACAGGGTTGTGGTATCATTTGACCCCAGGAAATAAAAAGTAAAGAGACTGTTATCATGAGACGGGTGTCACGGGTTCTGTACTGACCTGTCCGTGCCTACGCAGGGGGGACACCAAGAGCCAGAAGGAGAGTGCTTGGGATCTTCAAGCAGCTGCCCCAGCTATACTGCCTCTATATATAGCGGAGAGCGGCACAGCATGCTGGGAGCAGGATTTCACATCACAGCCTGTAAAGGACAGCAGGCTGCTAAGATGTGACCTGCATATTAATGCGAGCGAGCGAACACCGAAGGGAGGGAGCGAGGAGCGAACAGCCAAGAGCGGAAGGAGGAACATGATAAGTCTTTCTGAGCCAAATCTTAACCCATGTCGCTGATATTCACAACAATATTGTTACTGTATCTATACGTCACATATATATATATAATAATATATATATATTAATACACATAAAAAGCCTGGATACCAACACTGCGTCTAATTCATTCTGCAGAGTAATAGCGATCTACCCATATACTGCAGAGTAACAGAGATATACCCATATACTGCAGAGTAACAGAGATATA